>OX438764.1:9085726-9425726 GCA_949316455.1 Acleris holmiana
ACTACTAAAAGTAACCGGCTATCCTTTCATACTTTTATTATAAATAGAAAGGAGTGTTTGTTTGTTTGTTTATTCTGTCTTCGCGGTTCAACGCCTCAACAAATCGACGTGAAATTTGGTACTTCTAATTTATAGCCCAGTTATGGACACAGGTATCTAGTTCTTGAAGTTCCGTTGTAAACAATGAACCCTTATAGTTCCGCGGTGTCCATCTGTCCGCCTGTCCGCGGTTTTACTCAAAGACTTGTGGAGTAATAAAGCTGTAATTTTTTAAATATAATCTACCTCTAAAGGTATTTTTTGCATTATATTGTGTTTTTATAAAATTGATAGGTATCATTGGATAGCTTTTTAAATCGAGAAATTAGGAAATTCTCGAGGGCATATCTTTAGCGGCTTGTGAAAAGAGAAGCTAGTAAAACATAAAAGGATTATTTGTAAGCCTCAACAAAAGAAGAGGTGTGAGATGTTTGTGTATGGTATCATAGCTCCTAAAAGGATGGACCAATTTGGACGCAGCTTAAAATAAAACTAGTTTAATCAAGATGGTTCGTATAAACATAATGATAATATACATATACATATAACAAGTCTAAAAAGACTTGTTGGTAATTTTGAAACCACATTTTGCACAATTAGGCTAAGATGTTGCCTAGTGTATTAAAGGGGTTTATATCTATGCAAACAATAATAACTATATAAATATCAAGGCCCAGCAAGGCTCATAGAAGTCGTTTTGGAGGATTATAACGAGCTTGGTTTTCATCCATCTTGTGCTCTGAGCGTTGTACAAATATAGCCTTTATCACGGTTAAGCAAAGCACACTCAAGGTTAACCCTACGTCAACACATACCTCATGCTCTCAATACAAACGGTCGAATTTATTACAACAACTCTTCATATCGGTAGGTACGGACCCTTTTATGCGATAGGTCGTGAATCACCCGGATGAACCCGAGCGCCTTTGACAAAAGCCTTCATAAATAAATAAACGTACATTCATACACATTTTCCTTTTTCAGTTTACATAATTCATTGCAATGATACTCTCCGTGTAAAATATGGTAATAGGCACACTTACGTGCTCAATATGTGTGCCGTCCTAAAAAGGTATTTCGATCGGGTTTTAATGCACATTCCTATTTTCTCAAGCACGCTTTGCAAACCCTTGTGCACAAGCGAGAGCACTTCAATGTGTAAGAATAGGCAGTATCAGTTTTGTTTACATAATAGTCAACATAGCAAACGGCTCCACTTATAGTTCGGTCAAACTACTTGTTTTATCGACCAAACCAAATTCCAACCAAAAAGTTCCAATTGTTGGAATAAAGAAAAAAGGAATATCTACGTTATTATATATATTAGCTAAACAAAACAGCCCGTCAAAAATTGGTTATTCTGTTGCGCTTAACTTGTTTGCAGTTGCCTATTTCAGCTATTTTAGCACTAAAGGGGATACCAATATACCATAGATTGAATGTAAGAAACTGTTTGTGGGTATTATTTCAAAATAAAAATGTGTAATGAAACCTGTTACGTAGGTAGGTAGTGAAAGGTATTTATCTTTTGTACCTACCGCAGTGCCTGGTGCTCCAGTTGAGTGGAAATATTTGAGGTACAAGGGTATCGAATACACAGTTCAGACTGAAAGGATTAAGTCGAATGGAAGTAATCGCCTTTTCTTCTGATAATATTACTTGGGGCGTTTGTAAACGTCCCTTATCTCTGATCTTGCGCGCCGTGACTCGGGATTGACGTTATAGTTGATTAGACTCTCTGTATTACTTTTGTTTACGTAATATTTAGAAATATGTACAATTAAATATGCAGTTTAATATAAGCTTTACATGTATTTTCTGAGAGACTATTAACAGCTGAGTACACAGACTACTAAGAGATACTACGTATCAGACTACCATCTCGCGAACAAATTCTGCTCAGCGTAGGATTCTGTCAATTTTCCATCTCATATGACATTTAACAGTTTTTTTTTATTTTAAATCTAGGCTCTGGAACGTCTAAACAATACATCCCAGTTTTTCCACAAATCGCCATCGGTGGTTTTTTCTTCTAACGAATTAAGACAGAGAAACTTCTAAATTATACAGCCATTTTATTTTTCTTAAATTTTTTATGATGGTTTTTTAAACCACATTTAGACTATGGAAATATAGGCAATACTGCCTTTATATATATATATATATATATATATATATATATATATATATATATATATATATATATATCGATTGCTGCCCTATCCAACTTCGTAAAACCATATTGCTTTTGACATGTTGTATGGAGGGCAATTTTTGAAGCAGACCGACGAAAAAATACTAAGTTTAAAATCAATTTGTGCAATGATTAAATCTACGAGCGGGCCTACCTTTTGGATTTGATATGATAAAGGCTTAATGATATCAAATGCAAAAGGTGGGCCCGCTTGTAGATTAAATCGCTGCACAAATTGATTTCAAACTCAGTCACTTTTTGTCGGTGAGCTTCAAAAATCGCCCCTCTGCCGCCATTACTGAAAAAATAAGTAAACGTTGACAATACGGGTGTCTATCATTTCATCGAACGCTATTTTCTGCTGAAACCATAATGTTTTCAGGGTATCATAAATATCTAACCTACGTAATTCATGTTTAAGATACCCTAAAAATATTATGGTCTCAGCAGAAAATAGCGTTCGATGAAATGATACATTCGATGAAGTGAAATTCGATGTAGTGATGAGTTACGTGACAATACATAGGTATTTATGTCATATATGTCAAAAGTAACATGGTTTTCCCGAGTAGAATAGAAACCCTGCTAGGATACTGTTGGTAGGGTGCAGACCCACCGTACCCCTAAACCGTACCACTGACCCAAAATTTGTATCATAAATATGAGGTAGGTTTAGGTTATGTTAGTTCTTCAGCAGGCCCGGAGGGACAAACTACCCAGAAATAGGAGCTCTGCGATAGCAGAGCTCCGTCGACAACGTTAAATTCGATTTTAATAGTAATAATTGGTCAAAGTACCACCAGTGGTACGGCCGAGGGGTACGGTGGGTCTGGAAGGCTGTTGGTAATGCCGTGGCGATATTTACTACGTGATTTGGTGTTACTAGACGCCAATACGGATATTCGCCGAATCCCAGATTGGCACCGGCATGAGAAAATAAAACGAATCCAAATATGTAATTGTGTATAGGTACTTTTAATTGTTACAATATTACAATTAGAATGCCTTTATTTTTAGAACATTTATGAATATTCGGAGCTTGCAGTGGAGACGAGGGATTGTGGTGGTAGTTAGCTGCCATTCCCGTAGTCTGTTAAACATGTTTTTACTACTCTGAAGACGCACAAAAAAAATACAACAATAAAATAACAATGCAAGTAGCAGGAAAATTACAAAATGTGTGTAGGTAATTGCGGAATGAAACAAGTTTTAAAGAAGGAATCAAAGGCATGAGGGCAGTAAAAGATGATGGGACTAGCACTTCAAATTGAGTAAATGCAATAGAGAAAGTAAATTGTAAAATTAATTATATACATATTACCTACCTACTATAACTAGGCAAAAAAGTTTTTAAACCAAAATCTGATGCGGAACCAGAACGCTGGTTGCCAGGCAAAATAATAATGTAAGTAGGTACTCCACCCACCACCGAATTCCCCATGTCAAACTAAATCGTTTTGCCAAGCTAATAATAAAACAACCAAGTATAAAAATTACCGTAGGTACTGAATTCAGTAGGTGCCGTAGTCTTATTAATATTAAGCCTGGACCATATCTGCGGTATTTGGGTGTAAACGTGATGGTGTACCAATCTTTCAATCATTGTATGAAAAAAAGAGACAATAACATGGATACTCGCGAAATCCTGCAGATATAGCCTTAACTATTTAGGCCTATTTAGGTTGTTTTTAGGGACGGACATACTATGGCCTTTTATGCTGCTGTGAAATAATGAACCTTTTTATTACAAACCTGATCGCCCAGGTTTTTACACGGTTGCCCAAAAATAGGAGTGTAATGTTTTTTAGCTTGATCTGCTTCACATTTGTAAGAACTTAATCTACTGCTAATACGTCGCCTTCTCCATCTGTAAATATAAAAAAATACTGCCTCCAAGCATCCGTTTCTAGAATTAAACAACACTAGAAACTCGCCCTTGTTTTGCTCTAGTTGATAAGAGATTCAGAGTCTTACCCGGAACCCAAGAATAAAATAAAATTTAGTTAATATAATTTGAGGTAATATAGTTTCCTATTAGTGGAGAACAAACGCACAACCTAACCTCCTTTATGTATTATATCATAATTAGTCTAGATTACTTTTTCAATATTATCAGCGCTTACTTTCTGGCTCATGTCATGTGTATCGTAATAAAATACCAAATTTAACTTTCAAGCGAATGTCTGCAAAGCCCTGTGGTAATTACGGATGTACTAGGTCTTCGCCGATAGGTGCTGTACCCGATATTATTGTGGAACTATTTACATTAACAGCGAAACTATAGGTACCCGATAAAACTTCGGGGATTAAGGAACTCTACTCCGCTAAGCTATTTAGTCAACAAAAAATATTAGCACTGTTATGCCAGAGTACAATTATATCAGTTTTTAGACACAAAAATAGATGCCTAGCACTAAAAAAATAACTGTGTATGACTCTCCACTCTGCTCTTGGTAATAAAGCGGACTCGAATCAACAAGCAACAGTGTTCTTTACTGGGTGGGTAATACCGACGGTAAAGTTAAAGTAATTATGTAAGTTCTAGGGGTATTAACTATTATATCAATACAATAAAATTTCAGCTATTAGGTCGGTCATGAGCTGAAGCCAATATTTACTTTGATCCTACCACTTAACCTTTTAGCCGCCGTAGTCTTGATATGTAAGACACACAATGTCCAGACACTATCGCGGTAAGTAGTCCTAAAATTAAGACAAATTTCTTATATGTTTTTGCAAGGTATTCTACACTTCTGCAGAGCTTAATAAATAGCAACGAAACTGAAATGATGCTTTAGTTCTACTTTCCAGCTGAATAAAAATATGAAATTAAGCATTATATTTAGTATATTTTACATCAGGGCTACCTGCCAAAGTCTTTGTTACGTCCCAATGCCGTTATGTTATGCAAGTTACAACTGCCGTTTTAATTTCTGAAAGTTACTTAAATTTTGGCCATAGAAATAGCCTTTAGGTATTAGTCATGTATTTTCAAAATCGGATTGGCAGTTCCAGAGATTACCCCCAAAATTCAAACAAACAAACAAACAAACAAACAAACCAACAAACATACGATACATTATACGCCCTAACCTGTCCAATTATTTTTACAGTCAGGTCAGTATGGAAATATCGCGGGCGCATAACTTTTAGATCAATATTTTTAAAAACTTGATACACTTTGACGACACGCTAGCCTAGTTGGGAGTGACCCTGCCTTCGAAGCTAGGGGTCCTGGGTTCAAATCCCGGTAAGGGCAGATATTTGTGTGATGAGCACGAGTGTTTGTTCCCGAGTCTTGGATGTTTTCTATGTATTTAAGTATTTATTTCTCTATCTAAGTATATTTATCGTTGTCTAGTACCCATAGTACAAGCCTAGAGCTTAGTTTGGGACTAGGTCAATTAGTGTGACATTGTCCTGTGATTATTATTATTATTATTATTACTTTCACATAACTCTCAAGAGTTGTGACGAAGTTTTTTAAAGTTGTAGCCTATTTTTCTCGTCCGTTTGTATCTATGAATTTTGTGGATTCCAGCCTTTTATTTGCCTACTGTCAGAATTCATGAAGGCCTGACGATTCTCTAACAGCAGTCCACAGTAATTTACTTATTTTAGTGGACCCTGCTGCGCCATTAATGCTATTAAATTAGTTGTCAAAAAAGAACACCGTCTATGTTGCGTTTTTAAAGTTTAGCTCACGGGCCCTCCATCGACGTTGGCTGGAACAGATGTAAAAATAATTATTCAAATCTGATGTTTACAATTACATTCACAAAACAGTGTAAAGATATATCATGGACTTTATGTAACTACTAGCAGCTGCTTCCCAGAATTTCGTCCGCCTAGTCGTTTATCGATATTTCCTCAGGAACCATCCGTTTTTCGGGATAAAAAGTACCCTATGTCCTTCCACGGAACTCAAACTATCTCCAAACCAAATTTCATCTAAATCGGTTCAGCTCTTTATCCATGCGTAACAAACAGATAGACAGAGATATTTTCACATTTATAATATTACCTAGATAGTAGGATTATATTGCTCTTCCCTTGGTAACAGTTCCAATTTTGCAGGATTAAAAGTAAATTATGACACTTTCTTGGAGTTTAAGCTATCTTTATAAATAAAGACTAAGAAGGTACTACATTTCATCGAAATCGTTTTAACAGTTTGACCGTGAAAACACAGTGTGAAAAAACTTGTTATTTATTTTTCATCTTGTGAACGAAGCATACGGACGGACGGACGGACGGACAGAGGGACGGACGGGCGGGCGGACGGACGGACGGACGGAGGGACAGATGGACGGACGGACGGACGGACGGACGGACGTACAGACGGACGGACAGACGGATAGGCAGACAGAGGCATAGATGTCGTGATTAAACATTAGTTGGTATTTATATGGGTTTTTCCATCAGCTTTAGTACCTACTGATAAGTTATAGGTACCTATGTACCTAATTGAGAAAGCAAGATGAAAACGAACTTATCTGACAAAACATGATGTCATGGGATTATGCACTATGTTTTCCATGCGGGCATACGAAACCTTAACATGTTCGCGGACGGAAATGCTATAGCATTGGAATTTAGCAAAGTGTGCCCAACAAGTATGACTTTCCTGTACGTGAACGTGTTAAAAACAGCGTCGTAATCGGTGCATTCCTTTAGAAGCTAAAATGCCAATGGCACACAAGTACACACATACACACATTAAACTAAATGATGCGGGTGGTAGGACCTTATGCAGGGTCCGTCCGGATCGCTACCACCATCTTATCCATTAACCTACCGCCAAACAGCAGTGTCCGCATTGTTGTGTTCCGGTTTGGGGATAAGACAGCCGGTGAAATAACTAGCATAGAGGCATTCCATCTTAGTCCTCAGGGTTGGCAATGCATTTGCAGTCTTAGGATTGCAGTCTTGTGAATGCGAATGTCTATGGGTCACAGTTTCCACTTACCATCAGGTGGCCTGTGTGCTCGTTTGCCGTCTCAATGCCATAAAAAAAAAAAAAAATGCGGACAGGCGAGTTATAAAAGTATGCCTATTTTCAAGTTGTTAGCTTCTATAGGTGCTGAGAAAAACTGCTGTCACATATAGACAGACAGCACCGAGTTCTCATCATAAGGGTTCCTATTTTACCATTTTGGTATTAAACCCTTAGAAAGGGGACAACCTTCCACAAATTTACTTCTTTCCGAACTATGATCTAGCTTTTTACTATGGATACTAGATAGAGATAAATATACCTACTTATCTAGACAGATAAATTAATACTTAAATAAGTAGACAACCCCCAAACTCAAAAATAAAATCTTCATCCTCATCCCACAAATATTTGCCCTTAACGGGGATCTAACCCTGTGGTACTGATAATTTCATAAGTATGCAACATGGCTACAGCAGCAGCTTGATCCTATATAATAAAACCTGAATAAGTACTTTAATTTACCAGTATCCAATTCTGGTATGTATGGAACTGGCTTCTGCAGTATAAAGAGTTGGGTAGGCTTTGCACAGATCCACGCACCAGATGAACAAAATCTGTTTTGAAAATGTATTCCGCAAACAAAGGAAGTTTCTATTTCATCTGACGATGATCTGATCCATAAATTTTGAAGGCACTGCATCCATAACAATATCTTTAGTCTGTCTACGTTGGAAGGAAATTTATATAATGTAACGTCTTGAAGCTTGGAATTGCACCTGAGACCACAGCATGTGAAATAAGACATTCTTGAAACACCTGGAATAAACAAGCAGGTGCTAATTAAGTTTTTCCAGCTTGCAAACATGCAGTTTTAAGGTATGTTATATCCTATTGGCTATTAAGTGGATAAAAGCACCACATTATGTTAGCCTAAGAAAGGTCTAAGTAGGTTGCAAACAGGATTTATGCAAGCAAGAACACATACGCAGATAGAAGAAAATTGAAAACATTGGATGAAAAGGTGTTTTAAGTAATGTTAATAACAAATTTATATAGCGAAAGGGTACTTCACGAAAACTTGCACAGAAATGTCCAAATTTATTTCACTTTTATTTTATTAGATTCCGACTATGTCTGCAAAACACGACTGTTTATCATTTATCATCATCATCAGTATCATCACTTTTTAACAAAGTTGTTATATACGAGTTCCGACACTAGCTGTAAACAATGAACCAAATGTTTTTCATAATTCAGTTGCTGCTAAGTAGGTATACCCAAAAGACTGAAAATAATGACAAACAAAGCGCTCTTTCTCAAATAGTGAAGCGTACTATTGAGAGTAGTAAATACCTATTTTTGTACACTTACGTCTTACAGATATCCAATATTATTATATTAAACTTTAATAACAGAATAGTATTACAAATGGTAGGTCATACACAAAAAACATACCATTTTTTTTTGCAATAATGGCTTCATAATGATCATCTTTAGGTCAGGATTGGAGGCTTAGGTTATCGGTTCTTAAAAACATCAGAAATACAGCGCGTAAAGGTAACTATTACAAAATACCATTTTTTCTTCTTTTATCCAAAAAAATGGCGACTGACTAGAGTGACAGACAAGCAGAAACCACAGGTTATGGTTATATATAGGGTATGTCAGAGTATGTCTAAGCAGAAAGAAACTGTTAACAACTTATCAGTTCAACAGACAGTCATTTGGTGCCGATAATTTATTTATGGCGGCTGCGGTAGTTCATAATCTGTGGCTAATAAGCTACTAGGAGTCTTCAGTCTGTGGCTGGTGACGAAATGTGAGTTAAAATGTCATATGGCTCCGAAAATTGACAGTTAGTAAGCTGAGTTTTTTTTCTATGCAGTTATAGGGCCGTGGCTGAGTATAATTAGTTACCTGGTAAAATTAAGATAGTCACAACCACAGACAAAAAAAAATACAAAATAGAACCTACAGGTCGATTGTCGGGCCATCGCGCGTTCAAAAGTAAAACATTCGTCTGCAAAAGGCCGTATCGATTTTAACGTTTCTCGTTCGATTTCGAATAAAATTTTCGACTGTTCGTTTTTAAAAAAAATACTAAAGTTGCCAGACATTAACCACCGATTACTTTTTACTACTTTCTTACCCGACTGCCCAGAAGAAAGGTCATGTAATACAGATACTTATCGTTTTGTCAATGTCAAATAAAGACATTATTGGTTGGTTGGCTGGTGAATGTGTGCGGATTTTGAACTATTTTAGAGGGTAATAATTATCCCAAGACTCAGTACGTGCAAAACTCATTTATTGCTTTGGACATTTACATTGGACATTTTCTCATTGTCCGCGATAAAAAGTGCCCTCTGTCCCGTCTCCGGGGTATCAATTTTTACATCGATCAGTTTAGGTGTTAAACCGAGAAGACGAAATAAACAAATTAACACACTTTTGTTTTTGTTATAACATTAGTACTCGTAAGGATTTACGATAATATGGTCAGTCGATACTACTAGTTTAATTGAGATGGGCTTCTTACTCAAGATTAGATTAGAAATAACTAGGTAGTCACCATTTTTTTTGATGAACAATCAAGCAAACGGAATCTTGACCCACCATAGAACTGTGTCACAGTGACATAACGAATTTAATTGTAAGAGTTCTTAAACAAAATCTAACTGTGACACAGTCCATAACAACATGACCGATATTCTGCCGTAGGATCGTAGCTGTGCAGTTATATTTCGTTGTGACATGAATTTAAATGCGTTTTGTTTGCGAATAAACAGACGTGCCGAAAATAAATTTTTAATTATTTCTATGTAGGTAACAAAAAATGTGGCTCGTAGGTTTGATCTCCAGCTAGGGAGAATATTTGTAACGATTAACTTTGTTTTTGAGTTTCCTACATGGATTAGAAAGAAAGAATGTCACTTTAAAGATAACTTCAACAACAACAACAACAACAACAACAGCAGCAACAGAGTTCGCATTGTTGTGTTCCGGTGTGGGGATAAGGCAACCGGTAAAATTACTAGCATTGAGGCATTCCATCTTAGTCCTCAGGGTTGGCAACGCATTTGAGGTCTTAGGATTATAGTCTTCAGAATTCAAATGTCTATGGGTCTCAGATTCCACTTATCATCAGGTGGCCTGAGTGCTCGTGTGCCTTCTTTTTAACATAAAAAAACGTACTTAAAATATTACCTAAGACCTATCCAATGATACCTCACTCAATATTCAAATAAAAAAACGACGGGTTGCACTCCGGGAGTGCCGGCAGAAGTGAAAACGTGAATATAAACGACGCATACATTAGAGCTTTTTATCATTACGTACGATTTAAAAAAACATTAACAAGTGAACTATTAAGTACTAGTAAGTATTCTAACAACCACAGGTCCCCTGTGACAATAGAGCATAGAGCGGAGTGCAAGAAGCTCGTAAGAGCCCGCCATTTTGCCGAGTAAAATGTTTGCATCCCCGACTTGCTATACTAACAAAACGTAAGTGCATCCACCCGGCCAATAGAAATCAGTTTCTAGTAGGTACAATCTATCATTTATTTTACAAATCTATCATTTATTTTAGCACTTGCAGCTCTTTGTTTCAGTAGCTCGACGGGGAAAACGCTCTTGCGGTGTTGCCGTGTTTATTTTTACAAGCATCTTTATTTAACCGACTAGCTTATGCTCGCTTGTCGGAAAAAATATTATATGTGTCATTTTAGGATAATAAAGACTACTCTTAAATCTATCTAAAAACTTTTAACGTAATTTAATTTAACTACCTACGAAATGTATAACTAATATTTAGCATAAAACAAAATGTATTTTTTGTAGCATATCAGTCTTATTTAAATTTTATAACTTATTTACCATAAAAACAAATCTGCCTAAATAAAATTCACATATCCATCATCACATCAACTTTGTCGTACACTTTTTAGGGTTCCGTACCCAAAGGGTAAAAACGGGACCCTAAATACTAAGACTCTACTGTCTGTTTGTCTGTCACCAGGCTGTATCTCATGAACCGTGACAGTTAGAAAGTTGAAATTTTCACAGATGATGTATTTCTGTTGCCGCTATAACAACAAATACTAAAAACAGAATGAAATAAATGAGGCTCCCATACAACAAACGTGATATTTTTCAGTTTTTTGTCGATATTAATAACGGTAGCAAGTAGGTAATTGAAATTAAATATGGTTACAGAATTATCAACAAGTCTTTTTAGAGTTGTTGGTATTTCTGTAGCTCTTCCTACCCCACTCTGGGAATGAAGGCGTGATGTTATGTATGTATGTATGTAATTACCTACTTTTTCTCGCCGAGCCATTTTTAGGGTTCTGTAGCCAAATGGCAAAAAACGGAACCCTTATAGATTCGTCATGTCTGTCTGTCTGTCCGTCCGTATGTCACAGTCACTTTTTTCCGAAACTATAAGAACTACACTGTTGAAACTTGGTAAGTAGATGTATTCTGTGAACCGCATTAAGATTTTCACACAAAAATAGAAAAAAAAACATAAATTTTGGGGGTTCCCCATACTTAGAACTGAAACTCAAAAAAATTTTTTCATCAAACCCATACGTGTGGGGTATCTATGGATAGGTCTTCAAAAATGATATTGAGGTTACGAACATCATTTTTTTCTAAACTGAACAGTTTGCGCGAGAGACACTTCCAAAGTGTTGAAATGTGTCCCCCCCCCTGTAACTTCTAAAATAAGAGAATGATAGAACTAAAAAAAATATATGATGTACATTACCATGCAAACTTCCACCGAAAATTAGTTTGAACGAGATCTAGTAAGTAGTTTTTTTTAATACGTCATAATTCGTCTTGCTGCTATGGAACCCTTCATGGGCGAGTCCGACTCGCACTTGGCCGCTTTTTTTTATCAATTTAATGATGTAACACTTTACTTAACAAGCACTCGCTTCGAATTAAACACGGAACTGACGTCGCTTGCGCATAGTTTTGTGAGGGTAGTATCAAACAATAACATCGTGACGATAGGCGGCCTACCCCCTTCGTAGGTACAGAAACGAGAGACCATGATTTATAAAATAGCGAGGACATTCTTTCAACTTTTGACGAAAAAAAAATTAATAAAAAAATATTTTTTTTGAGCTTGGAAACAAGAATATAGTAACCCGTATTGTGGAAGTTGCTGACCAAAAAAACACCCTGTATATATAAAATACTTACTATAATAAAGGATATGATGTTATATGGTACCACGTGGAGGCCATTTGCAACGTTAAAAGATGGCGGACGTGTGATTTGTTTTAGACTTTAATTTTTGGGTAATTAGGGGTTCAAAGTTCTTTTCTGATAGTGATTTGTACTTTTTATGCCTTTGTGTCGCACAGTGATTGAAGACTTGGGCTTATTTCGTGTATCTGGCATCTTTCTTCTCGTTCCAAGTGGACTCGCAGTGGTGCAGAGGTTAAAACTATCTTGACCTCTGACCTACAAATCACCGTACAACGTTGCCCCCAATCTTCCTAGAGAAGATTGGATTGTGTTTTATTGCTATATTGATTTATAATTATATATACTTACTTGACACTGGCGAAATCACTTCACGTGGAAACGCCATATCCCCGCGGTAGTAGCTGTTCAAGTCGCCGCGGGGGCAAAGAAAGAAGAAAGAATGGTACCACGTCCTCTTAAAGAACGAGCAACTCTCTTTGAGTTTTCTCATTTATTACGTTAATATGTTGCTGTATGCCATCATCAGTTGGAATTTGTTGGAATTAACTTGACAGTAATAAATGACGGCCGAGTTAAAAACAATACCAAAACGCGTCAAAGGCCATATTGTTTTAACCTAATAGAATAGAGTCCCTGTTTATTTACTAAACTGCATGCACGTCATGGTTTTTATTTTTGTTGAGGCTAAAACCGTTCTAAGGCCACATCCCGCGGTACATGAGCAAGCCCGGGAGCCAAATTCCAAAGCAAAGCTTTCGCAGACTTTCGCAAATATTTGCAGGCGTCGCGCTTCCTTGTCGCCGACGACTCGAAAATGCAATTTTCCCAATGCAAATCGAACGTTCCAGACAGATTTAATGCCTAAAGTAAGTAAAGAAAAAATAATTTAAAACGTGATTCCTAATTTCACCTTTCAGTTTTAACACAGTCTTAAGTTGACGTTAGACATTGGAGATTATTATAACTTTAAATTAGGTAGGTACTGGAATAACAACATCGAATATTATAAAAACACTTATTGTCCTTATTTTCAAGTAACTCCGAACGATCTTTCGTAGATTTGCTAGGCTATTTGCCGTGGGTTCACAAATGTGTCACAACACAAAATCAAAATACAATATTTACAAAAGACAACATAAAACACAATATACTCATGGTTAGTTACATGTTTCGGAATACTTTAAATCTTTTTTTTGTTTATAGCAAGCACATTGAATGTATAGTATACTTTCAATCTTAAAATAAAACAATGGTTCTCTGCAAAGAGTTCATAGTATTTTTGAATAATTAAAATACTGGCAATGAAGAAAAAAACATAATTTCTGATGTATGATAAATAAGAAGAACTAATTTAAAAGTGACATATCGAGTACACTGCATGTCTCGGAAAAAAAAACAAAATTGAAAGTTTACATTAAACATGTTTTAAAGTATAAAACGCATTAGGAAAACTCTTCAAAATTAAAAGTATATATTTTACATGATATAAAATATAAAAGGAAAAAAAATCGATTCGATTTTAAATCATAAAAAAAACATGGAGTGCTGTTATATAGAGGATTGTAGTGATTACTCCGTCAAGCCGATGTTGGTTGCACCTTGCGGCCCAATAAAATGTTGTGAAAACCTTCCTCCACCTTGTTACCCCCGTCTTCCTCGCTGTCAGAAAGTGTTCTGCTGCGAGAAACCTAAATATAAACCACATGATCATGAAACACGAGCTCCGCCTAGGGCAGCGCACAGCGATCATGAACATAGTTCAAGGCCGCAAAAAGAGGAATGTTGTGAGATTTACTACCCTGCTCCTGCGCCGCGTTCCAAAAGATTCTGCTGTTATAACCCATGCCCACCACCCAAGACAAAATACGTCATACCGTGCTATCGATATGAGGACGGTCGTATTGTACGTATTTTTTCTGTTTTAATGTAGATTTTGTAGAATTGTCGTAAGCACTACCGTATACTGAAGCCAACGACAGTGACATTGTAGTTATTATATTTGTGGTTGGTTTCAGGAACGGTACGTTCCAACGATTCACGGTAGACTTCCGCTCTCTGCATACCGATGTAACGGGATGCAAGATCAGATCCATGGGTACAGGGGAGCGATTCGGTATCTTTGCGCGCATACAAGCTGTTATGGATCTTGCGTATGCACTGAAGTCAATCCATTACGCAAAATATATCCGAGAATAACTCAGGAAATGTGTCCTATCAAAAGGAAGAAAGATAAAAAACTTTAAATAAACATGGACCCAAATGTATGCAGTCGGTGAAAAATACCTGAATAATAAAGTCACCTTCGGCAGGTGCATATTTTACCATCATCTGCCCTTAAGAGAGATGGCCTTCAGGACCAACATTTCAAGAGTGGTGGGGTATCACATATTTGCAAAAGTTGGCAAAACGCGTGGTGGGGCGACTACCCGAAAGCAATACCCATTTCACCAGCGAAGAAACTGCCTGTTCGGAAACGATGAATTTGCTGGTGCGTAAACAACTTAAGGGCATCATAAAAAAAAGACTTGTAATTACCATATGAAGTAAATAATGACTCGACTATCCCGCGATTTTTTTTATTTAATTCATTTTAAAGGGTCAAGCTTAGTGATTCGGTTTGCATCATACGTATTGTTTTGCGCTACTGATGTAATTTAATTGTGAATGTAGTGGAACTAGGGAAAATTTTAAATTAGTGGAGCGAGATTAAACGGGAGTGTCTGGTCGTTTGCAGGTACGCCAGCTACCCGTTACAGCGTTCAAGCGCAACGGCATGCAGGACCAGCAGCACTCGCCGTTAGGTACGACCAACTTTCTGAGCCGCTGTGAGCACGACGTGGCGATCGAATGTGAACCGATCAATGAGCCGTTCAAAGTTTGCGACCCCGCCAAAGTCCCAGTGTGCCGAGAAAGGAACCCATTTGCCTGTTTCTTGACACAAAAGAAACCAATAGAAGTATCGCTCGATGATATTCTTGACTGTAACTGATTATGAAAATATTATGACTGAACTTGAGGTCTAACATAATTTACTATATTGCGTCACTAACGCCACACTGACAGCAGCTTTGTTCCTAATTTAGAAGAAGAAGATAATAATAACATACTTGCGAATATCTTAAGTAAGTGGTTTGATTATTTCTAAGGATCATATGTTTTACGACGTTACCGAAGAACCAGTATTAAGATACCACCTAAGTAACCATACAAGTAGCCAGGCTTATCTGGAGATAATTGGTTTTAAGGCCCGATGCAGAAAAATATTATTGACTGGAAATATATTAGATCGCATTCAGATTAAGGTCCTGTTAGCGGCGCTCCCTTTCGAGTCTCAAATCGGTAACTAATCGGTGTAGTGCGTAATAATGAGCGGTTGATTGTTGCTAAGCAACTAATGTTTTGTCGCAAATCTATTTTGATTAGCCACAAACGTCCCTTGATTTTAGTTTAACGCTTTGTTCAAAATTATAGACACTACGGTGTCTATATACGTACATAACTACCGGTTTGAAAATTCTACAAGAAATATCATGCTTTTGCAAACATTATTTAGCGTATTGTGTAAACTTGTGTGTGTGTACATTTAGAATAAGCTTTGCCGTGTTTATAAGGAAAAATAATGACTAATATTGTTCACTCCTTGTAATAATTAATATCATAGCATTAACACGTTTACTATATTATTTATAACTTTGTAACTAAGGGTGGGTCAGGTGGGGTAAATATAAGACACTGGTAAAAATAAGACTAAGTTTTTAACACTCGAAAACTTATTCTACCTACTTCATTCCTTTCCCATTCAAAAAGCAGCATTGTGTGTAGACTTCCTTTTAAATGGAATAGGAATGAAGTAGAATAATTTTTGAGTTTTAAAAACTTGCGTCTTATTTTTACCCGTGTCTTTTATTTACCCCACCTGACCCTAGGTATATTTTTTCACCCTAAGTTAAACAACTGAGATAAAAGTTAGGTGCTACGACAAGCGTGATCCACGTTGGTATGACCTGAGTATAAAAAAGGAGTGACTATGGGACTATTCGGCAAATAAGTTGTCGTGTTTCTACTAACCTAACCTATTTCGATACTAAACAACGTTCCTTAAGGTGGGTACGAATTAGAGCAGTCTAGGGTTAAGGCACGCCGTACGCGCTCATGCGCTGTACGCGAGCAGCGGGCGAGCGGCGCGCGGCGAGCCATCGAGAGTCGGTCTTTTGATCGTCCTCAAAGGCGCCTCGGTGTGCTTGCCTCGAGTAATTTGGATGTGTATCCGAGCGTGCCGCGGGCAGAACGACAAGTTCAAGTTCTAATTCTAACTGGTCTGTGGGCAAGGCACGTACATATTTCATAAAGTTACTGAGCCGTTCCACCACTGAGGCGATTTCTTATTTTTGTTAATAATTCAGTGAATTATGCTAAATGCAGCCGCGGCTGTAATCGTGTCCGACGCCATTTTCAAATGTCGGCTCGCGGCGAGCACGCTGCTTCACCCCCGCTTGTATATGTGCAACAATTTGGCTAGCGAGTAGCTCGCCACGTGGGGCGAGCATGCTCCAGGCTGAGCCGCTCAGATTCGTACCCGGCTTTAACTTTTTAGTGCGAGTACATATGTGCAATAGCCATCCAATGCGTTTGTTTTTTGTTGCAGTGCAATCAGCCAACGGTACTGACGCGGCGTGCCTGTGAGGTGGCGACTGGGTTACGTCCTCGCCGCCCAGCAAAACCACCTGTTGAGACTTTTTACCTGACCGATGCCGAACCGGAAGAAACCCACTGCATCAGCGGAGATGACCGGGTACTCTATACTCACTATTAAAGGTACGTCTCCACGGGGACACTTTGCTTAAGAAATACTCAGTATTTAGATTGGGTGTTGTCGTGGAAACAGTGCCCCAACTTTTGCTTTATGCAGCTGAAGCAACAACTTAGTGTGAGAACGGGTCGTAATTGGGAAAATAAGTTGCCGTGTTTTTGGTTACTTTAAATTTCTAATTAATTATAACTTAGCTGTGTTTATGAACGTCGTCAATGCGTTTTCTTTTGTTGCAGGTCATCCAGGCGATGGTGCTAATGCAGCCTACCGGTGAGGCAGATACAACCTTACGTCAACGCGGCAAACCATTTGTGGAGAGTACTTTCCGCGCCGATGGCGAACACGTGTCATCCCGCTATATCAGTGAAGATGAACGGGTACCCAATTGTCAGTTTTAAAGGTACGCGTCTCCACGGGGACACTTTGTTTTAGACACTCGGTGTATAGATTAGGTGTCGTCGTGGAAACAGTACCGCGACATTAATCCTTAATCAAACGGGACAAGTATGTACGGGTCAACTATGAATTAAGTGGGAAATAGTTTCCCAATATTTGATTAAGGGTCAAAGTGCTGCTGCCGTTGTCCAGTTAGACGATTTTTAGCTGTTTGACACTTCTTGGTTCACAATTTTTGGGCATAATAGCCTAACACCTGAGCTAACACACAATATAACGAAAGTAAATGTTAGGCGTGACTAAACGTAAAAAAATGATTTTATGATCTGAGATCTATTTATTGTAGCTGGTGGGTGGTGCAACTTAGGGTAGATTAAGTTAGGTTAGGTTAAATTATTACTTAAACATTTTCAGCGCTATTGACGGATATTTCCGCAACACAGGTTTAACTTCCACAACAGCGTCAAAAAGACTACATAGAAACGTGTTATAAATAATGGGATTGCGCTATAAATAATGCTGTCTGCCGCATTACATTTTCTGGGACACTACTTATGCACTGAATGAATAACGACACAAAGGTTGCTTATATCATAAGCTAATGACACGAGCAACATAGTCTAGATGCCAGAAGTGAACTGTCTCTGGGGAAACGTACCTTCGATTGACTCTTTTGTAGACATATTCCTGATTGGATACATTATTATTTTAGTCCAAGAAAATTAATAAAATCCGGGCGAAAACTCGTTTAGTTTTTAGGGTTCCGTAGTCAAACTAGGAACCCTTGTAGTTTCGCCATGTCCGTCCGTCCGTCCTCCCGCAGCCTAGCTCAGAGACTCATTGTACTAGAAAGCTGTTTATACCTACTAAAATCATCTAAGACGGCACCAATTGACTTTAAATAGAAAATTAATTATTATTATAACTTGTTGATTTTTATGTTAGTAGTACTTAACGGCTTTGGAACCCCACATTGAGCATGGTCCGACATGCTCGTGCCCGGTTTTTATTAAAATTAGCAGTGAAGTACCTTGAGGTGTCGAAATGTACATACTAAGAGTCCTTAAAGTCCCTTTTAACGTTTTTGCTTATATTTATAGTAGGTATTATGATTACTTCTGACAAAAGTTTCAGCATCAAAATTCCTACTACATACATACATACATACCATCACGCCTTCATTCCCAGAGTGGGGTAGGCAGAGCTACCAGAAATTTCAACAACTACAAAAAGAGTTGTTGGTAATTCTGTAACCACATTTTGCACAAACAGGCTAAGGTGTTTACCAGTGTGTTAGTGATAGGTTGCAAGCCCATCGCCTAACAGTACAAGAAGCCTTAATTCCCTTACTAATATGGTTATATTCATTTTCATCGGAATGCTTTTATGTTAAACAATATGTACTGATGTGCCCATAGAACTATAAAAAGCATAGAAGCACAACGCCAAGCAAAAATGACGTTGAAATAGGTTCTATCTCCCATAACGTTTCTTGCTGAAAGGTATTGTCTTGAGTAGATTAATTCACTTAATAATTATTACGTTTACGTCAAAAGTAGTTTTTCAAGATATTTGTGACTTGTATGTATAAACTACAATATATTTGCACGCTCGCATGCAAGCTTGATACATGAAACATATATATGTACCTACGCTAACATCTCTATACTGTGTCTATGCAAATAAATATTTTCTGATTTCTGATTTCTGAATGGCGATCAACACATAGGATGGAAATCAGATTGGGAAAAATTGCTCATAGTAATATTTCCTAGTGATAATGTAAGCGAAGGTGTACATTACGCGACTAGGAATATTTGAGAATGGAAATATTACTTTTTGTAAAATATAATTTTCAGAAATTTATCCTCCGGGAAAAAACCGAAGAGAAAGTTTAAAATTGGGAAATTTTGCGAATGGAAAAGTCGCTTGCAGAAAAATTCGATTTTCGGAAAGTCATCGCCACACTCGTATGTAAACTCTTTATTGCACAAAGAAAAAACAAGAATTACAAGAAATTTCGTACATAAACTTAAGATTAACATGTACAATGGCGAACTTATACCTTTAAGATATCTCCTCCAGTTAACCCGATCATGAACATGACTTGTTTGAGTAGATAGATGCTTTACAAAGGAATAATACCTTTTCGCCAATGAGAACAGTTCGTGATGCTGTCATTGGTCACAATCACTTTGAGATGTGAATTTGGCAATAGTCACGACAATGTTACTTTTGTCATAAATGTTTGGTTGGGGTTAATTAGGATAAGTCTGTGTTGTCAAATTTTGTTTTGTTAGTGTTAAGATAATTTGACGAAGCATGTTGCCGATGACCATTCTTATGTAAAACGACTTAACGAAGCCTGTTGCTGATGTAATGTGTTATTTTATAATGTTGTAAGCTTTTTTTTTAAATAAATTACTGGATTTATACAATAAAGACCATTAAAATTAAGTTCAAATAGGGTGAAAGGCTAATTATTTTCAACATTTTTTTTGCGATACGTACTTATCGAGTTTTATGTATATTCTGAATGAGTAAAATGTATTTGTATCTAATACAAATAAAGCTTAATGTAGCAAAACTTCGGTTAAAACAAGTAGCAATTACTTTTTATGAATATAAATGGTTACCATTCATAGATTACATACATACATAACATCAAGCCTTCATTTCCCAGAGTGGGGTAGGCAGAGCTACAGAAATACCAACAACTCTAAAAAAAACTTGTTTATAATTCTGTAACCACATTTTGCACAATCAGACCAAGGAGTTTTCTATTGTATTCTCTGGGAACGGGCGTCATTTAATGTCTGTATGTACTTATGTAACAAAATTAAAATACGTGTTGCGTAATGCATAGCATCATACCGGTTAACATATCTATTTGGTGTAAATGTATGGCTTATGATCACATCACACACAAGATTATCTGGACATTATTCAAAGCTAAATTTTCTTGCGGCTGTACTTCTTAAGAAACATTTATGCAGGGCGACATCAAAGACGTGATCAGAAACTAGTTTTTCAGATTCTATAATTGATGGCCATTTCCTAAGAATATTAGTTACAATAATCAAAATCATAAAACATTTATTACTTACATACATAACGTCACGCCTTCATTCCCAGAGTTAGGTAGGCAGAGCAACAGAATACGAACAACTCTAAACTTGTTGATAAATTCTGTAACCACATTTCGCATTCTCAGGCTACACCAATTAACAGTGCAAGTTGGTATTATTACACAACAATCTACTTACGAATGGTAACCATTTATATTTATTTTTGACTGATAAATAACAAACGTTTCCCACAGTAACGAAGAGTCAAGTCAAGCTGTTACAGCACTCATTATTAGCCCCGCCTTCGTGAGCACTAAGATAGTGAAGCCCGTTTTGAGCGACATTTAATCTTCTATACTTATTAAAGTTCGATGGATGTGCCTGAATAATAAAATAAATATTTAGTAACGCTTACTTGAAGTTAACAAAGAAATTATTGGATAAAAAAATGTGTCTAAACAAGAATGTGCCGAGATAACTGATAAGAATGTGTCTGCACAAGAATACGACAAAAAGGAACCAATCGTACCTTCGTGATTAATTTTGCATAACACGTTTTATCGGTGATGGCTACCTATAGCACATGTGCATTTGTCAACCCCCTGACTAAGTATAGTAGACAATTTTATACTTAATTATTTTCGTAATTACCATTTTTATTTTCGTGATTCTAGTCGCCTGAAAGAAAACAAGTCGAATTGCGAATATCAAACGGGACAAATAGTAAATGTGTCCAATAAATAATGAGATCAATTATTTGTAAAGAGGCCATGTAAGAAAAATACGAACTTAGAATAAGACCAAAGACGATAAGACGAATAACGAATGAGACTAAAAATGAGATAGACTAACACCGATTATTACCAAAAAATATGAAGACTAATAGCGGAATGACCCGGAATAAGAAAAAGACAAACAACAAATATGACCAAAGACGACAAAGACTACCACCGAAAGTGACGAATGAAGAATGGATGACGAAATCAGAATGAGACGAGTTAAGAACTTGACAAAAAACGAATGGGACGACCCAAGACGATGCCAAATACAAACTTACTCACACGCCAAAGACCGCATAAAATTAGAGCTAATGTTAACATTGCCTCATAGATACTCGGGTCTATTTTGCGCTGTCAACCAAGACGAAAATTTCCGTCACTGGCGTTGAACCAGTGGTACGGGTACATCCATCAATGGCGTTGAAAAGGTTAAAACCACCTAGATTCATTAATTTAACTCCTTGCCATACCTGCTAAATGCTTAACATATTCAATAAACCTTCAAAGGCTTGACGAATTTCTGACGTTATTGATTTAATGAGTGGGAAATCAGGCGTCTTATTATTCAAACGCGGTTAAAAGGTTATCATTAAATATTTGAATTCGGAGCTGATCAAATTTAATGACATAGTATAAGGAGTTTTTAATGTTTGTATATCGATAAACCATAGGTAATATCAACACTTAATTTTTCGTGTGCCTTCTCTTTGCCATAAAAACCTTAAGAAAGATGTGTAGGTGAAAAACTTAAGTAAAGAACCTATTGTACATCGCTGTATCATTATTTGTTTTTATCTGCATCTGTATTTGTCTATATTTGAAATTTGACGTAAGTTCGATATTACTTTTGCACAAAATTACATGCAGAGGGGTTCAACTTAAGCGTTTTACCTATCTCTTTTAAGATTTTTAAAAATATCTTTTAAAAAACAAAATTATTTCCGTTGAAAAAAAATAACAAGTTAAAACCAATATTAGGGGAACTAAGGTATGGAAAATCGCCACCTGAATAGATTCCCACGCAATATCCTCTCAAAGCCGGGGCAAAAAGCCGAATAAACGACGCTGACGGCGAGGTGAAATCCAATTTCATTTGCCCGGTTCAAAACTAAGTAAGAAGTGAATCAAACTGAAACCTCAAAAAATATTTAAATCAGTCTTTTATTAAAAAACTTAAAGAAGAGAGGGAAGATAAAAATGCGATGCCACAAATGGCTTCTTTAAAAATAGTAATACAATATTCCTTTGGAATTGAGATCACAATAAAATAGTACAGTAGTGTGAGTAGGTTTATAACAATTCTACAGCTCAGAACTGAAGAGTCGCATTTAACATCGATATATTTTTTTATTCCATTTAATCAATGTCCTTCTCGAGCTCTTTCGATCCATCTATTTACACATTTTAATATTTCGTTTAGTTACTAAGTTAGCTGGTACTTAAAAGGTCGGTTCTGCACTAGTACCCGGGAGTTAAAAAGGCGGAAATACATGACCGACCAGTATTTACTACAAAATCATGCAACGCCACTGAAATCGTGGTCGGATATTTATTTCAGATATTTCGTTTGTAATTTTTTTCTTGAAGCAGTGGTCGGATTCAACAACCGACGTTTTGGTTCGGGATTTCCCTAACTTGGTGGGTGACGGAAAGAGAGGGCAATATCAGTAAGAGATAGCGATCAAACATACTATCTACATGACCGGTGTTTTGCACGGATTATAAGATTATTTTTATCCTGGAATTCTATTCGGACGAAGTCTCTGGTAGAAATCGATCAGACGACGATCAGACGGAATGGTAGAGATATTCAACCAGAGGCTGCAAAGGTATTTGGCCAAGGTTGTTGAAAGTCACCAAAAGGATTGGGATAGGCATATTCCCTTCTTTCTGCCCCTATTTTACCATCTTGACAATGACAGGTGACAGGCGAAATTTCAGTGTACACGGCGCAGCTTATACATATGTATCAAACCCAGAGACATCAGCCTGTTAACTTATCAATATACACCGAATTGTCACCTGTTACGTGTCATTGTCAAGATGGTGAAATAGGGGGCCGATGTCGTATAAGTCGACAGCTCATGAAAGTACAGTTATCACTCCAGCGTATGTGGTCCGCGTCCTCCAGATTCGCCAAAATCGATCACGGAGTATGCATGCAATTTACGAAACCGGATGCTCATATTCACGTTCGTGAACATGGACTTCAAGCCAGCACAAAGATGAGAACACAATTTGTAGGTACCTATTTACCAGAAGTTTGAAGGAGCTAAAATCTATTCATAACGTTTTGCCAAAAATGCATAATACGGAAAAACCTAAGATATCAAGAGCAGAATCAAAAGATACTCGTATTTTTACACTTTTGTAACGGATACCAATGGAGTTTCACGATTGATACAAGAATGCTGTTTTTGGTGATACTCCAGAAGCCTGTTGATACTGCTGATTTCTCAACGCTTTATACCGGCTAAATTATCTCTGAAATAGGAGTGTTCTGACTATCAGAAAAACCGAGCAAGATTTTTTTTCATTTATAGACTTTTTTGTTCACTTATCGGGGCATAGCAAACTACCTCAAATCATGTCGAAAATATACAATTTATTAAAAGAAAGTGTGAATTTTACTACTTATATTTTTTATTGGATTATTAGGTTTATAATTAAAAGAGCAGCTTTACAAAAGAGCTAACTGGTCTTTAAAGTATGTAAAGGCCGTTTCATTGGTCGTTAGCCCGCATGCTACCCACATGGTAGTAACAATACATTGACGAGTTAGTATTCAAGTTATTGAGTCTGGAGCTATTGCAACGACGCAATGCAACGCCACAAGCATGCGGCATAAATCTCAACGAAACTGAGCCTTAAAGGAACATCAAAGCAAGTTGCAATAGGATTAGCCTTATTCGGCAATCGTATGTTCTGACGAGGCGTCGCCTTGGACCGCAATGTTTGTTCGTGGACGGGAGAGGGCTCAGATGGGGTTTATCTCCGACGAGGGCTGAGGGCTACCGTTCCTCGTGATGGGGCTCTGTAATTCGCTATCGAGCTAGGCTTAGATGCCGTTCTATTTACAACTGGTTATTCCCGAAATACCAGAATTTAAAATCGAGATGAGATTCTCAATATACAATCCCAAAACATTTTCAAATTAAGGTATGGTTTATTATTATCACCCGATATTTTGCATTTGGAATTTTGGGGCATCTGGTATATAATTTTTTAAATCCACAATTGCAAAATAAAGTAGTGGGACGGGACTTTATAAATTGAGAAAACTATGTAAAGTGCTATTTGGTTTTTAGAATTCTGCTATATAGGTAACTAGAGGACGACCGCGACTTACGCGTAGAATTAGTTTTCCGTCTCCTATTACAACCCGTTAGAGGATGAATTTCCATATTTCAATTATTCTAGCTCCAGTTGTTTCGGCTGTGCGTTGATCGATCACTCAGCCAGTTGGTTTCTTCTTTATAATATATATAGGTAGATTAGCGATAACAACGACGCTTCAATAAAGATGTATTTGTGAAAAGCCCATTACTTGACAATAGTATTCGGAGTAATAAAATAAGCAACATAGGTTTCCAAATCCAAAACGATCACTTAAACTGTTTATGCAAGTTTAATATGTTTAGTTCTATTCGTAGTGTCAGTATGATTTCTTTCACCTGTGCTAAGGTCGGATAAAACCACCCAAACTTCTCAAATTTCCTCTCTAAGCTCAGTAATTAACAGAAAGCGTCGTATTACTCGAATTACGAAAAGTTTTTGCCGGGAATTTTGTCTTAAGATTTTTTACCTGAGAGTTAATTAATTCGCAGGGTCCAAGTTGTGAAACTTGTCTACTTATGTAAATAAAGATCCTTCTACCGGCTAGATTTGAGTGGTTACCTTACGAAGCTCCTGTATTCCGTATGTTTTATTTTGTTTTTTCTTTTGTCAGGGTAACTGCTGCTACCATTTCGAAAAACACAAAAAAACGTGTGACCCTTTGAACAGTGACTACTATGGCTCCTGCGGCTCGTGTTCTGATCCTGGACTTGGTCACCAGGGCCTGAATTTCTTCCAAGGTGGTGCATATGGGCCTATGAATAACAATCCTCGAATGCGTCATCTGGGCTCGTACGGAGACTACGTGGATGCGAAGTTATGCAACCCGTGCCAATTCTGTTGATTACATGACAACGACTGTTGCTGTGTAAACGTATGCGAATCTGAGTGTACTGTTTTGTACCATTTTGCCCTAAAAGTATGGCGGCTATGTTATTAAACTTCTGTTAATATTGTTAAGTTTCATTTGATAGGGGGATTTTTAGAGTACATCCACTGTGATCAAATAATATGATTAACTAGGTGCACAAGACTGGGTTTTTAAACGGAGGAAAAAAGGAGTTTCTCAATTCGACTATGTTTTTCTTTGTTTGTTACGCGATTACTCCGTCAATGAGTGATCGATTTCGATTTTTCTTTATTTGATAGGATATACTCCTCAGACAATGGGACCAACCATTGTCACCAAATCGATATCTGATGAGGAGATCCATAAGGAATTGAGAAAACTCCTCAAATATTAGGTTAAATCACTAGTAAATCCAGCATTTGAATTCAGAAAGTAACATTTGGTAAAGTGGAACTGATGATAAAGACCAAAGATCGCCACCAGATCTCCTCAAAGGTACTATATTTCAAGGGTGGGGGGGGGTTATAAGATGTCTCGATTAAGGTGGTTAAGCGACAAAGACAAAGCACCTGTAAATGGCCCCCTGTGTCTATAGTACCATTGATTTGTACCATCAATGGTACAAGTGATACTACTATGTGTCCTTAGTACCATTGAAAAATATACTAGTTTATACCGTGTATTTACTTGTGAAAAAAAAAAAACAAAATAAAAATAATAATTTAATTAAAAATTTCATGTCCCACTGCTGTTCGACGGAGCCCTGCCTTACGGCAGGGCTCCTATTTCTGGGAGGTTTTGCCCTTCGGGCATCTAAAGATACCTAACGAACCTAACCTACCTACTTTTGCGGTAATTTCTGAGCTTTGCGGTGATCCTTATTCATAACCAGTTATGAAACCTTGGTTATGAACGTGGCTGAACGGTATATTTTTTGTATGTTTTTGATGCAATGGTACTAGCGACACGTGCTAGTATCGGTAGTACCATTGATGGTAGTAAGGACACATAGTAGTATCACTTGTACCATTGATGGTACAAATCAATGGTACTATAGACACAGGGCTGTAAATGGCTTAACCTGAAAATGTACAATACACAAAACCTTAAACGCACGCATAAAAGGCAAACAATCAAAATGTACATACAACCCTTACAGTACAGAGCGAGAAATACACAATATGCAAAATGTACTGGCACAAGATAGTGGCAAAATGTGCAAAGTAAGTTTGATCAGCACGCAAATTGTACATTAGGGAAAAAAAAACAATACGCAAAATCTATATAGTTTCCTTTATTTTGAATGGTCAGATTTTCTCAAAAAGTCTCTCTTTCTAATCTTCACCATTTGAAATCGTCTGCTTTGGTACAGTCATATCCAATTCACACAAGTCTACTCTGAACTACGGCAGTCTGTAATTCCTTGTAGTTCGATGGGTAAATGAAAAAGTCTTTATACATTCGCCAAAAAACTATATTCTATAGAGGTATAGGTTATTCGGTATTCGGTATAGGTTATATTAGTTTTGCAGCAGACACGGGGGGCCGTCAACACTGTTCAATTAAAAACAAAGTCGGCGGCGAGTGTTGTCTGGGTGGTTTGGCCCTCGGGCCTGCTGCAAAGATAACATAACCTAAACCTACTATCATAGATTTGGGAACATTACAATGTGCATTAATATTATGTATACATTGTTTGAAATATTATTTGCACTTTTTTAAACAGTTACTAAATTATTTGAACAATACTTGTATACATATCTTTACACTTGACTGTACTCTGACGATATGAAAGGGTGACGATTAGAAAGAGCGACTATTTGAAAATCTGACCATTTGAAAGTCTGACCTTGTGAAAATTAAAGGCATAGTTTATATGCTTCTCGGCGCTCGTCCATTAAATATCAAAACTGCAAAATACTGGCTGATTAACCCGATTTCTGAAATATGAAATTTCCAAAATACCAGACTTTATTTTTACTGTGTTCATTTTTATATCGGATTGTTATGGTAACCGATTAACGTTTTGAACGCCAATTACAACTAAAATAGTCATGAGCTGTCGTACATGCAACGCCACCGACACTTATAGTTGTCACAGGTACAGTTTAAAGAGACGTTATTTCGTATGGATTGAGTTAAATTTTGCATAAGTTTTAATACATGTTTGGCGTGTGAGTGACGCATTTGTATTTGACGTAAGGCGTTGAAGAGGTTAAGGATGTTTCCGCACCTTGCACTGGTTCAACACCCACGACGAATTGTTCCGTTATAGCATCATTTTGACAGCGCAAAATAGTCCTGAGTATCTATGAGGCTAGGTTGACATTAGCTCTGGTTTAACCCGTCTTTTGGCGAGTGTCTTCTTTTTAATTTGACAGCGTTGATAGGTTAAATCCGTAAGTTTTCTTACCAGCTGGCCCTGAAGGGACTGGATTCCTTCCAGACCCACCGTACCCCTCGGCCGTACCACTGGTGGTACTTTGACCAATTATTACTATTAAAATCGAATTTAACGTTGTTGACGGAGCTCTGCTGTCGCAGAGCTCCTATTTCTGGGTAGTTTGGCCCTCCTGGCCTGCTGAGGAACTAACATAACCTAAACCTACCTCATATTTATGATACAAATTTTGGGTCAGTGGTACGGTTTAGGGGTACGGTGGGTCTGCACTCGACTGGATTCACTTTATGTGGCATTTGATTTTAAACCATGTGACTGCGTAACGCTCACACAAAAACTAGTGGCGCGTCCTTCATTGCGCAGATCCTAGGACACACCAGCACCATATTATCCGCGTAGCTTAGCACCTTTTCTGTGCGTGCCTTTATGATATATTACGAGGTACAATCCATACGTAAGCGCACTAAATAACTCAACCTCTTTCATTAAATTATCCAGAACTCGAGATTGTGTGTCCCTATGAAGTGCATTAACATGGTGTGTTTACCTCTAACATGGAGAACTGTTATAGGTGAAAAACTTAAGTAAATGACCTGTTGTATGTAGTGGTAACACATCTGGATAGATAGACCGTTCAACATTCTATATTTTAAATTTGACGTAAGCTCTATATTTAATTTTGTATACAACTACACACAACACGGCTGAGATTCTACACGTTAATAACGATATCGTCTTTGACATGTTTCCGTATGGTCAACGTTTTGATAACTCTTATGTACTTGACGGTCTTCATCATAGGCACCGGGGTAATTACGAGCTTAGTAAGAATTTTGATTTGATTACCTAGCAGGTCAAGCCAGCTAGTGCCAAAACGAAAGCTTCACAAACATGAACTAACAATGTGAATCTTATGATAGCAAGTACTCATCACGTTGTTACTATTTAGTTGTAAATGAACTACTTATGTTCTTGGAGCGTCGGGGCAGTGGTCCAACTGCTCTGTCTAACTGATCAAAATTACCATCACAAATATGATTAGTTCCTGATTCACCGGATTCCTGATTCGTTGGATTCTTGTTTCGCCTGATTCTTGTGTCGTCGTATTCTTGAATCGTCGGAAATATTAATATACAATAAAATCACTTTAGTAAAGAAAACATTTAGTTATGTTAATTATTGTATTAATTACTATTTTGTTGCCACTATCGAACATAACTTTAATTATCTACTTAGAAATGGGTTCGATTTATATTTTCAAAGAAATGACGATTTTCCTCGTAATACTATCCATATTATAAGAATATTCACTCTACACTCTACATAACAATTTAAAAATTCTATAACGGTTTATATGTATATAATAACCTAAAAAACCTTCCTCCCCTTTTAAAAGAGAGATTGGTGGGGTTTGGTTTTTATGGTGAAGGCTGCGCCCCCCACATCCCACACCCCCTTTATCGCTCCATCTTTCACATCCAACGGCTATGTTGGTTCGGATGTAGCTAGTGAATACCTAAGAGTTTTTGAGGTTATTATAGTAAATAAATCTTATGTCATTAAAAGCCTATGGGTAATGATTATTTATAGTAAACGAATTTTATAGAATTTCAAAGTAATACATATAAGTTTAGAGCATTTAAAACGAATAGTAACTGAACATTATAGAAATTAACTTTTAGCATTTGAATTGCAAGCAAGCAAGTGAATGATTATAGGCAATGAATTTAAAGAAAGTGTAATTATTGCCATTATTTTTTTAAGAAATAAAGGGATACATACCTGTTTTTAATCCAGAGCTCATTAATAAGCATGCCTAAAAATATAATCTATCTCTGTGCCAAATGTCATCCAGATCCATTCAGCTGTTACAGCTCTGGTGTGATTGAGTAATAAGCATCGATCCATCCAAACTTTTGATTTTGTATAAGTAACGAGTAATATAATAATATGCCCGCAAATGTCTTAATAAATTACTAAAAATAGTTGTATTTCTTATCATTGGGGTGATTTGTATAACCTTGATACCATTTTGTTACAGACGCTATGATGGTGTAAAGTCAACGCAATCAAATGAAACGAAGATCGCGGGGATTCGTAATAAAAGTGTAATAAACTGAGACGTAAAGAAATAACAATAAAAACGTATAGTTTTGTGAGATGTACCGAATCGCGGTGTTAGTGCGGGTTGTGTCGGTGTCGTGACGTGTGTGTGCGTGTGTGTCCGATGCGAAGGCGACGCGCGGGCGCGGGGCGAGGGGCGCGGTGACTCGAGCGCACCATGCAGCTGGGTCTGTCGCTGCTGCTGCTTGCTGCGTGCGCTACTGCCTTTGCGCAGATCGCCTGGACGCCTATCTTTCTTGACGCTACGAGTGAGTTAATGCTTTTTTTTTATACAAAATGGGTTTGCTCTTGACCATAGTCGAGACCAGAAAGTCAGCACAGGGTCGACGATGAAGCGAGCTTACCCAGAAGGTACCTTTTAATCCATGCTTTCAATTCTTATAATTATTTTGAATTTATGTAACGTTTGTGAACGTTTACTTTGCCAGTAATAGAAGCTAACCAGGGTAGATTTAAAAAAATGTACATAGAAGGCTTGATAAAAAAAAAAACACAATCGCTTCCTTTGTGTAACGAAAGTCATACAAACTATATGGATAACTTACGTTACACAAAGGAATCAATTAAGTTTTGTTTTAATTAAAGCCCTTAACTATGTACATTTTTTTTGCAAACGTCCCCAATCCACATCTCAGTTGGACTTTTTATTTCGTTCAGTGTCACTATCTTTTCTATTGTAAGTTTATGGTGAAATATAAATTGTAATGCGACGTATTGAATGGGTGACATTGAAATAACTGTTTTTTATATATAAAAAAAAACTTATATTCAAATAATAATCAATACATAATACAAATACATTGCGTTGATGCTTCATGTTCTAACGCTCCTGATTAACAATAAATACTTAACATTTTCATAAATTAATCTTACGAAAGGAGTTAATGATAGCTGCCATACCATAGAATAGCGGTGCCGCCGCCTGGGTTTGATTCTCGGTAAAGGCAAACATTTGCGTAATGATTCTGGTGAGATCCTGAATAACTTAGTAGTTAATTTATGTATATGTGGAAATCGTAGTTATTTATCTTACTTCAGACAGTGAGAGATGGCTTTGGGAGTTACTTTTTAATTTAAAATGTTTAACAGTATCAGTGTCCGCATGACTACCGTTATCACTTTGTACTTTATATATATCTGCCACTTGTATTTTATAGAAAAACGATGATTGCTGTACTCTAACTTCGTATTATTTTAATAAACGTTGAGGGTAATATTTATTTATGATGGTGGACTCCGCCGAAAAGTGTTCGGACTACAGTGTGTGACCCGTTCTTAGTGGGTAACTTCCGGGTGTCTATCATTTCATCGAAACACCTTTCATCGAATGTATCAATTCATCGGATTTCATTTCATCAAACGTTATTTCCTGCTAAAACCGTAACGTTTTCAGGGTATCTTAAACATCTAACCTAACCTAACCCTCGCAATTAATTATTTTAATTATTTTATTTATTTAATAGGCATAGTTACAAGTTACACACTTAACATGAGCACATCTTAAATATTTTTTTAGTTTGTAACTCAACTACAACTACGCACGGCAGTTCCCTGAAGCAGCCGTAAAGATTAATGCAACTTAAACTAACATGCAAAACTACTTAACTAGAGACAAAAGAACGGAAGTTCATAGAACTCCTCGGGGGCAATACTTACGTGAGTACTTATGCTATTGGCAAATATGTCTAGACGTTGGTTAACTTGGAACAGAACATTATATGATCGAGACATGCGTTTAAGAGCGCTGTTATGAAACACATTATTTTAAACCCATGGTATAGAAAATAGCTGTTGAGTACGACTTACTCTATTAAGTGCTCGGAGTGTAACGCAGCTTAACAGATCAAATGAATCTATCGTATTGTTACAAATTTTGTGAAAAGTTGCGAAATCGGCAACTTGTCGTCGAGATGTAAGACTCTGTAGATTAAAGTGTTTTAGTCTTTCTTCATAACTTGTGAAAGACCTTCTCATGCCGAATTTATTGCATAACTGTCGAAGAAAGCGCTTCTATATAGATTCAACTCGGTCTATGTGAGTCTTGTACAGAGGCGACCAGATCACTGCGCAGTGTTTGAGAATGCTTCTGACCAAAGCAACAAATAACAGAGTGATTGTTTTCTGTCATTTAAAGGGTCTACTAATTCTAAGAATAAATCCCAGAACTTTGCTAGCTCTTGGGATAACTGCAGGACAGGGTTTTGCAAACCAGACTTAGATCCTTAATAACAGCTACTTTTTCTAGAAGAACACCATTTTATAATTTAAATGAAATGAAGCGTATTTTTTTTTCTTAGAAAGACTAATTATGTAACACTTTCCAATGTTATTGTTTTCACAACACCTCTGAAGAACGTCCAGATCAGCTTGAAGGGCAACACAGTCTTCGATTGATGTTATTTTAGAGTAGATTTTGATGTCGTCAGCATAGGCTAGGGACTTGCACGTTAGGTCGCCCAAGAGTTTATTGATGAACATCAGAAATAGGAGGGCCCCAAATTAGACCGTTGCGGAATACCAGATGTCGCTACAAATGGCTCTGATCGGTACCCGTAAAGTGTGACTTATTGGGATCTGTTGAGCAGGTAAGATTGTAAACAGCGAAGCAAAGACCCATGTATTCCAAGTTAGTCAGCCTTTTCACAAAGTATACCATGGTCCACTTTGTCAAAAGCCTTCGTAAAATCAGTATAGATGGCATCAATTTGACTTTTTTCATTTAAAGCAGAAGAAAGGTTGTATGTATTGCGATTCCTGACAAAACCATGTTGTTTAGGACTAATTAAAGAAGAGAAGAAGGCGTAGACGTGATCATTGACTAGAGTTTTTTTTTAGCAAAACGTTAATAATACGTTACTGATAGGTCTATAGTTTTTCACGTCTTTTTTGTCCCCTGATTTATATATAGGAACAATTTTAGCAATTTTCCACGCCTCCGGAAAAGCTCCAGTTACCAAACATTTATTAAATAGGATGTGTAGTGGTGCTACAAGTTCCATAGCGCATAATTTCACAAATATAGGTGGTATATTGTCTGGGCCAGGTCCCTTATCGACAACCAAGCCAGTAAGGCGATCCTGAATCTTTCTCTCTGATCTCTTTTGGAAATTACTATAGAAGCAAGAGCCATGTTCACGGGCGGGAAGGTAGGTTTATAGTTGTTCTGAGAAGGTGGGCTGTATAGTGATGAGAAATACTTGGCAAATAAATTGACAATATCCATTCCGTTTGAACCTGAAGCGCCATCATACATAAGACATGCATTTAGGTATATTGTCAACTTGTTTTTTAGATTTTGCATATACCCATAAAAAAAATATTCTGTGATAAATTATCTTCTACGGTCGTGATGTACGCCTTAAAGCAATATTATTATAATGTTTAATATACTCTGAAAACATAATGGTTTCAGCAGCAAATAGCGTTCGATAAAATGATACATTCGATGAAGTGATGAGTTACCGTAAATTACATTATCTACATGTAGCTACATCTCAAGATACAATTCCGATGCTTCGAAAAGCATAATGTTTTCAACTCAAAATGGCTGCCCCGTGTCAAATTGACTTTGCACGGTTGGGCCAATGTATGAAAAATTAACTAGTGAGGCGGGACGTCGTTTTTTTTATGTTAAGGAGCAGGCACACGAGCACTCAGGCCACCTGATGGTAAGTGGAATCTGAGACCCATATACATTTGAATTCTCAAGACTATAATCCTAAGACCTCAAATGCGATGCCAAGCCTGAGGACTAAGATGGAATGCCTCTATGCTAGTAATTTCACCGCTTGTCTTATCCCCACACCGGAACACAACAATGCGAACACTGTTGCTTGGCGGGTGGTTAATGGATAAGATGGGGGTAGCGATCCGGAAGGACCCTACCACCACTAAACACTGAATTGAAAATGTGTAAGCATAAAATATTTCAGAAAACACACAACATAAAAGGTTCTTCCGTTGTAGAACTTGTAAAATTAATTATATATGCAGGGTCCGTCCGGATCACTAAAAACAAAGAAGAAGAAGAAGTTGAAAACATAGACAGCAAAAAAAAATACTGCAACAGTAATGTTGCATGCATTCTTCTGTAAAGAAGAATACTTTATTTACCCATCACGTCAGTCGAAGTGGAAAGATCATTTACTTACACCAAGTAGATTTTCTCAAATAGAATACGTAGGATATAACTTCTAAGAAGTTAGAACAAATATTAATTGTCTATAAAGAATGCCATATTATGTACATACATTAGATGATTAAAAAGGCTTTTTTTATTGGTTTCTTTCTGAAAGATTTTTTCGACTTGTACAGAAAAACATTGTTACATCACTAGTCTGTTAGAAACGTCAAATGCTACCTAAATGCCACGAGTCGCCGATGTTTAGTTATGAGGAATCATTATATTACGGTTTAACAATAGTACTTGTCACTTTACTGAATACAATTTGAAATCAGACCTTAGATGACCTGAGCTAATTGCGACGTCAAACATCAGTCAGATCTGCTTCACATCAATGAGATATTTCATGTGGCTTCGCGCTCGCTTTCAGACAGTGATGAATGTATATAAGAGGGCTTCCCTTATGAAATCCCTAACCGTATTTTGTGCTAATACATCGTTTGTCCGAATTTACATTTATCCTAAAGTATTTCCGTCTGATTTTAAATTAGTGTTTTTCCATAATACACCCTAACCTCAGATATTTTTGGAAAACTTAAATAGATGTCTACTTAGCTGAAAACCAGTTTAGAACAAATATTAATTCGGAAAAACGTTGGGATGCATTAGGACAAACGTTATTAGGGATTCCCAGGTGCTACCTATCAAGATATGGGTTTTGTGTCTTCAGTAATACGCTTACACAGGTACACAGTTTGTTACTCTAAAGCGGCATTTACACTGAGGCATTTACATGCGGCCAACTAAAAGGCAGATGAATCAAATGTATTGACTGTCTGTGGCGAACGGCTCAGTGTAATTTCCTCTTAATCAGTAGTCGAGTTGCATTAAAATGGCTGGTTGCTAAGCAACAGACGCACCAATACAAATCGCGCTAGCATTCAGGCGAATCAGCCGTCACACGTGTGCTGCTAAATTTTATGACACTTATTGCTTGCCAGGTCAAGTTGACTTATGGACGCAGTCGCAGAAGGGCTGCGCGTGCCCCGCGGGCGCGGCCGGGGACTGCGCGTGCTGCGTGCGCGACGGCGCGTGCCCGTGCGGCGAAGTGGCGCCTGCGCGCTGCGCGCAGTGCGGCCTCGAGCAGTACTGCGCCAACAGTAAGTAAACAGTTTTAATTTCCTATCGTCTTCCTACATTCTTACGTTTTGTCCTGACGTTTTACCCTAAAATATATTAAACATAGGCATAGTAATATTACTAATATTATAACATGAAGCGTACTTTCAACCAATATAAGGGCCAGACCTTGAACATACTAAATAAATAAAAAGATCGATAACATAACGATCGTAGTTTAATTTAACGTACGTACCTATGCTGTTTTTGTTATTGATAAGATAATGCACGCAATTATTTTTGATTTTGCATCTTAATGGAGTTTTCACGTTCCATAACTTCCAACGGAATTGTAAACTACTCGCTCTTAAAACACTGCTTGAGGAAGCTGAACTTATTTTCCTAATGGTCCTAATACAATCTTTTTGTAGAAAAGTTAAGGATTTTCTCTTTTTACCCACTTTGTTACTATTGATATTAACTGTCTATAGAATGGTCTTATTTGATTAAAAGCAAATCATCTACCTTGATATAATTGTCAAAAATACGCTTTGAAATATTCTCGAATGCCCAGGACCAAGATCAAATAATAAATAATAAAAAACATACTATGTTAACCTTTAGAAGAAATGTGAATGTTATCTACAGTTGCAACATTTCACGAAAATAATAACTTGATCTAGTTTTCTCATTATATTGAAACTCATGAATTTCATGTTAGGTAAGAGCCAAAACGCTAGCATAAAATTATAATAAAACCCACTTTTAATCTTCCCGACCTTTCCTACACTTTCGACTTATCACGCACAAAATTGATGGCCTGGAAATCGCTTACGTCATTTTAATGGCTGACTCCTAATACTGGCATGAGTCAGGACTGTCAGGAGGGCCCGCACTACCGACACCTCTTTACCGTGAGAACCGAATTTGTAGGGCAAAGGACATTGTACAAGGAGTTTGATTTTAATTATTCCTAATCGTTTGTTCGCCCAAACAAGTCAGCTCGAGTAACGTGAAAGTTGTATTCATAACTTGCTGTTCCGTATTCCTAACAACTTGTTGCTACTGAACCCAATTAGCAACTCTATTATACTTGTTAAAAGCAAAGGAATTGATGTGACTACCCACTGTTTAAACGACCTCAAAGGGAAATAATCTAACAAACAAAACGGTGGCCTAATAACAGATGATTAATGTAAAATTTATAAATTCAAACTTGTTCAATAATTTTTCCATGCTATTGAACTATAAGTACGAGTAAACCCAAATTCGACTGCGAATTTTCCTGCTCAATAAATGGAAGTTCGTTTCATTGACAAATCAACAACGAAAATGCCTAATCAAAACGAAACTTGGCGGACGAAAAGTTGATTTAATTTCCAATTACGTGCCATCCAATTCCGGCGACATTGCCGGTACATGCTGCCAATAGAATTACAAACGACTTTTTCCAATTGCTTATATCAATGCAAATAAATTAAATGAACGACAATTTGAAAACCGCCCCGTGTTTGTTGCGCCGTCCCCCGGGTATTAGGGTCCAGCCACGCAATGTTTACCTTTTCCTTGAATAACGGACCATTATTAACCCATGGCCGTTATCAGAGCATTTCAATGTTTTTACTCGTAGGATTTTAAGCTTCTCGTATTGCTTTACGTGTTTCGTTTTCATTCTGCATTACGTATAACTATACTTGTGTCTTGGTACGTTTCAAACGTAGAGCCGTATCATGAAAAAAACCAATGCCCCCCCTCACACACGTTACCAAAATGCAAGACTAAACAGAATAATGTAAACTTCAAGGTGAGGCTTTTAGTTAACCGCGAAGGTTTATGTTAGACTACAACCGGCGAAATTCCTTGTTACCTATTATTATTGATTAGCGCTGTGATCCCTTCCGTGGTCCGTGGCTTTCTTACAAACATTTTTAATCATACGTCACGTTTGAGTTGCCTTAAGTATTCGAATACGTTCTATAGTAAGACTTAGTCCCAATTTGGTGCATTATAAAATAGTTTTAAGTTTTTTTTTTCTAGTTTAAATTACTTTGTATTTCATTTTATTATGTATTATCGTTTAGTGTTTTGCACCAAATAAACGATTTTCTTCTTTCTTCTTTCTAGTCAATTAAATTACAAAAACGTTGTTACTAGGCCAACAGCCATACTCAGGGTCAGTTAATGGTGCTTAAGTAGTTTCTCAATAAAGATTTTTCATTCACGAGTTAGAAATAATAATGATTTATTTGTCCCTAAAATGTGACTGAGTACGGCGGTAAGAAATATAAGATTCCAAGGGCTCATAATGAATGTTTAAAAAAAATCTGCTAGTGTGCAACATCACCATCGACTCGCGCGTCCTAAAGAACAAGTCGGGCAAGACCTTCGGGCAGATCAAGTCGCCTTCCATCCAGGGTCCTGGCGGCTGCTCCTACCTGCTGCAGCCCGACGCCGGCCAGCGCGTCGAGATCCAACTGTACCGACTTGTTTCCGTCGGGAGGTTCAATGGCACGAGGTAACTTGTTCAGATTTGAACTTTAAGTGAAGTATTTTGACGATGGTTGTTGGATAATAAAGGTTTGTAAGAACAAGTTTAATGAAAAAACTTAATTAAACTTGTACCCACAGGCACTAGGTTATAACTTTAATTTTTAAAAATTAGACCCTTTTATCTGAGGTGAAATTTGATAGCTGGACGTTCTTAGGCATGGATTAAAATAATTTTTAAATATATGTAGCTATCTTGTTACGTTTTCTCTAACATAGTGATTGTCTTAGACAGAAATTTAACGTGTTTATTTCATGCACTGGCTTGCACCTCGAAACATTAAAAAAGTTAAATTGTAACTTTGAATAATTGCGAAATAGCAACCATAGTGTTTTTGTTCTACTGATAGCGGATTCTGCTTCTGATGACATGATTACCATGGAATACAAAATACAAATGTTATATGTTTGTCTAAAAAACTGTATATAAAACTGATTGTAAAGAAAAACGAAGAGTATCGATAACGACAACATAAATATTTTTACCTATGCCTAAGAACGTCCAGCAAGCAAATTAGACCTCCGACAACGGGGACTATTAATAATAATACAATGAGGTCGTTAATTTATGGACATTAATAATAACATGTTTACCCCCTACACCTACAAAACTAATTTTTCTAACGTAGATTCGACAAAACTGTGTCTGAACTACTACGGATAATAAAAAAAAAACAAATTATTGATATATACGCCGTAAAAGACTTATAAACATGTGCAAAATATGTATGGTAATTGGCCACTTTTAAAATCCGTACGCTGCGGGAATTACACATTGACCTGCGTTTAGCTTTTAAAACCTTCGGTTGCAAAAAAGTGTGTTTAGAATTTTTAGTTTGAGGATAGTCTGCCGATTTGATAATTTGCTTATAGATATTTAGCTAGCAAGAGTTAAATTAAATAATTTTATTGAGATTACTAATGTAGTGTTTTCAATCAACAACGGTACTATTCCAACTTTAACATTATAAGTTTTGATATTTTTGAAAGCATCAGCTGTATGTATATTATAATATTTAGATACGAGTACGTAAGCTCTTATGTAATTTATATTACATCTAATTTGAACAGTTTACGAACACGTAACACAATATAACGATTAACATGCAACGCTTCGGCAGATATTCATCTGTAAACTTCTGACTATTTATCATCTGAAGGGGAAAACTACGCAATATCCAGCATTTCAAAAACAGAAATAAGCAGAAATGTGAAAAAGTCGAGTGTGAAGGGACGGGGGCTGTCACCCACACGCGGTTGTGATCAATGTCCCGTCAAATTGAATAGGTATTTAGAGTGACCGACTTAGGCCGCTCGTTACAGGCAGATAGGCACCTCCGTATGTATTTGGAGCGATTCCTCATTATTATTCAGAACTTGAGCTGTTCGGGTCAGTGCAAACCAATATGCCCAACTTTTTTAGATATGAGGTGTTTTGATTACGCCGATTTTCAATTGAATGTTTGAATGCTATTTGTTTTTCTGGATATATGTAAAACCAAGCAACGAACGGCTTTAGCATAATAAGATGGGGAATGGAATAGGTATTTTTATTGTAGAATTGTTGTTTTATATTTGAAACATATATCTTAATAGCTTTTGCACACCACTTCGTCTACGTCTTCTTCTAATTCTAATTATAAATAATAAATGGAAAAAAAGAAACAATAGGTAACTAGTAGATAATGATTGCATGAAAATAAAACTATTGTTTAATATTTTTTGCATAAATAAGCACAAATATCAGACTCAATGTCTGGGCCTCTATTCAACTGCGTTATAACGATATCGTTTTTGACCTGTTTCCGTATTGTCAACGTTCTGATAACTCTTATGTCATTTACAATAATGGCGACTGTGACATAAACGATACTTAAACGAGTCAAACACGATATCGTTTTAACGCACCTGAATATAGGCCCAGATCGTACTTTTTACCAGTCAACCATATAGTTCATCATACAGAAACTAACAACAGATTGTACACAGAAAAAGAAAGACAAAAAACAAAGCAAAGAACATGTTTAGAGAATAATATATAAATTTACATGATATACATATACATAAATATAAATATACATACATAAGGAATAAAGGGTGATGGGCAATTTTGTATGGACCCCGTCCCCCCCCTCCAACAGTAACGGGCTGCAGGTCTATATGTTCATTAGGACCCAATAAAAGACAAAATACTTATCTTCGTAGCAAAATCAATGGGAATTTTTTAATGAAAACAAAGGGCCAGGCAAGGCAAATCATCTACATACGTGTTCATTTTCAAACAAATTCCATAGTTCCATACGATAAGATTATGATTTTTCAAGAAAACCCCATACATATGGTGATCGTCGCCATAGAAAAAATACATCATATTGCCAAGATCTATAAACTGGCACATGTTTCATCACTGTTGGTGGGTGGGGACATTTTTACCCATCGTCCTTTATTTAAACAAAACACAATTAAAAAATTACATATTAATTAGAACTAACTTATAAAATAAAACCCTCCATTCAACCCACTTTCGGCATCGTGCCGAGGACGCTCGCAGCATTACCCCGTTGCACTGCAATTCTCAGTCGTTAAATACATAAGTAAATACATTAATACATATACCTGAAGAAAAAACACCAGAGACTAAAACATATTCCATGATGGGTCTAACCTGATTATTCAGAGAGACACTTGAATATCCTCTAAAGATCTCGTTTTTTCTGTTTACGTAGTTGCGAAGGCGGCTGGCTGCAGCTGAGCGGGGCGAGCGCAGTCGGGGCGGGCGGGCTGGCGGAGACGCGGCTGTGTGGCGCCAACGAGCGCTATACGCCGCCCGTGGTGCTATTCGCCGACCATGGCGCTTCTACTTTAGAATTTAGGTAAGTAACTTCCTAGGTCTAATGAATGACCATCATTATTGTCTAGTGCTGCTAGCCTAGAGCTTAGTTTGGGACAAGGTCAATTTGTGTGACATTGTTCCGTGATATTTATTTATTTATTTACTGTCCCTAAATATGGTGAGTAAAATGATGATCAAAGTATACGTTCAGGTTTAAGTATACGTTTTGTGAATAGCGGTTTATTTGTACAATCATATAAAGCTCCCCTTGGTGTCTTTCTATCCAAAAAGCAAAATGTAAAATACCTACATTCCATACCTAAGTCTTCTTGTTCAATCAATAAACTTCTTTAGCTAATATAGCAAGTGGTTGACATGTTTCTCTTAAACCTGATCCTGGCCACAGTATCGGTCCCGCAGGAGCGCCCTTCCAGTGTGTAATTTAAATAAATTACCTACAACCTACTAGACGGACTCCGAGGTTTTACATAATTCATATTTTCTCTTCGTATTACGCTTTCAGTAAACGTACGTTTGCTAGCATTTTACATAATGAGGTAGTATTGAATTAACTTGGGTTATGAACATCGTTTCTCCATAACAAGCCGTCGGATTCAACACCTTAATAACTTAACATTGTTCTCGTGTTGCCAACGGTTCAAACCGTATTATTGCGGCTGGGGCGTCGAACATTTGTCGGCATTTGCAGTTCGTTTCGGAAACGCATGTTCCGGTCGTCTACGGCACAAAACGCCACGGCGGAACCGGTAATGCTGTGCGGAATTGCGGCTGGTCCCGGCGCGGCTACTAGCGAGGGCTAAGCTGTGCTGTTATTACCTTATGCAGTAAAGGCGAATTCGTTTGATCTATTTGAGCCTCACTTTTACTTAGTCTTACCATGTCGTTGTCCTCAAGGTAACGTTTATAGCTCTGATACACTTGACGGTTAATATGACTAAATCGTAAAAACAACCTTGGCAAGCTGTGTCGAAATGAGGGTTGAATGATCAAGGTCGGAAGTACCTAATGCTAAGAATAAAACCCCATGTCAAACTTGATCGCACGAACTAGGATTGCGTAGCGATTTGAATTAACAGTCCTGGAGGGTGATTCTCTCAACACAGCGCTGCGTCGATCTTAAAGGTGAAGTTTTATCTGGCAAGTATAAGAAGTCCTGTTGGAGCAGCGTACAAAACACATTTTAGCGCGTGCCTTCTCAATTAGGCAGCAGGCAGGTGAGTCGAGTTTAGTGTCGTATAAGCTGTGTGTTTTGTAAGCTCCGTCGGGACTGCTTAAACTTGCCAGATAAAACTTCACCAGCGCTGTGTTGAGAGAATCACCACCCTGGTTTTTCGAGGGTGTCCATCACGTCGCCGCGGAATCCTTGTCACAGTAGTGTATACAGTAGTTCGTCTTCAAACACAAAAAAAGAAAAATACATTTATCCACTAAACACAACAAGACACAAAAAAGTAAAAACAGTAATGTAAAAAACAAAGTGGTAGGTGTGCTTTAGTGGCAGTGAACCCGATACTGGCTCAGCATAATACACAAGAGTATATTATTTATTAAGGGTTTACCACAAAGCTTACATTGGTGTATAAAGAAAGGTTATACACAAAATTACTTAAAATTATACTTATTTATACTTAAATGCGGCCCTACTTACAGTTAACCACAGCATATCGCGCGGTTTGCAGGTACGCGTGCCTCGACCGTACACGCCGCGAGTCACGACAAACAATTTGCGCAATAACTAATAGAAATTTCTAATGGGCCGGAGACGATTTTTTTTTCTATTTATACTATGTCCTAGTTACTGTCCTATCTACTAGTGACGTTAGGGCAGTTCGATCAAGCGAGTGATCCTTCGCTGCATAAGGCAATAACGCTATTTTGCACTGATGTCAGTTTATGGCCTGAGACGCGCACTACAATTCCATTTCCGCTGCGATTTGCGACTGCGGTAATACATTAGGGCGGTAATTGAGCAAGTGCCGTCACTTTGCAGCTCTCGGGAATAGCTACGTGTGATTTATGCAGTCCGACTGCCGACCGCGACGGCTGTACTCGTACATTATTTCTGTAAATTAACTTGGCATGCACACTTTGAAATCATAGTTAAACCAAAGTACCTAGCTGCGAAATGAAGTTTACTGAATGATTATATAAGAATCTAACAATAAATGACAAGATATTTTCACGAAGCATTTACTACATTGTTATCAATTTTTATGTCCTACAAAATGCCAATGGTAGATTGCAGTCACTGTTTTACTAACTCGACATGTCTGTTCAGGATAACGGAGAAGACGGACCGCTCTCAGTTCCTGGCCTTCTTCAGCTTTACGTCACTGAGCAACACGCAGGGCGTGGGCTTCCACCCCAGCGGTGGCTCCAGGATACCCCTCACAGGTTAGATCCAACACCAGTACCAGAATAATACTGTTAACTGTACCGTAACAAGCGTTAGACCAATGAATGCTGTTGTCTGAAAACTTACGAATCATTGAAGACCATGCGGTAGTTGTCGTACCACTAGACAGAATTACTCGAAAAGGAATACACTAGTGTACTTAAGAATTATTTACTTCTGACTGGCTACTTTTAATACTTTTAATATATCACTGTTGATATTCTACCAACCGCATTGCTTTAGATACTATGGTATCCCATGTACTGTCCTTAATTATGATTATCATGTTGTTCGTTATGTAATTTAAATGTTTATTGTCGTTCACTTACAACTGCGATCATTGGTTTAGGTTGACCTAATGGTTACACTCTCGAGTGTGTCTAAAGCTAAATAAGAAAAAAAAACTTGTAAGTATATTAAAGTGCATTCTTTAGAAAAGTGCCTGAGTTTTAAAATAAAATAGAATCGCAATTGGAAGTACCCGTCACTACAAAAGTTGAGCAGAAGCGGCGCTCAACTCGCTTCTCGAAGTCGTTCAGTTCCATTTAATTCCATTGCACTCCCACTCCATTTAGTTCTTCTTTCATTGCATAAACTTAACTTTTGTGTTATTCAGTTTTTAACAAGTGCTTTAATGATAGTGAAGTCGATCTTGAGTCCAAGAAGGTCTTAAGGTTTTAGTCAAGAGTTTAAGTGTGGTTTAAAGGTTAGAGACGTTGTGCCGACTTTCATACAAAAGTAATTTATCTTACACTAATAAATTATACGTAGTAATCTTTTTTTACTGCCTTTTAAACCAATTCTACGGTACTTATGTGTTCGCATTATGATGACAGTAGTATCTATACATATTCTCATTCATATCATAACTTTATCTTAGAAATCTATTTATGAACATATTGTTATATTGTATTATTGAAAATAAATTAGTAATTTACATACATCTTTTGGATTGGATTAAAATACAGCAACCAGAAATAGGTATAACGTATGTTTAATCTATAATTTATCATCATATGCAGTAAAACTTGCAAAAGTTGTAGTAAAACGTTTTATTCGTAAAATAGATGTAATTGCTAACAGTCCAAGTTTAACTCTGCATCGGAGTGAAAATGCCCTGGACGCAGCACAAGTGTGCGGGACGTAGGTGCGACCCTCGTCACGCTCTGTTTATAAATATTATGTGTCCGAGTATCAGCGGGGTATCGCATCGAACTTACTTATAAATTATATATTTACGTGACTTTTTCTCGCTGAATTTGGGACAAAAGAAAGGTTTTGCTTTTTCTGGTCCAAACATTTACACTTTGTTCGTTCTTTTTCTATATCCTCATTTATTTTGACAAATGTGACTATAAATACTTTATGATGATGTAAAGAGTCCACATAATCTGTTATCGGGTTTTTTTTTATTACCACAGGTACAGGTATAGTGCAATAGCTCTTTCTAGCGTAACGTTAACGTTGGTTAGACGCATAAGAGCGTTTAAGAGTGAGTGAAAGAGCTATTGCAATGTACCATTGCATGTTTTGATACAACCCTACGACATACGTATATCACATACATCGTACATCGTATACGTATACGGATGAAGACCAAATAGTTGGACCATAGTTTAGCGTAGATAACCATATAAATGAAAAAGGCGAAAAATGATCCGTTGTGCGACGAAATTATCCTGACAATTTTATTGTATAGCTAATTTTATTGTATAGCTAATTTTATTGTATAGCTAATTTTATTGTATAGCTAATTTTCGTCGCACAGCAGAAAAGTTTCATAGAAAATTTAATTGCGTCATTTAGCATCCCCAACTTTTTGGACCTTACCCATGTTTATTTGACAAAGTGACAGGCAAACGCTATGCATACAATTTAATATGCGTAGTAAATTGTAAGGTGCAGACGCGCGAGAACTAGCAATAGTTTATAGGTACTGTAATGAGAGAAGGATGTAGCAGTACATACTCCTTTCATTGTTTTCTTTTTTCTATTTTGTTATGTCGAAATGTCTCGAAATCTTTTGAATAAAAAATATTTCGAAATATGGAATGCCCGCCGGTGGTTTTTAGGGGAACGCTCCAGAGTCTCCAACGGACCGCGTTGGCATTCACATGTGAACTGATGTATATTTCAACGTTTAAATAGAAAAAACCACAATAGAAAAAAGAAAACTGCTACATCCTTCTTTTAGTACAGTACATAACTGCATAAAGCCATGAGCATATTAAGTTTCCATTTACACGATTATACGAATACGATACGAGGAAGGCTATCAAATATTGTTATCACATTTTCATGGGAAACCACTTAATGTTGGTAAAGATACTACAGTGAGGCTAACTCATTTCATAGAAAATGTGTGATTTATTATGTTTGACCGCTTTCCGAGTATACATACTCATATTACGTATCGGACGGAGCGACGTTGTCAGCAATTTTCTGAAATTTCGTAGTCATTTAACTATAAAGATATTTAAAACAGGTGATCCATCGGATGGTAAGTCTACTGGTAATCCACCGACTCAGCCAGCTAACAGTGTTCAAACTGCTGTGCGAGCATAATGAGCTTCAACTGTCTGGCTTGCCAATGGATTACTCATGGAAATCAGCAAGCCACGTACCAATGAATAAAACCGTTAACAGTAGCTTTCTAGTAAAGCGATTTAGTTAAGAAAAAATAAACTAAAAAACCGGGCAATAGCATGTAGGATCTTACTCAGTGTACGGTTCCCAAGTCGTTACTACAAACACAAAAAAACTATCTCTAAAAACAATAAGTCATTAATTTTCTATTTACCTATAGATTTATTTGATGCTGTCTTAAATGATATGAATTTGAAAAAAAAAATGCTTTGGACCCCCCAAAGCATTTTTTTTTCAAATTCATATGTAACTTTTTTTCAATAGTTATTTTACAACTTTGTCAGCGTAATTTAAACGTATAACTATGCCAAATGACAGGTTTATAGTACCAACCAATAGTCTCTGAGTTAAAAAGACACACGGACAGACGGACATGGCGAAACTATATGGGTTTTTTGTTAAAAAGAAATTATAATTAAACCGAATGGACAGTTGCTTTAAAATGGACTTCAATTAAATATTACATGTACAGTCAGCATCAAAAGTAGGTAGCTAAGCAGAATAACATGCTCAAAATGATCTAGACTCGACGTATTCTCTTGACAATAGAGTCGAGTGCAGATCATTTTGAGCTCTTAGGTTGCGTTGTTCACCTCTGCTGTTGACTGTACTTAAGTACTCAACCGCGTTATCGACTTAATAATAAACCGTTCTTTTCACGTTCCACGCCGCAAATTTCAGGATGACGTCATCATTTTTGAACTGACTCTAACGCCTGAAGTTGTCAAAACCAAACTCTACTCTCATGATGTCTTCTCGTTAAGCACTCCTTTAGCTCGCTGACTCGTCAATGGATTCCTTTATTGTATAGTGTATAGGTATGTTTGTGTGCAGACTGCGACTGGCTGTACCAGGACGTGTCGTGCCGAGGCCCCAGCCCGTGCGTGCTGGCCAGCCCCGGGTACCCCGGCCTGTACCCCCCGCACCGACGCTGCCGCTACCTCTTCGCCACCAATTCCGTCAACACCAGGGTCAAGATCATTTTCACCTCCATTTTACTACCTAGGAAGTAAGTACATATATCTATACCTAGGAAGTAAGTACAAAAGCAGATAGTATCGATAGTACGTATCTGGGATCCTATCATTTCATAACCAATGTTTAACAAATGATTAATTTCACAAACAACCCGTGTGGTTGCCGGGTTAGAATAGTGCCACTCCATGTCTTCCCGTGGATGTCGTAAGAGGCGACTAAGGGAATAAGGGTTTATAGTACTGTTAGGCGATGGGCTTGCAACATGTCACTAATACACTAGTAAACTTCTAAGCCTATTTGTGCAAAATGTGGTTACAGAATTATAAACAAATATTTTTACAGTTGTTGGTATTTCTGTAGCTCTGCCTACCCCACTCTGCGAGTAAAGGCGTGATGTTATGTATGTATGTATGTAATTCCACAAACGTATCATTAAATTTGACAACCTGCTTTTTTTCCGAAACTGTAAATAATTCTGGATTTATTTCAGGACCATCGTGTAGAAGCCTATAGGTTAGGTTAGGTTAGTGTTATAAACATCCTGAAATATTTGCAGTTACAGAGAAAAAAGCGGGTTGGCAAATAAGTTGCGAAAAGATTCATTTGTCAAAGATTTGTCGGCGAAAAGGCAGAGAACCTTCTTCGTGAATAATACGAGTACCTTCTTCATTTAGTAGCATAAATTACCTACTTGAAAAAAATAAATGTGCCCGTTTTCTTTCCTATAAACAATAAAAATAACTACATATGTTGTGTGAATGTACATACGCTGAAACAAAATACAAGTATTTTTTTATCAGAAATGGGTTTGCTTTTTTGACCTCAGTGTCACTCTCACCTGATATTAAGTGACCACGAGGTTGAAATTGTACATACACGCTTACCCAGAAAAAAGCCTATTCACTCTTTTTTCTGTCGGTAACTTCAATCGTTTTTACCCAACTGCGCTAAATGTAAAAGAAGCGTAGTGAGTTGAACAGTCTATATTTATATGTATGTAGCTCCGGTTGTGTATTAGGTTTTAAGCTTTGAAGTAGCGACACACAATTTCTTTAACGCAATATTAAGAATGTTACGTAATATATAATAAAAAATAAAATACAAATAACTTTGATTATGATTACGCTTCGTAATAAAAAGATGAAGAAACAAAACTGCAGCCGTTAATTAAAAACGCAGTCACGATAAAGTACGACACATATAAATAACGGAAAATATAAATTGAAAACGGTGAATTTCTTTTTTAATACGAGTATTGGTCGCTGTATAATATTGCCCCGTTATTTACCTATTATCAAAACGAAGAGAAATAATTGGAATTAAATCACACGAAAACGCACGTGGGTAACGATTTAGCCGTAGTAGCTAAAGCTAATGAAGCCGTGTGGCTATCTGTTGGTGTTTTCTCGGACAATCGCACTAACTAACAACGATTAATGGGCACGCCGAACGCAATTTCAGCCCACACGAGCGAGCAAAACCTGTGTCGATTATTGTGGTCGAGTCGAGGAGTAAGCCGCGTTCAAAATGCACATGCGCAATTAGGTAATATGTAACTACCTCCCGATGGTTAGAAGTATAATAAATCTAAAGCTGCGTTTCCATATTTTGATTGGTCTTTTGCTAGTGCTTTTTTTTTGTTTAAAAAACAACAGCTTTTGTTAGAACGTGAAATATTACGCTCGAGTTTTTTTTTGCAATAATAACAATCTACAGTTTCCTGTCGAAGTAAACAAGCTGTTATGAATTCATAATAAGCAGCAAGGTGCACATTCCGCCGGAGGTTTATTCACCGGCGCTTCCGGGAGTATTTATATCAAGCTCCCGTATGAAATCCACTCGTTCGTATTGAAAGGCTTGCGAACAATCGTTCAGCAAATAAACGTCCGGAGCTCCATCTCTTTTACACTTCGCGGGCGGCTCGTATCGCTGGATATTATTGAAGAGAAATTCCACCTGTAGGTACTTCGTCTTCGATAGAAACCTAAATATGATACTTATAATTTATTGCGAATAAAACTTTTTACATTCGACTTACGAGTACTTCGAATAGATATAGTCCGCGATTACCGGTTATAAGTCGTGTACTAAAATGTAATCATGGTGCATGCACCCTGTACCGAATTATGGGCAATAATAATGATTATGTAGAAAACACAATCATTTCGAATTCTGTTTCAAAACTTTGTAGTGAAAGGATTTTGTTATTTATTTACTGGATGATATATTATGTTCTTTCCTAGAGCTAGAATATTCAGGGGTAAAAAATTATTAAGTATTGCAATATTATTTACCTACGCCGCGAGCTCTTATCAAATCTGGGAACCTACCCGTAATGGTGTACATTTTGTACAGTATGTTTCCCAAGTGTGCCTTGAGACAAATTTGCCGTAAGTAGAGTCGGGGATAGAAAACTTCAATCGATTAGCATGCGTAGCGCGCTCGGCTTACACTTGATTGCGATATCCCGGTGCGGTGTAATATGTTCCCAGTTGTCTCTCATCAGAAATGCTAACTTGCACTTGTGAAACGAAACTTTGCCAAATTGCACGAGTGAGTTCGTTTGTTTGTATAAGTGTAACAACATCCACTGTCTTGTTACGGGTAGTTATCCTAATAACTTTTGTTTTAAATTTTTAACGTATTTTTACAAAATATTATTTTATGTGAGCCAAACACGCTGCCACGGGACAGGTTTTTTTTTATTCGCCTATTCCATATTCTTTTTAGGCTTTAAAATAAAAGTGTGGTTTGTGTGCCTTGAGGCATTTTATTACTAAGCAACATAAACTATTGTCGTTACCTCCCATTGTGGCTGTCATTTTTAGCCAACTTCAAAAAAAGGAGGAGGTTAATACGTTCCATTGTGTTTTTTTTATGTATGTTCACCGATTACTCCGTCAAATTGTGGACCGATTTCAAAAATCTGTTTTTGGGTTGATAGAGTACCTATACTTCCGAGGTGGTCCCATTGTCACCAAATCTGAATCTGATGAAGGGATCAGTGAGGAATTGAGGGAACTCCTCAAATATTGTAGGCAAACATATAGCGTTTTTAGTATTTTTAGTAACAAATCTAGCATTTGCATTCAGAAAGTATCATTTGGGAAAGTGGAACTGATGATGAAGACCACAGATGGCCATCGGAACTCCTCAACGCTATCTATTTCAAGGGTGGCGATCAGATATCTCGATTAAGATAGTTAATAATATATAGATATATAGTATATAATATTTACTTGTTGAAATATGACTATGGCTTTCCGGCGGCGTTGCTTGCAGCTCGCTTGAAACTTGAAGTTTTATATCAACTAGTAAGTGGGACTACGGAACAGCGTATTATGATCACTAAAAAGTATAAAATAAATAAATGTTTTAAAAATAAAAAAAAGCCTTCAAAAACGCAAAAAATAACTTCTTTTGAAATTGGAGGCACTTACCTAATAGGTTAGTCCAACTGAAGTCGGCGACCACAATATTTTTACCAAAAAAGCCGACTTCAGTGGGACTAACCTATTAGGTAAGTGCCTACAATTTTAAAAGAAGTTATTTTTTGCGTTATTAAAAACGGTTTTTGTTTTGTAATAATAATTTCATAAGAATATTTCACATTAGATCCTGTTCGACGTATTTAACACTATAGTTCCCGGGGCAGCATGTTAGGCCCACTTTTTGGGTCAAATTTTGAAGCAGTTTTAGCTTTTAGAATAGCTCACGGCTAGTGGAAATTGCTTCCTTTATTTGTATTTTCTTATAGTCATAACTTCGGTATCTTTAAGAATGTTACTGTACTTACTGAACCAGCGTACTCCACCCTGGACTTAGTCTTCACTTACTACCCGTAAGATGGATAATAATGGCAAAAGCCTTTTTAGGGTTCCGGAGCCGAATGGCAAAAACGGAAACCTTATAATTTCGTCATGTCCGTCTGTCCGTCCGTCCGTCCGTCTGTCCGTCTGTATGTCACAGCCATTTTACTCAAAGCCTATTGGCACTATATAAATGAAATTTGGAGGATTGATGTATTCTATGAACCGCTACACAATGATGTAGTAAAATTGAAAAAAAATATATATTTATGGGTGGGGATACATGTAACTAGGGGAAGAAAAAAATATTTTTGAGTTACATCAGCGTGTGGAGTATTTTTAGATAGGGCTTCCAAAATGATACAGAGGTTTTTAAGTGACTTTTTTACGTAAGTGAACAGTTGGCGAGATATACGCTTCTAAAGTCGTATTAATTCTGTCCGGGTGGGTAGCTTTTGAACTGTTAAATAGAACATACGAAATACTTCCAACCAAAATTGTTTTGAACACGATACGCTGTGTAGTTTTTGAGATTTTAATAATAAAAAAAAAGATTTGAATTTCAACCATGAACGTTCATCCCTGCTACGGAACCCTTCACTGTGCGTGGTCCGACATGTACTTGGTCGGTTTTTTAAAACTAGATTTGTATTTTGATTAAAATTAGCCCATGGAGTTGGGGCTCGTCAGGTTGGCGACGATAAGCAGTTATGAGTACGAGTATACAAAAAGTTGTATAAAAACATTAAAATAATGGTACAATTTTGACACAAACTTATTTACTAAAACTGTAGCACCGTTTTGTCGAAATTATTGAGTATTTAAAAAGTAATAATTAACGAATTCAAAAGCAAACGTTTCTTATTTAATGATACTCAGGACGCCATCTGTAAATCTTCCGTCAACGCCGTAGGTAACTGCCCACAAATTCAAACTGAGACTTTATTAGTATAATAAAAAGGTGCTAATATATTTCCAAATATAACTAAGCAAGAAATTCAATTATTTTACCTATAACACAACTTTTCCTGTATAAATCCATTAGGAATATAAAACCCCGCCTTGGTACAACACGTTTATGTTCAAAGGAAGCCAAAAAGAGGAAATAAAACCGCTATATCGCTGCAATTCGTTTTCCAACATACTAATACACACGAATGGTCCCTGCTCTTAGATTAATAGCAAGCACACTGTAAACCCGCTAAAGAACCCTGTTATCTTGTAGATAAAAGCGGCTCCGACTGAAGTCTGGACAGAGGTGTGGAAAATACGATGACGTTACATTTTCTATTGTGTACGACCCTAAACTGTACTTATATGACACTGTAACAAAACACCGCATTGTGTTCGTGATGTTTACTGAATACTTATACATAGTATATTTTTAATGTATTAAAAAACTGTAAACCGCCTTAAAAAACCCAAAAAATAACTCCTTTTCAAATGCTCATAGGGCAGTCAAACTGAATCGGGCTTTTGGTTATAAATATTGTGGGACACGGACTTCACTTTGACCTATGACCGTTTGAAAAGAAGTAATTTATTGGGTTTTGAAGGCGGTTTGTTGTTGTTTTTTTTAACATTTAATTTGGTTTTCCGGTAACCTTCGGGGAGGGAATATGGCCGATTGAAAGATGTCCACTGCGGAATATCGCGGTGGACCGGCATTAATATGAAGAAGAACGTTTACATTAAAATTAAATATTATTAAAATTAATTATAATTAGTTTAAATATTATTTTAGTGATCATAATCCAACTGAACTCCCACTTCTCAATGAATAAGAACCACAGGATATTTCTCGCTCGCCGCGAGCAACGCCACGGGAACGTCATAGTGCATAATTATATTTAAGCCATTCAAATGTGCTTCGTCATGACTATAGCGACTGCTTAACTATCTACATCGTGATATCTTATCGCCATCCTTGAATAAGGTACCATTGAGGAGTTCCGGTGGCCATCAGTTTCACGTCACCAAATGATACTTTCTGTATGCAAATTATAGACATCTTACTCGTACTGAAAATACAAAAATCGCTGTATGTTTTCCTTTAATATTTGAGGACTTATCTCAATTCATCACAGATCCCCTCATCAGATACCAACTCGGTGGTGGACTACCTCGGGAGTTCACTCTATCAAACAAAAAAAGAATTCTCACAATCGATCCACAATTAATCGCGTAACAATCACATAAAAAAACATACAGTCGAATTGATAACATCCTCTTTTTTTAAAGTCGGTTGAAAACAAAGAAATAACACAATAGCTCCTATTAACGACTAATTAAACAAAATGGCCCATACTCAGCACACCTGTAAAAAGCAACTTTTTTCATGTTGCAAAATTTCACTTCTAGATTCATTTCAGCATTTCAAACTAACAGTGTTTATTTGACAATCAAATTATTGTCAAAAATAAGAGCAGTTTAATATATTTTTACTTAAACCACTTTACGATTCAAAGGTAAAACTGTCTAAATTAAAACTAATTAAAATATCCCAAGAAGGAGCAAACGAATAAAACGTATCTCTTGTTACGAGTACGCGAGAGTGCTTAACGTACTCTCTGCACATAAAACACTTTGAGAGACTTTCCGCGTTGCTCCCGCTTAGAGATAACAAATTTATGAGCAAAATAATTTGCGAGTGTTAAATGATTAAAGTAAGAGCTACAACTCCACCAGTGCCAATTCTGCACTAAGTATTATGCCAACGCATGCAAAGTCGGCAGCATAAAGCTTCGTGCTTAATTCTCAAACCGTGAAGGCTGCAGTTGTGTCATGTTATTTTAAATTTAATTTATTTTAAGTAGGAGGATGTTTCACAGCCATAATTATTTGCAGTCACTGCGCCACGGATTACCTCACGCTCCGCGCTGGCAACTCGCCCTCCGCCCCTTTGCTGGCGTCGCTCTGCTCGGAGCGGACCGCGACGCTGGAGCAGCCGGGCCCGAACCTATTACTAGAGTTCAAGTAAGTCCTCGCTGGCAATCTAGCCAATTGGAATAATTCTGCTTCCGACGTCAACTTTTAAATTAATTGTACTGAGGATATTTGACCGAGCGTTTAATTTGATTTCTGCGGGGAAAGCAGAATCCTTTTCAATTAGTAAGAAGTATTTTTATGTGTGTTAGTTCTGGTCCGCTGGTGCCGCCGTACGACTACAACGGGTTCATTGCGCGGGTGGAGTTCACCGAGGGCCCGGCCGGCAGCGCGCCGCCGCCTACGCTCGCCGCCGCGCCGCCACTGGCCGCGCTCACGCACCACACGCACCAACGTACGTGCTCTTCTACCTTTCGAGTGGACTGTATAATAACGTTATATTAGTACTTTACAAAATCAAATAAAAATGTTTTGAGTTTGAAAATGAGATTCGAGGCTCACTGTTTTGTCTCGTAACACATAACACCACGCCTTGAGCACTATCTAACAGAGCATGTCGAAGGTTTAAAGTTTTTAATGGAATATTTCAAGTCAAAAATTAATCACAAAAGAATAATCTAAGAATTCTTACTTTTGACGTGTTTACTTAGGAGCTTGTATAAACGGTCTATTGGCCGTCGACATTTTTTTCGCATTCGGAAGAATCCTTTACGCCACCGTCGGGACATGTCAAGTTAGCAGAGTTTTGTACTGACCTAATTTAGTTTTCAGAACGTGACCGTATACGCCCATAACTTAATAATAAAGTATCTTCACGATTCAATTCTCGAGTGAGTAGGATATAAATTTGTTAGTCGGGCGTTTAAAGGTTCGTGGTAGTAAGTAGGAGATTACTGTTCCAGTATGCAAGTATTTTTGCCTACTAAATTGTATACCATACAAAAAAAACTGTGAAATTCATGAATCAAAAATGTTGCTCAAACTTTTTTTTCGATAATTCTTTCCGTAATTAAACTATGGTGATTAGCTGGAGAAAAAGTATTAGCCCAGTTATTCTATTATGTAGAAAAATAATCATAATATACATTTTTTTGTAATAACTGTGTTAAAAAAAATGTTTAGTGTCGCGGGGTGAACCTGTATAATTATTTATTAACCTATCCATTTTCATGTGGAATGATGTTGAATAAGGTATTTTTTCACAGTGGACAGGATATTAGAGTTGGAAAACTCGATGACGAATGAGGTGTCAAGCGGGGTGGGTGCCGGCGGGCGGGTTGGGTGCGGCGCGCGGGTACGCGGGTTCGGCGCCGGCGGCGCGCGCTCGGGGCACTTCGACACGCGTGCCTCGCCGTGGCGAGCGCAGTGCGCCATTCACCTGGTGGGGCTGCCCACAGATGTAGTCCAAGTGTCATTGTTTAACTATAATTTAAGGTCAGTAAATACGATTCTACTAAAATTATCTTCCCGCTCCATTTAATATTGAGAATGTCCATCAGCAGCGGCAGTGACAAAGTAGGTAGATGAAAATGTGAGAAAATCATAGACAGGAAAATAAGAAATAAATACGAGTATTACTTATGCTTGCACGCAAGTGCTCAGTGTTCTTCGTATTGAAAAGAGCCATTTCTGAAACACGAGTCGCTTCCCATCCTGTTGTTTACGATCCTTGTATTAATGTTTCAAACAATCGACATAGGTACCGAATAGGCAAACGTAACTACAATTAAAATGTCAGAGTAATGGCATATGAACACACATTTCATTAAATTAGAATATATCAAGGATGGTGCTAGTACCAACCATAGCATGTACTTGTTTCTTATTTTAATAGTTGGCTCATCTCTCTAATTGCAGTGATAAAGTATTTTTATGTAACGTTCTAGTTAATGTTCATTTATAACAACTAGTTAAGAGTTCTTTTGGTACTTACGTAGTTATGACTAAGTTAATAGTTATAACGTTGTTTCACCAGGTTACAAAGTTGTAGATCTCATATTGAGATCTTTGAAGGGCTTCACGAGTTTGGCTCACGAGAGAGGGGGGAACGGTCTGACAGAAGCGATCGAACGCTTTTGAGAGTGTGTGGGCCCTCCGTGAGGGAGGCTAGAGACCCCGCAGGGCGGTTCTTGGAGCGACAAGCGGTGATCTCGAAGGGTGCTAACCTGACAATATTGGTGCGGCGCGCGACCTCCCAGAGTGCAGACGACGAAGAGTTCGTCGACGGCGCCTTCGCTTTTCATGACGGTTAAAACATATTTATCAAGGAACTCAATTATTTATTTCAGTTTTCTGATTATTCTTTGCCATAGGGTTTATGTTGACGTTAAAAAAATAACTAACTCGACGTGTACACTTTTGCAGTGCTAATAACGTACTGATAGAAAGTGACTCTCTTATGTCTCTAATAGCTTTCGGCTTAAGTCTCACATTAGAATTTAAGGCGTTGTACAAGGCTACTATTCCACACGGCAAAACAATATTGCTTTTGAAATGTTATAGTACTGTCAACGGTACGATAGCTTATTTACTTGACAGTAATGGCGGCCGAGTTAACGTTCTATTTTAATAATTAGCTATCACTAAAACACTTGCTTTTATTTATTTTATTTTATTTATTTTGTCTTATACAGTTCTTTTTTTAGAGACCGTGAATAAGTAAAAAAATTAAATAGTAAACTTTTACGATAATCGAAAATAATCAAAACGTAAATAATAATCATATATGTGTATAGAGCATCACGAAGGGACCGCATCACCGGACGCGGCGTGCGCAGCGACGCACTACGGGCTGGCGGCGCCCGCGCACGGGGGCGTGGCGGCGCCGGCGCACCACCACGTGTTCTGGAACCTCGAGCAGCGGCTACTGTGTACGCACCGGTTTATTCCCGCTGCCAACCAGAGTGTCACCATAGAAGTAAGCTTCCTTTTCCGTTGATAGAGTCTAGACTGATTTAGAGCAATATCTTCTGAAGTAAATTTATATTACCTAAGGCATAACGTCGCCTTATTTTTACTTCCTAGAAGGAGGGAACGCATTTGTATTCTAGATATTGCAAATGTGTATGGGCCTCAGCCCAGCCCACTTTGAATCACTTTGAAGTACATAGTTTTGGCGTTCTCCATGCCAAAACGTTGTACCTACTTCAATCAAGGGTGCCTACTAAAACAAGTGGTTTAAAAAATACCCATATAGGTAATATTATTTAAAATTATTAATTTACATAAATACATACATACACGCATAAAAGTTATCACGGTAATATTTAAAAAAAACAGTTCTCATCAAGATGGCTCAATCTGAATTTAGTATTACCAATAATCGGATAGTTGAGTATTAAGGTGGATTCACATTTCACCATGCCGAAACCGGGCCCAGCCAAGCACGGCGTAATGTGAATCCACCTTTATGCGTTACAGCTGGTTAATAGAGTATTTATGCTTTTCGATTTTTAAATATAGGTAATTTAATTACTGTGTTTTTTTTTGTTTCATTTGGTTGAATGGTCGCAACCATTGCCATGTTATAAAGTCTGTGTTAATTAATAGTAAAATTGTTTTTTGTACTAGTTTTATTTACCGATTTATTTTTGTCTTATTGATATTTTTTTGCAAATGTATTAAAAAACGTCGTTTGATACACGTGCGGAACTGTCATTCTAACTCGTCCCGAGTCTTGTCCCTCGCTTGCAGCTGGGGCCAAGACACCTCGGGACTCGAGTAAAATGACAACCTGGCATCGAAATGTACTATTGTGCAATTGAGTGGTCGTCCATTCTATCAAATTGTTTTTTATTAAGATACAACGACTAGAGCGTATGTGGAGCGCCGAGACCTTCGGCGCGAGCGCCGATGGGGGGTGTAGCACGGTGTGCGGGGACGCGGGCTGCGAGTGCCGCGCAAACTCGCCGCTTCAGTACCACGACCATGTGGCGCTGGTTGCGGGGGACGGCACGCATCTCTCCTGCCTCTGCGGCGACTTCCAGGTGAGCTATAGTAGGAGAGACACTTTCAATCTAATAACTTCGTCTTAGGTTGGCAGCGCATTTGCAGTCATGACCTCATGACATTTGCATTTTGCATGCTCATTATTTTGTATACGTATATAAGAATTAAGAGATAGCTTTAAGCTGTTGTAAATTACCTAAATGTTAGTTTTAGTTATATTTTAGTGCCCTACAGGATTTCATAGCTGAACATATATAATTTACCGTCTTGTATTTACCTATGAAAGCGATTAAGATTCTAATTACAGATTACATCGCAAATAAGCGTTTTTCAAAAAATGCACATACTAAAGGACTACCTAGAATTAAAAACGGTAACTTTTCCATTACGTCACAAAAATTAACTATACCTACTGCTATAAGATTAATGGTGGTTTCCAGAAAAAACTCCTGTAGAAAGTGCGACCATACTACTATCGAGTGAGGTTTGAATCTTCTACTTGAATTTGAGATACCGCCTCTCGGCGTATAACATGTATATGGCTTTATGGGTCATACACAGATTTAGGTTAGCGTCTTTCCTGTGGACACGCCGAAAGTTAACGTTTTTAAAGCCTAATTTTCTGGCTAAGCCCATTCCCTCATAAACGGTGTCAGGACTGCTTTAGACCTATCATATAAAAACAAAACTTATATGCACACCATCTTTTAACTACCGACCACAGGAAAGATAACTTTTGTCTTTAAGAGTGTATAATATACACTCTTATAAATATAATATGACTCTTAAAAATATAATATGACCCTTATATCTAGGGCTTATTTTTGTGACGAAAATGAAAAGTTACTATTCTTAATTTAACTCCTTAACTATGTGCAATTATTTTGAAGTCGGCCAAATGTCATGCGCTTCTATTTCTCCAGCGAGTTTCGTGTGGCAGTTGATATGGAAGCAACACTTTCCACGAAATAATTTAGCTTAAGATTTCAATAGCCTATGGGCCCCAGGATTCTCTTACCATCAGGTGGCCTGTGTACTTATTTGTCTTTTTCATGCCATAAAAATTGAGCACTTAAAAGTTAGGGCAGACAGACGGCGTACGACCCTAGAAACCGAAGACTTGGCAAAATACAAAGTGCCACAGTTTTCCTTCAATAATTTATCAATGATTACAATGCTCAATGGTCATAGAATGTTACATTAAGATACGAAATTTAAAAAATATTCTTCGTCTCGTTCTTCTGGAAAATTGCTTCCTGCCAGAATGATCGCTTTTGTTTATTGGAATAATATTGTTCTGACATCGGCATAAAACCTTTTTCGTAAAATCAGTCGCTACTATAAAGGCAACCCTGATAGATTATTTCATCGATGTAATATTTGGACCCAAATACGTTTTGTAAAAGACGGTGCAAACAAATTAATTGTGTTATTTGGGCCTTATGCTAACATGGCCCATGGCTAGGGGTGAACCCTCGCCGCCCGCTGTGGCGCGATCCGTATAATTAAGTAAGAGGGGTTTCTATTAAGTATGTAGCAGCAATAAAGCGTAGGCCTACTGCCAAGCGATAAAGGGTTTCACACAAAAGGAAATTACCTTACCAACTATTTATAGCAAATATCTCACTCGTTTGTACAGCATGTCTATTATATTAATAGCTATTGGCTGTCTACAGCCACAGCCGGTATATCTGTCGGTCGACATATTTGCTTTTGTCTAAGTTACACTAAGAAAATCAAATACTATTCATAGTTTTGTTATACTTATGCCTGTTTCTAATTTTTAATGTAAACTACATATACGCTACCCTCATCATTATATTCCATTAAGATAGATAGACATCCATTTAGTTACCTCGGGCCAACGTCGGTATCTGACCCGCTCTGTTAAATTCAGTGTTCATTTCCGTTCACTTTCTACTAATTTTCTTGGCGCGAAGTTTCTGTCTCTCTGTAATCGAATAGCAATTAACTGATTGCTAACTTTGTCTTATTTCTTAACTTTCCCAAACGTAATAATACAAATTACTTTACCAGAAGGGAGCGACTAAACGCGTAAGTACTTTCAGCATTGTTTTTAACACCCCATACAGTGTACAAGATTCGCGGCGTCTGAAAAGTATTTTTCCTATTAACTACAGCCATATAAGTATGTATATACTCTTCTTATTTATTTCTTTATATTTTGTACTAAAGGGGAAATAATATTCCTGTTTAAAAACAAGGATAAAAATTAATCTTAGCATCATTGAGTCAAAACTGAGTCATGACGACACATTGGCCTAGTTGGGTTGGGAGTGACCCTGCCTCGAAGCCAGCGGTCCTGGGTTCAAATCCCGGTAAGGGCAGATATTTGTGTGATGAACGCAAATATCTGTGTTCCTGATTCTTGGATGTTTTCTATATATATTTAAGTATGTATTTCTCTATTTAAGTATGTTTATCGTTGTCTAGTACCCATAGTACACGCCTAGAGTTTAGTATGGGACTAGGTCAATTTGTGTGAGATTGTCCCCTGATATTTATTTATTTATTTAAAATGATTGTCTGAGGAACAAATCCTATAAGATATTAATGGGACGAGAAAACTGGAGTATGTACTGTTCTTCGTATAGGTAATACAAAACGAAACTTTCATTTTGCATACATATAAAAAAAATACATTTGAACTCCACAGTACTTTTTTTAACTTAAGTTTTCTATGACAGTGTCTTAATTGGCTACATGTTCTGGTTATGCGGTTTAAACTTTCGCATTAATTACACAACATTAGTCCAGCGAGCACTTAATTTAATTATTCACAACCTAAAGCCGTATCAGGAGATGGCGTCGCCGCTCGGCGCAAAATAGCTACGAGGACACATTGTTGCAAAATTTTCGACAATATCAGGGGTAGTCGGTGGCCCGCCTCGCCCGTGGTCATAAAACATGACCTAACTGGCGGCGCGTCATCCTTCCGCCCTTGTTATTAGTGGCCGGGCGTCGCTCGGGGCGACAGCTCCGTCGAGCCCCTGAAAATTCAATTACTTAGGAGCCAACGTATGCGTGTTGCGTAGCGAGTTGCAGGGTGAATTTGTCAATATACCCCGTGCACGTATATGTTGGCCGCAACGCATACACTGCTCCCTCATGTGATTACTCATGTGGATTGCAAATGCATGCGGCGTCATGTTGTGGAATGAATGGTTGTTTAGGTGGGTAATTGGTTCCAGGCGGCGTGGCTGCCGGTGGTGGTGCGCAGCTGGACGAGCTTGCGGCTCGAGTACTCGGTGGCGCACTACACATACGCCAGCCGCGGGTTCAACTACGCTGCCGCTTACAGTTTCAACGACGACGCGATGTGTGGTCAACGCACCTACACCACGCATTCCGGTAACATTTGAAATTCCCCCGTCGTCCACATCTCATTATCCTCGCAATAATCCACATCGAAGACGAAAACGAAACGCGAGATAATTCGATGAAAAGGTCCGACGGAAGTAGGAGATAATCGGCAATTTATCTCCAATGAACTCCGCGCCCCAATCGCATAATGCGAAAAACAAACAGTTCAATTTGACATTCGACACGCGTCTGGGTTTTGGAAAATGCGTTGGATATTGTTCTCGGCGGCGCGGGCGTGTCCGAGAAGATTACAGGGCACGACCTAGTTCCGCGCCGCGCGGGATGACACTGAATCGAGAAAAACCTTAAACAACGCCGTAAACTTCCAATTACCTACCTACGTCGTAGCTATTGCGAGGACTCATTGTGTCTGCCTTTTCATTTCATTATTGCCAAACTCGGCTGCCTTTTTAAATTTCTCATTTTCTGTACAACGTTGATGTATTACTTGATGCTCTCTTTTCTCGTAGGTGAGATATCGTCTCGGAACGTGTCTGTCACGGGAACGCTTAACGAATTCTTCTACCAACAATGCACTTGGGTGTTAGACTCAAATGTAGAGAGACAGCTCTTCATTGATATATTTTCTGAACAGGTAAAGTTCTAGTTTAGATGTTATTTTATTAATTAAATTTAATTTTAATTTAATTATTTACTGAGTACTTTAGTATTTACACTATCTCCATATTTCTGTGAATGGCGTGAATAAGTTGATAAGTTGAAATGTAAAGTTAATGAAATTTGTATTTAGAACAAATTGCACATAGTTCTTATTACTTCATTATTTTTCAACGAGTTATCAACTTATTCCCGCCAGCCACGGATTTATTTATTTTAATTTATACATAAACCAATAAACCTGTACACATTCATGCATTCATAAGTATACACATTCGGGTTGATCAATGTCAAGTCAAACCCGTCACCGAGCGCGCAACGATTCGAAGATTAATCAGAGAGAAGATAAGCCTTTCCGACTTATCTATCGTAATTGAATTCAGACAACAGACTCCTGAGGCGTATATAGAATGAAAAATGAAGTCTTTTAAAAATGTATGAGGTAATTTTCAATTTTGTCATCGGCGAATGAACAGATTACAATGAGCTTCAACTTTTAATCTTTATGATTCCAATGAAATCGCTTAGCTACGCTATTCAATAAAGTAAATAAAAAGATTTCGAAAAGTTCTCGAATGTTCGGTAGATAATTCTACTTATTAAACGGGTAGATTCCTAACCTCCATCCGTATTTTTCGTTCACAATATTTTTGTTTTGTTCACAGTATTTTTCGGTAATAACCGCCAAATTAAGTGTAAGCGAGTAAAAGGATTTATGACTTTTGACACTATTTACGACACGTTAGCCTAGTTGGTAGTGACTCTGCGTACGAAGCTAGCAGTCCCAGGTTCAAATCCCGGTAAGGGCAGATATTTGTGTGATGAGCGTGAATATTTGTTCCGGAGTTTTAGATGTTTTCTAGATATTTAAGTACCGTAAAACAACCCTGTTTAAATACCTACATTTATCTATATAAGTAAGTTTATTGTTGTCTAGTACCCATAGTACAAGCCTAGAGCTTAGTTTGGGACTAGGTCAATTTATGTGACACACTGTCCCATTATTTATTGATTTTATTTATATTTTATTAGTAAGTGGGCGCTTTCCAAAAAAAGTGTACATCGTTAAAGACAAAATTAAGAAAATTTAACTTTTTCCATTTCGTCACGAAAATTAACGTATCTAAATGTATGGCAATTTTCGTGACGAAATGGAAAAAGTTTCATTATCCTAACTTTGTCCTTAACGATGTACACTTTTTTTGGAAACGCCCAGGTGCGCCCAAAAGTAACTAGGTCATGGATGTAATAATAAAAACATAATTAGACAGTATGTTTCGACGACACGCTAGCCTCGTTGGTAGTAACCCTGCTTCGAAGCTAGGGCTCCTAAGTTCAAATCCCGGTAAGGGCAGGTGTATTTGTGTGATGAGCACGAGTATTTGTTCCTGAGTCTTGGATGTTTTCTATGTATTTAAGTATATATTTCTCTATATACATACATACATAACATCACGCCTTCATTCCCAGAGTGGGGTAAGCAGAGCTACAGAAATACCAACAACTCTAAAAAGACATGGTTAATAATAAAATTCTGCAACCACATTTCTCTATATAAGTATGTTTATCGTTGTCTAGTACCCATGGTACAGTCAAGGTAATAAATATGTATACACTTTAGTACCTTGTCACTTTAATCGCTGTGACAATTTCATATGGCAGTTTAAACATGACGTTAAATAGACAAGGTACTAAAGTGTATACATATTTATGACCTTGACTGTACAAGCCTTAGTTTGGGACTAGGTTAATTTGTGTGACATTGTCGTGTGATGTTATTATTAAATAGCTGAAGTAAAGAAAATGTCTATATTTTAACACAAATTTGAACTGGATTTTATATCACCATGGCATTCTCGAGATACATTCGAGCCTTCAAAATCGTTATTCGATATAGAGATAATACTTACAGAGGTATTAGAGTTTACAAAAAAACGCCCAACTTTATTTTTATTTTTATCGCTACATGTATTAATAAAGACGAGATCATTGATGAGCGCTGCGACACAACCTAATTTGATATCTGGACGCGCGAGTTACGTCTAGTTATTCATATTACTATTAAATAAACAGATTTTATGGAGGTGGACAAGTACTTCATATGCCTTGATTTGTGCTCCCAAGAGTCAAGTTAGTCGAACTATCTCTTGCGCCACCGTTCTGCAATGTATCGTTTTGCGGTAAAGAGGCATCAAGGGTCATAGACAACACGCGAAACTTCGCGTCACGTTCTGGCGGATCCTCCCCTCCCCCATCCGTATCACCTCGCAGGACGGTTGCGCACAAACATGGTCGACTAGCTACCTCTTTTTGCTGCAGCAGAGGAAGTCTGAATTTTGTTTTATTAGGATAAATCGTGCGGTTCGTGGAACATCACCCTGCATGAGTGGTCGGGCGCTGCCGCCGCCGACGGGGGCCTGGCGGCAGCGGCCGGGGACCTTCTCTACACCTACTGCGCAAGGCACAAGAACCACACCTACACGCTGCCGTGGCGGCTCAACACCGTCGTAATAAGGTAACAAGGTTTTTAAAGGACCGACCAGTGCTACTCCTTTTACTTTCCGTCTCATCAGGAGGGTTTAAAGCTTAACGTACGAAATTTTAAACGTCATATAGACATCGATTTTAACCTCGTGAGGCCCACGTCAAATTTTACTAGTTCAAAAAAGAACCTTGTGCAAGTCAAATAAAGTTTAAAGTCACTTTGACAAATGTCCTAAATTTAGGCCGCTGGGCCTTACGAGGTTAACTTCAAGGTAGGGTAGGGTACCATTACGGAGATACTTTATAATGACTGACGCTGTCGATTCAGGGGCTCTATTGTACACGTCAAAACTATATTTCTCTTGACATGTTATCGTATTGTCAATGTTATGACAGCTCTTATTTACTTTACAGTAATGGCAAGAATATAACATGTCAAAAGCAATTTGGTTTTAACGAGCCCCAGTATGAATACGTAAGTCTCTAACATAATATGTGACAGACGATTGGTGATGAATACAGGATGCTTGTAAATAGGACCAGACCTATGCCAGTTTCAATTATCACTTTCCATTTCTTTGCTGTATAGTTTTATCTGGATATTGTGAAACAGGCCCGTAAATTGTAAGATATTTTTTGTGCGTTTACATTGCATACAAAAATTTACTCGTAAATATCCGCTTAAAACACACTGCAACAAATATCCATCTTAAAAAGCCTACTTCTCCTAAACAGAACGGCTGTTTGTTTAATAAATGGAATAACAAGAAAAATACGTGTGTTGTCATTGTAAAATATTTTAAAGATTTTTCGCTTACAATCGCTACAAGCGATATATTTTTTTACATCTTGTTTCTGTAAACATAATTTCCTAAATTACATTTCTAAATAGAAAGCATTCGCATAAGTAAACTAATATTCTCCAAATATGTAAGGCACGCACATAGTGGGTGCCCAGAGAAAAATCCGAAGAAAATGTAGAAGCTAAAGAAATCTTTCGAAGGGGCTTTTAGCGCGATCTAAACAATTTACAAAAGATAGAGAAACACATTTCAAGCCGGCTATTTGGTAGATTATTTAACCAAGTCCAGGCTGAATTCACGGACGACGTACCAAATGAGTACGTAAAAGCGCATGCTTTTACACCGTTTCTTGGTACAAAGGTTTTTTCTCTGTGCATATTAGATAGAGGCCCTCGGCGGCGACGTGGCGTGCTTCCCAATGTCGTTCCCACTCGTAAATCCTGAATAACGATGTGTAAAAACAAGCCTTCTCGATGAGCCTCCTGTCCGTGTCGGAAATTTTTGATAGCGTTTGGAGATACGTTTCATCTTTTAAGGCAAAATAACGTGATTGGGAACTTTGTTCAGCCATTGGAATCGTATAAATAATTAAGATTTAAAATAAACATCCATTGGGATACAATTTGTTGAAGATTTTCTGCATTATCTTATTGAACCGTCCCAATTCAAATAGCAGTAACTTCGTTTTACTTGACACAATATAGACATGACAGCAGAAACAAGTATTCTTTCAATTTATGAAAAACACAAAAAGAGTTTCCAGGCGGGTATTAGTCATTGGAAGCTAACAAGAAACGGTACAAGCAGTACGTGCAGCGAATAAAGCGTACAGCGTGGCGTTTCAACGAAATGTAAGTTATTATTTTGTTCGTAGACTTGTGGCGTTGTCGCGGCAGCAACCGCTGTACACCATCCGGTGGCGGTCGCAGGTAGTGCGCGCCAACACGCGGCTGGGCCCGCCCACGCCGGCGCCGGCTGCCTCGGCCACCGCCGCTGGCCTTTCTGCCTCTATCCTTCCTCAACTTGTAGCGTACGCAGCACTCTACATCGCGACCGAAAAGATTTTCCGGCCAGTGACTAACGCGTAAATCAGTGTTTGGTGGCCCTTTAGAGACATTTACTAAAGTTTTAGAATCAGTAAGGATAATGATAATTTATACGGTAATGCAGCAAGGCCTTAGGCATTCGTAGCTGTTTTTTTCTGTTTTGTTGCAGCATAATATTTATATGTTGTAATTTACGCTTAAAACAAAATATGCACACAATGATTGTTTGACATATTTAAATGTACTCGTGTTACAAAAAACATAGTTGATATTAGGCACCTACTATGAAATGTGTTTTTTTTATCAAACATTATTGTATTCTTTAAATGATATCATTGAGAAATGGCTCTAAACATTCTGTGTAAGTAAGTTTAATTTAATCACAATCTACTCTATTCAATTGTAAAAATAAACACAGCAAGTTTATAATACGATTAAAATACTTAGTTAGTTTTAAACGTAAAACAAAACGAGGAATGTTTAGTGCCGGAACCTTTTTAAATAATGTTAGTTTTACCGTAGGTCTTAAATAATAATGTATGTACGTCTCGATGTCAATTATGGAATTTGTTAGGCGTTTAACAGATAAACGAATCGGACGAAATTATTAATAAAGCTATGTATGCACGGGTGACAGTAATTTACAAAAAAACCTCTGAGACTTAATTTGTTTTTGGTTCATAATCACTATGTTTCTGTTTTACAACAAGATCCACAGATTAAACATAGCTACATTAAAAGTAATCGATAAAAATGTCACTTAAGCAATGTCGAACAAAGCCCTTGGGGCGACCGTGAATGTAGGTAATTATTGCTTGTTTTCAGCTTCAACGTTATTTGTTGAAAATGTTATAGTAAAATTTGAAGTGTTAAGTGTTGCAAAGGGATAAGAATCATCACTTAACTATTTCATGCAGAGTTTAACTCTTTTATGCTTAAGTAGATACGTAATGTGCACACAAATATATGGAGTAGGCAAAAGAATGGCAATCATGAATGATTTATTTCAAATTTAAAACAATTAACACATCTCACTGTCTGGGCTGCTTTTTCAACCTACAGATTACAATATAAGTATTATTTTTATCTCTGTCCTATTCTTTAATACAAATAAAAAGAACGCGATGAGTATCACAGTCAGATAATTTTATCTGGGGATTGATAAAGTCGGCCTTTAAGCGAGTATAATATATGCGCCGGTAAAATAGCACTGTGTGTAATCCATTATCCGTCAATAACAATTACACATATCACACTGGCAGATCAACACAGTACCATTTCAAAAAACTTGCTTGTTTTGTTCATAGGAAATGTATTAAAGTTGAGCTTAAAATACAGTTGTAGTTTGAGTTAATGCTGTGTTTATCTGGCAGTGCGATATGTATAGAGGAAAAAAATATGTTGACGTATTGGACTGGTTCAAAATATCAGCGCTTATGACTCCGCCCTTGCACTGCATTCTTAGAAAATCGAATTAAACCAGACAAACACTTTCCTGAATTCAGGGTAGAATAGAACCCTAGTTGTTGTAAGCATGACCAGCCCAGGAACTGTACTGACTAGGCTAGAACTTTAAAAACATTAACGAGAAGCCCACTGTTAGGTTTTTTGACATCCTATCGACAGCTTCAGTTGCTCAATCGCTTTAAGGTTCGCAACCGTTAAATGGATTATTTTAAGCTTTGATAGAACGTGGACTTACTAACCACTGGATGCAGCATTTTTATCCAGGACATTGTTATTACTACGTAAGACAAGAAATTATATGCGGAACACAGTCCTGATTTGTACGATACAAAAAGGAAGTAAATATTTGTATAGGTAACTGTTCAGTGCTGTCAGAGGGCAGGAATGATTAACCGAGCTTTGAAAAATGAGATTAATCGCGTCTTCGATCACCCTGTGAATTAATGGACACCGAGTTCTAAAAATTTCTTTTATAAAAATATTGAGTACGACTCGTTTCACTTGTAAAGCTCGAAGGATTTCATTTTGACAGATATAATTCTTATTCGATGTGATCGTTTGGCGACTATCGGCGAGGAGCAAAAGCCGACTTTAAAAAGCGTAAAATCTAACGGATGTACAGTACAGACTTAAAATATTATGTGCATAATGTTGAATCCAGTGTTTAGTTTGTGGGAGATAAAGGATCTATGTAGTGAGAAATAAGGTTGGGGTAGAGGCAAAACTGTATTTCTTTTTAAAGGCTGACTGGACTGGATTAGCTTTTTATCTCTATTTACTTCAGGGGAATTCACTCCTTAAGTTAAACTGGTTTTACAGTTTTAAATTGAATTGTAGGTTTTTTCTAGTAAGTACCGTTTTAAATTTAATTAAATGCTGAATTTAAATACGAAACATTTTTTGAAACATTTTGTTTAAAAAAACGTAAATAAGTCCCGTGTTACACAGATATTTCTAGATTATCTATAATATCATTTGGTTTTAGAATTTAGACAAAGTCTAGTCTAGGACTGTAAACAAGTTTTTGACACAATCATATTAAAAAAGTTAGTGTTATTACCCTCCACGGCCTTGCCTCTACATCAATGTTATAACTGTGTTAAAACTATTTGTAAATTTACGGCGATGTTTAACGTTTTTAGTAATTACTTATAAGAGCAATTCTGTGGCAAATTGTCAGTGTTTAATTATTTAAAATTAGTCAAGTAGATGTAAATAATTAGTTATTATAAACCTTGCGAAACACTCATCTTAAGAGATGACTACGTGGTATTATTAATAACGTTTGTTACACCGAAATAGATAAACTTAATGCATTTTGTGTATCATTTAATCCCTCAACTTCTTTAATTCTTTTCGGTACTTGATCGACATGAGACAATTTTTTTACTAGCCTGTATAGAGTCAGACTGCAGAACATAGGCGAAAATTAATTTGCTAATTAAATAAATGCAAAAATGTATACTCAGACTGGGCTTTCTTAATATTTAGGAACGTTGGGTCCTGTGCAGTGACACCCTGTTTGTATAAAAATAAATTTGATCGTGAGCTTTATTTTATAAAACCACACAGCTAACTTAAAATTCAGTTTGAAAAAACCATTGTTTGTCATTCCTGAAGGGCCTTGGTTAAACTTTTCAATGGAAATGTTAACTTGTGCAGCTTTTTAAACTTTGGCTGCGAGACATGGCGAGAGTTCGTGGTTTCTAAGACTGAAACTTAGTTTTTCCTACGGAATTCTTGCAACATCGCCTACAAATGGCTGCAACCTTTAAAACCTTTTTTCTTATTCAATCTTTATAGGTTCGCAGTTGCAACATCGTAGAGTCTATTAAATTAGTCTGTAAAATGCCCATTCAATTACTTGGTCAAATGCCTATTCAATTCATATTATTATTGTGAAATTGAGTTTGAAAGTCTGGTGATTATGCTTAAGAGTGCGCCGAGGCAACGATACGTAATTACGAAAAAAATGCGTTCGTTTGATCGCCTGCTGCATTGTTTTTACTGAAGCTTTAGTTATGCAATTCATATGTAAGATATTTAAGGAATCACTCTATATATCATATACTTTAGAAACACGATTACTTGTACTTCCCTCGATAGAAAAAACATCCAAAGATACCTCTACATAACAAAATAAACACTTAGTACGGCGTAATTACTTCACGGAAGATCATCAGTTTTGGATTTACAACAAAACTACACGTCTTCTATATATTCTACACTTTAGATTTGAAAATGTGTTTTTATTTTACTAATATGAAGGAAATACCTAAATTCGCACGCGTTTCGTCCATTTTAGCCAGAGCCGTCACGTTTCCCCCATGTCCGCATTAGTCAGGCTTCGGCCGTCGGAGGTGGAGGCTGTGTCGCTTGGTGGTTGGTTGCGTTTATCGCGATTTTTGTGATTATTCACTTTATTTTAAATGGGGAACAAACACAACCAAGAAAGGAAGAGAAGGGGTTGGCAAAAGCACAATGCTAAACGCTTGCGTGAAGAAATGAAGTTAGTTAAAATCGTAAACCTACTGATAGTGGAGTAGTTCTAAGAAACCTGATTTGACAGTTGTCAAAATGCCACGCTAAGGGAGGAGAAAATAAATCGGTAGCAACATAGACTGATTTTCGAGATGTATCGATTTGTATTACTAAGACTTTGTAATCGTTTAGTTGTAGTCTTGATGTTTTGGGCAAAAATTGGTTTATTTACACAAGTAATTTTAAACAACACGCGAAGTTCTTTCAATTAGTAGGTAGGTATATAAAAAATACACTTCTATGGTGAATATTTACCAAGATATAAAAATAAGTTTAGCTAAAAAAACACATTTACAGGCAAAACAAGCTTCTTAGAACGACCCGAGGTTTTTTTTACTATAATTAATTATATAATATTGTTACCTACTTCTTGGGATGATTTCAATATTTCTAGAGCAAGACATCTCCAGAAATCTGAATACAAAGAGAATACTCCGTAAGTATACTCATTACCTATCAACAATATTTCAACAAATGAGTAAAATTATTCAATTTTTTATTTATTTATAGGGTTAATGTGCCAGTTGTTGGCACTTCGCTACAAAACGAAGAGTTACGTAATGAACCGGTGACGTATGCGTAAAAATAGTAAGAGGTGTATAGGAAAACATTTTAATAAATTTAGTATGAATTTTCACATTATCTTTATATTTTTTCAATTTACAGAGTAAATGAATTGGTTGACATCGATTATAAAATTTACCACACAATGGAATTGTAAGTCCCAAATACGAATTATTTTTATAGAATGAGGATTACAAAATTTCATCCAAAAACTAATTCTGTTAATAAATAAATTATAGTTAAATCAAAACGTTCTGTTTTATTACAGGATGCCAATGGACCAAATTTCTTGTCTTTCAGTGGATGGAGAAATAGACAATGACATTGCTTACTCATACAGACAAAATAATGCCGTGAAGTAAAATCCGATATTGATTATTGTTGTTTCTTATGTCCTAATATTTTTTTCTAAAGATACCTGCGTACATTATTCATTACATTATATACATACAAACATTAAGTAGGAACTTCTAAATATGTGATTGATACAGCAGCTTTAAGTTTTTAGTTTTTTAAAACATCAATTTAATTTTATACTTTATAGTGATCAGAATCAGACATTGAAGTTTTTGCGGAAATAATCATGGATAAATATTCGTACAAACTAAGATCCTTTTTTTAAAAGACGGTTAAAATACCAAAACCTTCTCCTATGTGAAACAAATACTTTTCTGAAAACCGCATTAAAAACGGTTCAGCCAAACGTGAGATAATCGCGGACAAACATACATACATACATACATACAGGTCAAACTGAGAACTTCCTTTTCTTTGAAGTCAGTTAAAAATAATATCTTGAAGAAAGGGTCCATGACTGGGATTTTTGCCCTACTCAGCCGTTCTTATTACTTTACATTAGGTATTGAGTTCACTTTATTTTGTGCTTAGAATATTGTCAATAAAGGTAATTAGGTTTTATTTCATTTCAATATACAGTCACATTAAATCACGGGGTTGTTGAGCCACCATAGAACTCTGTCCTAATGACAGCGTCAAGTCACGCAAAAGAAATTATTTACGTCAAAATTTACCGTCAACTTTCTATGAAAGGGTTCTCCCGGTAACCTTCGGAGAGGGAAGCTGGCCGATTGGAAGATGTACGGCTTTTACTTATGATTTATTCTCTTTAGCCGAACAATTTGCCCAATAAATATTATAAATAACTTAACACTAGCTAAATACACCTTAGATGTACAAACGACATTGTTTAATTCTTACCTGACACCCCCGCCACTCATAGGCGACCTTGTGACCTCTCTCGCTAGCATTTTTGACATTCAGTACTGACCGACGTGTAGTGTGATGCGCATTGACCGGTATAATACATATTGCCTGTACCTGAATCGGCCTATTTGTGTATGTTTTACTCTTGTGCGTGAACTAATAACCTGGACTAGACAAATTCCGGAAGATCGGGACGTCCCAGAAAAGAGCAGTATATCGCTGAACGCCTAGCTGACCTAGGCCTAGTGAAGAAGCCCTATCTCGGACCTACAAACGGTATTGTGCTAAATATTTATTCCTACACTGACAGACTTATTATTTATCAATATTTTAACATTTTCTGGTAGCAGAGCGTGGTTACGTTCCCCCTGGTTTCTTTTCTTTTGCAGTGCCCACCAATATATTTAGAATTTAGCCTAACTCCATAATTATACAACAAAATAGGCTTGGATCCCTATCTAACTATGAGAACATTGAATTAAATAAGAATTATAAATACAAACCTACGTATATTCCTAAACGAAATATTAATTTCAATTATAACTTGAATGACGTCACTTGTTTACGAGATAGTTGGGTCTTGGATGTACTTGCGGTTTACCTGCGACCATTTTTTTCATATAACATTCCTTATCTCTGCCGAGCCGGCCCGGCCGCCCGGCTTGCATAACAACATTGTAATTATCTATAGAAAAAGTGCAAATTATTAAATTGGGTTATCTGTTTGTTAGTTGAAATAAGTATATAGTTTTTTTCTGACTTTACTCGTGTTTGATATGTCTGAGAACGATACTGACCCGGCTCGATCTCCATCGGTTCTGTACACCGATTCTGCTGCATTTAAACGGAATATTGGAATTGTTCGTTTCGTAAGTGAGTGGGTCGGACATACTCACGAGTCGTTGAATTCTCTATCGCAGGCCAAATTACGTGTTAGATTGAGTGATTTGGATGCGCATTATGAAAAGTTTAGCAATGCGTGTTCGGAGCTTTTCGGAAGTTTAGACCACAATATAGATGGGAGCGAGTATAACTATGTTCGTCAGCAAGCCCGTGTTATTAGAGATATGGTTGATGACCTTAAAATCAAACACGCTGAGGTTTTCCCTAAACATGAAACTGAAGGACCTACCGCTAGTAGCACACCTTCTCGGCTCCCGGCTAGGTTCAGCATGTTTGACCCGACCTCAAGTAAGTTACCGGATTTGCCTGTGCCCAAGTTTGACGGGAGAGCTGACTCCTGGATAAGCTTTGTTGATCAATTTGAAAGTGTTGTCGATTCCCAACCACACCTGACCCCCATCATGAAGCTGCAGTATCTACTGGGTGCGCTGTCTGACGAGCCTCGCCGCCTGCTGCAGCACCTGCGCATGGAGGCCGGCAACTATGAGGTAGCCCGTGAGCTGCTTAAGCGGCGATACCACAACACACGCGTTCTAGCGGATAATTATATATCCCAAATCCTGACCTTGCCCGAAATCAATACCAGATTAACCGGTTTGCGTGCTACATTTCTAAACCCGTTGCTTACTGCATTTAGAGGTCTCGAACGACTCGAGTTGCCTGTAAGTCATTGGTCTTACATGTTAGTGCACATTTGTTTGACTAAATTGCCTAGTGACCTTAGATCTAGATTTGAACGTCGTCATGGAAATCATACTGAACTACCTAATTTCGATCAGCTCCTGTTATTCTTGGAAGAAGAGTGCCGCCATCATGATAACGTCGGGAACGCGCCCCTCGTTGATGCGACTCCGACCATGCCACTTAAATCGCGCCCGCGGTCCCCTCTGTTAAACAAGCACGCTTACACTACCACTGTTCCTGTTGTTACTGTACATTCCAACCGGCTCCCACGTTTGTGTTACCACTGCTCTAGTGAGTCACATTATCTAAGGGAGTGTCCTGATTTTAGGAAACTGTCCCCCAGAGATCGTTCGTCGTTTGTGAAGGGCGCTGGTTTGTGCTACCGCTGTTTAGACAAGCATTCTATTGCCTATTGCCAACGCGACTACTACTGTGGAACGTGCCGACGTAGTACCCACCATACGTTGTTATGTTTCAATGACCCCCGGTCTCCAGAGTACCCAGAAAAACGCAGCTATCCTGCTGTTTCATTTCGTGAAGTGATGCCAGGCACCTCGCGCTCCCCTTCTCCTCGCACGGGCGGGGGCATATATTACCGTTCTGGCACTTCCCGCAGATCACCGCCGAGGACTCCGCCGCATCATACGACTTATTATCCCAGACGTTCGCCTACTCCCACACGCGGCAGACGCTCTTATCGCTCGCCCCCCCCCGGCGCGCCAATCTTATTCCCCAGCACCATCACAATCTGGTCGTGGAGCTCAAACTCAGACTTATAGCGACGCAACAAGGTTACGTACGCAAGAAAATAAAATCTAGCTAGACTTAGACCCACCGCCTTTGCCTCCTCCACAATCGACTATACCCACCAATTCCTTTGTATTGCTACCTACTGCACTTATCCATATAAAAACACCTAGTGGTTACTTTATTGAAGCTCGAGCCTTATGCGATACTGGAGCTCAGGGCTGTCTGCTTACGTCGGAGTTGGCTGTAGACCGTCTGAACCTCCCTATTCGCTTTTCGTCAACTCCGGTCAGAGGAATAGGTAATGTGCAAACAATTAATTCCTGCGGTACAGTCCTTTTGTGTTTCAAGCCCGTTCATTCTGAAAATCCCTTTATTGAAACTAGAGCTATGGTAGTGAACGTTATAGCGGGAAATCACCCAGAGTTAAAATTACCCAATAAATTTGTTGCACTTACCACGCACCTTCCCTTAGCTGATCCCACCTTTTACCTCCCGGGACCCATAGACGTGTTGTTGGGAGCGGACGTCTTTGGAGCAATCTTTAACCCTGAGAAGCAATTCTTACCCACAAGTCAAATAACTGCCTTTTCAACCATATTTGGCTTCATTCTTTCCGGTTCTATACCCTGTGACGCTGGTGACCCTCATCCCCCCATGACCGGTCTTAGTTTATCCCAAATCGTTGAACGATTTTGGAAAATCGAGGAGACACCAGAACCTCGACCTTCTAACCCCCTCGACGTTGAGTGTGAGACCCTTTTTCAAACTACGACCATTCGTGAACCCGATGGTCGATTTAAAGTGCGACTTCCCCTATTGTCAGACCGCCCAACACTGGGAAATTCCCGAATGACAGCAGTGAAACGATTTTTAAATTTGGAAAAGCGAATGCAATACAATCAAGAGTTTCGAGAGAAATACATCGATTTTATGCGTGAGTACATTGCCTTGCATCACATGAGTTTGTCTTCGTTTGACCCTCTATGCGCTGAACACTATTTTATTCCACATCATGGAGTTTTTAAAAAATACGGCGACACCTCTAAAATCCGCGTTGTCTTTGATGGTAGCTGCGTTACTTCTTCGGGCGTGTCCCTTAATAGTTGTCTTCATACCGGCCCCAAATTGCAGAAAGACATCAGTCTTATCTTACTTAATTTTCGTAGACATGCTGTTATCTTTATCACTGACATTTGTATGATGTTCCGTATGTCTTGGGTCTCCGATGAGGATCGTCGATTTCAACTTGTCCTGTGGCGTGAATCCCCATCAGCCCCGTTACTTACCTATGAGCTTAACACGACCACCTATGGCTTGCGTTCTAGTCCTTACATCGCTATGCGTGCCCTTTTAGAATTAGCGAACCAAGAACGGTGTAATTTCCCGGAAGCAGCTGCTGTTATTGAGAATGACCTTTACGTGGATGACTGCTTGACTGGCGCTGAATCGGTGGCAAAGGCTCGTGCATTGAAGAGCCAGTTAGAACAAATCATGGCCTCTGGAGGTTATGAGTTAAAGAAATGGATAAGTAACAAACCTGAAATCCTAGACGATCTTCCCCCCGAGCATCTTCAGCAACCACATTCCTTTCATGATCCTGAAAATCCTCAAACGGTTGCAGTTTTGGGAGTGCAGTACAACCCTAAGACTGATACATTTACCTACAAGTGTGCCTTCGACACCGATCCTTACACAACCAAACGCAAGGTTCTCTCCTTGATTGCTCGTATGTACGATCCATGTGGGTGGATATCACCCGTTGTTTTTAAGGCTAAGGTTTTTATCCAGCGGCTTTGGCTCTCAGGTCTCGATTGGGATGATGTCTTAACTCAGGAACTTTCCGATGAATGGCAATCGTTTACCCAAGATTTAAACAATATTAACCAAGTGGCCATTCCACGCCATATCCTCCCTGATAACCCCTCATCCTTTTCCCTTCATGGATTTTGCGACGCGTCAGAGGCTGGGTTTTCGGCGGTCGTATATCTCCGAACGCAAACAACGTCGGGCTCTTGCTCCGTCCACTTGCTCACTTCAAAAACTAAAGTTGCCCCAGTTCGGACGCGACTCACAATTCCAAAGTTGGAATTGCAAGGAGCTTTGCTCCTTTCAAAATTAGTGCAGCACGTTGCTTCCTGTCTGCAGAAAACATTAGTGCTGCATGCCATATATACTTGGACGGACAGCAAAATAGTCTTGGCTTGGGTCCAGACGCCTCCTCACTGCCTTCAGACCTTTGAGGCTAACAGAGTGAGTCAAATTAATAATTGTGTGACGCCATCAATTTGGCGACATGTACCTGGTGAACTTAATCCAGCTGACGGTGCGTCACGTGGCCAGAATGCTAGTGCACTCCTTGGAAATTTCCTTTGGTGGTCACCGCCCTGGCTTATAGAGGATTCTAATAAGTGGCCACCCCATGAATGTAATTTGCCTTCCGACCTCCCTGGGCTTCGATGTCTGTTGGTCTCAACCCCTACTAGCCACGTTCCTGATGCTTCGTTTTTACTCGAGCGATACAGTTCGTACAATAAACTTATAGGAGTTACAGGGTTTATTAGGCGATTTGTGTATAACTGTAGAAATCCACAGTCCCGGGTAGTTTCATCATTCTTGTTACCACAGGAGCGAACTGAGGCCCTTCTACAGCTGGTCAAACTAACCCAGACTGCTTCCTTCCCTGATATATTTGACTCCTTGTCACAGAAAAAACAAATTCATTCCTCTATCAAACGTCTCAACCCCTTTGTAGACAGCCAAGGCCTCATTCGCGTCGGTGGCAGGTTACGTAACTCTGAACTTTCATTCGAGTCTCGTCACCCCCTCTTATTACCCAAAAATGGCCCACTTGTTTACCTTATTATATCGCATCACCATTTACAAAATTCTCATGCCGGTGCAACTACCTTACTAGGAGTTTTAAGTCGCCAATTTTGGATATTATCCGCCCTTCGTGCAATCAAACACATAATTTTCAAATGTTTGCCGTGTTATCGACTAAAAACTGAGACATTTCAGCCACCTATGGGAGATTTACCTAAGGACCGCGTAACCGCCTCTCGGCCTTTTGATGGTGTTGGTACCGACTTCGCAGGCCCCTTTTATACTAAAGTGCAGTCCTATCGTAATCGAAAACTAATTAAAAGTTATTTGTGTGTATTTGTATGCCTCTCCACAAAGGCTGTTCATCTTGAGATCGTTTCTGATTTGACCACAGAGGCCTTTCTTGCTACTTTTACTCGGTTTGCTTCCCGCCGCGGGTTACCAAGTCTTGTTCGCTCAGACAATTGCCGGAACTATGTTGGAGCTAATAACTATCTCACTGATTTAGAGGCGTTTTTATCCGTCAAGCACCCTGAAATTGGCCAAGAGCTATCTAAACGCGGCGTCAAATGGTTGTTTAATCCGCCGTCTTGTCCACACTGGGGTGGTTTATTCGAAGCGGCTGTGAAATCAGCCAAAACGCACCTCAAACGGGTTATTGGTGATACTCCTTTAACTTTTGAGGAGCTCACGACAGTATTTGCTAAAATAGAAGCAGTCCTCAATTCCCGACCTCTTTGCCCTGCGTCTCGTGATGCCAATGACTTCGAAATTCTTACTCCGGGTCATTTTTTGATAGGACAGCCCTTGAACGCCGTACCCGAGTACCCGTTCAAGGACTCTAAAATGCACCGTCTCACTAAGTTTCAAATCATACAACAGATAACCCAACATTTCTGGTCCCGGTGGCACACCGAATATCTATGTACTTTACAAGCCCGAAACAAGTGGACGAAACCCATGGCGCCGCCGTCGGTTGGAGATCTGGTTCTTATTAAAGATGATAATGTTCCTCCTTTAGAATGGAGACGTGGTCGCATTATCCGGATATTTCCCGGACAGGATGACGTAATTCGGGTTGTCGATGTTCAGACTTGTACAGGCGTCTTAAAGCGCCCACTAACTAGACTTATTCGCCTACAAATAAATTAGTTTTTCCCTAAACATCTTACTATGTTTAGCGCGGGGACTATGTTTAATTCTTACCTGACACCCCCGCCACTCATAGGCGACCTTGTGACCTCTCTCGCTAGCATTTTTGACATTCAGTACTGACCGACGTGTAGTGTGATGCGCATTGACCGGTATAATACATATTGCCTGTACCTGAATCGGCCTATTTGTGTATGTTTTACTCTTGTGCGTGAACTAATAACCTGGACTAGACAAATTCCGGAAGATCGGGACGTCCCAGAAAAGAGCAGTATATCGCTGAACGCCTAGCTGACCTAGGCCTAGTGAAGAAGCCCTATCTCGGACCTACAAACGGTATTGTGCTAAATATTTATTCCTACACTGACAGACTTATTATTTATCAATATTTTAACAAAAAAAAAAAAAAAAAAAAAAAAAAAATTAAAAATTATCTATCTATCTGTGAGTGGGTTCTAGAGTGGCTCAACAATCTCGTGATGTGACTGTACCTCATACAAGTAATTCAATCCTACCTTACCTACCGACAGTAAACAACAAATTTAAAAAAAAATGTAGACTGAAAAAGTTTTTAACTTCTTATAGTCAATATTTATATTTTAATAAAAGTATTCGGAATCGATTATGTTTTTTTATTTTGTAAACATTGGTAGCAACCTCCGCGCCTAGTGGATCGGCGCACGGCTCGTCAGGCGCGGCGCGCGGCCGGCGCATGGCTCCAGCTCGCTCCTTGCTGGTGTGCTATACGCACACATAGACAGAGTGCATAAAATACCTAAAGTTAATGAGCGCAAAAAGCTCGGTGCCCCCTTAAACCGAGTTCATGTGCCCAATAACTATAACTTTTTCCCAAGAATTTAGCATGCCCAGTAGGAGACTCTTTCTCTCAGAAACTTTAATTGTTTCCCAGGGAAATAGCCATTACAAGTTCTATGAAGACAAAAAGTCGATGTTTATACCCACATCTTGGATAAAACATACATATAAGGCAATCTTCGACACATAATGTGATAGAACCAAAGCCGCAATCGGTGCAGCGCCTGCACATTCTAATACGATTTCCCGAGTCGGCGCCTACTTTGACGCTTTTGATTGTCCTCAGCCGCGGTTCGGAAAGTTGCGCCGCTGAAAAAGGCTCGCGCTGGCTGCGCCGGCTGAAGTTCCTCGCATCCACGCCGCCGTCTTTTGTGCCCCTCTCAAAGGAAACGCAATTTAAACTACATGCGGGCTCTGCAAATACTCAATTCCCCCTGAATCCTCGCCCCTCCCCCCGCGCCCGAGCCCGACATAACAATTAAACAAATCCTGATTAAGGCAAAATTTTCTTTCCCTCTTAAATATGCAGATCGTTAAAACTCTGTAATTGGGGTTTTAAACAACGGACGTGTAGCTATCACCAAATGCCAAACTCAGCAAAGGATTAACATAAATTTCATATTTTCTGTAATACCTTAATGATCTTCGAGAAGTTCCTTGGCACGGGCGAAATTCTCAAGTAATCGAAATTTAAACAAAGAACAGACCAACACTTTCATGATTGACGCTTTTAGACGAAAATGCTTTTGAAGATGAGATTATTTTGTTGAACAATTCCGTATTAATATCGCGAAAGGACTGCAGGGGCCGAGCTTTTTAAACCTGCCAAGTTACATATTATATAGGAGTTTAATATCTGTTCCTTCGAAATACAGCCATAGGTAACAACACGCTCTGGCAAACCTGAAAGGCATTAGGAAAGGATACAGTTATCATTTGCCACAAATGAAAACCTAAAATTAAAAATAGAAATAGAAAACCATTTTATTTTCTAAAAGTAGTTAATAACAAGAATTACAGTATGGTACATAGATTAATATTTTTCAGTATATAGATTTATATTTGCGTTATCTATTAAAGCAATGCAGCAAGTGTGCGAATTTGACCGCTCTTATTTAAATGTGAATAAAAACGAAGTATACAGTGGTTCCATATTGTTTGTCATAAAATTAAAGTTCCGTTTGCTAAACTTTTTTCATAATAATGATTGTTAGTCATAATGATGAGTCATAATATAAGAAAGTATAATATATGCAGTTCCGATTTTCGCGAGTCATATTTGTCGAAAGTCATAAAAAATATATTCATAACTTTTAATATCTTAATGTATACTGTATTGTGTCGTAATTTCATATTGTTAAAGGTTGATTTCTTATTACTGGTCAAAACATTATATGGTTTAAAGTGCTTATACATAAAATTAAAATACCTAAATATTGCAAGGATGTTTAGCAGTAATATTTCTGTAAGTATGTAAAAAAAAACATCAAAGATCCTAACCTTATAGAGTCGGTTTGCATCGACTAGACTTGTTTGCTCGCTACGCTAGCTCACTTTACTGAGGTTTTAACCTTGCAGTCTTAAGATTATGGTCTTGAGAATTCAAATGTGCTCAAGAGACTCCTCCTTACCTTAAAAAAATAGCTTAGCACTTCGCGAAGCTGTTCAGGTAGCGTAAAATCCTAAGGGACTATATATAATTCATTTCGGATTGTAAGTTTCTCCAAGTAGTAGAAGTTGGAGCCAGCTGAACTCGACTCGAGAATAATGACTGGCGCTGTTCGCGGCCGCCTCACCATTATTGTTGCCAGTCCTCATAATTTAAAGGACCTGGCATATTAACATAAAAGTACAGTTTATGAAGTTTCGCTACATCAGATTGTTTTATGAATTGTCCGCAGCGAGCCTGATATAATATTCAACATTTCGCAAATATGGCAAATTTGCAATTGTTATGCGGACGGTGTTTTCCGATTTAAACTTTATAATATAAATTTAGTAACATCCAAAATATAGAACATTGTATTTAGCAACTCTTTTATTGATAGCAATTTTAGTGGGCGCACAGTTTCGGACCTTGCCAATAGTGCACCTTTTTTCCGAGAGAGTGCGCCACTGGTTTCCAAACATCACGAAATTCTACGTATCATCATTTTTCCGAGTTTCAACAAAGATAAACTCGCAAAATGCTTTGTGGTGCCTGCAACAGTCATTTAAAAGGTAAATCGAGCGGCGCGGGTGACGACAATTCTTGTTCAAAGTGCCCTAAAAAATACCACTCTCTCTGTCTTAAGTTGACAAGGGATGAAAATAAAGCGATAAAACTCAACGGATACGCCTGTCCGAGCTGCAAGATGATTAAACCAATACAACGTAATGATGAAACGCCAGTTCGCACCTGCTCTCAGTCAATTCAGCCTGATTCTGCAGATAATCAAAACGAATGCGCTGCGACAAACTTTCTTAAGTCAGCCCAAAACCTGGCGGCGCTGCCGGTCCCCAGCGAAGTATTGTCTTCGTTCACTACTGCGCTCCGACAACTTCAACAAGTATTTGACACGATGAAACGGGATATGAATGATTTTACTTCATCCCTCAATTACACCACAGAAGACATTGCTACCTTTCGCAGTGAAATAACCGAAATAAAAGGCCAACTAAAAGAGCTTGACATCTACAAAAACGAAGTTAAAAACCTAAGGGCCGAAGTCGTTGAATTGCGCCAGGAGATGGATGCCAGGGAGCAGCGACGTCTTCTTAAAGACATTGAAATAACAGGTTTGACGGAAAATAACGGGGAAAACGTACAGCAGTTGGTGAACACGATTTGTAACACGTTAGGTGTCCAGTTGGACCCTCGTGACGTTGATGACGTCAGACGTGTGGGACAACGCGGCGGCGGTGTCGGTGAACCCCAGAGGCCGAGGCCAGTGGTGCTGACTATGACACGGCGAGCCCCACGTGACCAGATCCTGCGTGCTGCCAGAGTACGTCGCGGGCTTACGACAGATAAACTAGAGATTCCAGGAAACCCTCGCCGTGTGTTTATAAATGAACACCTTACCAAAGGAAACAGAATCCTTTTTAGTAAAGCTCGTGCGATGGGAGCTCTGCATAAGTTCAAATTCGTCTGGACCTCAAACGGCAGCACTTACATGCGCCGTACTGAAACCAGCTCCGTGCTGCGCGTCTCGTCTGAAGCGGTCCTGGAAAAGCTTGGAGGAGAACCGGACAGTAGGAGCCAGTCGGTGCCGGTGCCGTTTCGGGATCGTGAAAATTGAAAGCAGTCATAGGTGTACCGTAATTATGTCTTATGTCCTAGATTTTATAAAATTGATGTCTCGAGTCTGCTTTATATCATATTCTACTATAGTTTTTAGCCTTAAATTAAGTTTAAAGATGGATTTTTTTATTAACAAATGTACATCAGAATTTATGACTTATATAACCTGTCAAAATTGATCTTTTAATACTTTCATTATGTTTCAGTCTGAACAGCATCTAACACAAAATACTACATTAACTTGTATTGTATACAACTTCAGAGGTACTAAATCAGCTGTAAAGTTTAATTTACTTTTTTCCGTAATACAAGTCAAATTATATTCTTGCTGCAATGTTAAAAAACCCATCCTTAACTGTGGTTCTTAAATGCCCATCCATTTAAATTTATTTGCTTTATCAAATTAACTTCAATATCAATAATAATGTTAGACGGCTGCGTTTTCTCCGAACTCGTGCTAGTTATTCCACAAGTAACTTCTGTACTAACATACGTTTCGCCTCTAAGCTGTTTCTATGAACTCACCTTATTACTATGCGGACGCATATTTTCGGTGATTAATAATATGATAAATTTCTCTAACTCAGATGGATTGTATTGAAGTAGCGGACGATCTTGATTCAGCTCTTATCATTACTTGTCACGAAATTGACAACGTGGACTCCTGTAAAACTATATTTAATCCAATTGTGAATCTCAAAGTTCTTACTTACAACATTCGAAGTATAAACAAAAACTTCGATCTTTTCCTTGTAAATCTTCATCGCATGCAAACTGAATTTGATATCCTTATTCTAACAGAGTGCAGATTACATGATGCCCCTGTAATCGAGCAAATTGCAGGCTATACCTCCTTTTGTACATCACACAACATTAACCAAAATGGCGGTGTTGTAGCGTTCATTAGAGACCATTGGAATGCCATTGTCACTGAGCCCATGTTTAAAGAAGCATGTTGCCTTATGATCGACATACCTAAGCAAGCGACTATCCTCGGTTTTTACAGATCTCCTTCTTTTAGAAACACGAACGACTTTATGATAGACCTGGAGCATAAACTTAACTCACTTAAACAAATCAATCAGTTAATAATCGCCGGTGATATGAATATAAACATACTAGCTAATTCTCCATGTGATTATGTCACGGAATATCTTTGCTTGCTCGCCGAACACGGCCTCACACCCGCGATAACTGCTCCGACCTGACAAGAAGCATGCCTGGACCATATATTTGTAAGAACTCACTATCCAGTTATTGGTCTGGTGTGTGACCTAAACGTGACAGACCACAAAGCCGCTGCTATCGGAATATCTTCACCTTTTCCAAGGCACCATAAACCAAACCGTTACAAAACCGTGGTTGATTTCGAGGGTGTCGCTTCTGAGCTTTCCTCAAACAACTGGTCTGACGTCTTGGGACAATGTGAGGTCAACGCGGCCACAAAGATTTTTATGACCACCATCAACAATGCTGTAAAAACTAACTCAAAGCAGGTTAAGATCCCGAGATCTAAATTCACCCTCAAACCCTGGATGACTCCCGGTTTAATCAGGTGTGCTAAACATTGTGATCGGTTACACCTTAAATCTAAACAATATCCTAAAGACGCTGTGCTACAATTAACTTTTCATAGATATAAGAACTTCTGCAATAATCTCTTGAAAACACTTAAATTACAATACGAAAAAAACGAACTTTCAACTAACATGAAAAACACAAAAAAGTTATGGTACAGTATCAAAACTATATGTAATATGAAAACACGTAACTCGCAACCTGTGGAACTTATTTCCAAAAGTGATCCAGTCAAGTCCCTTAATGATTGTAACTTATTCTTTTCATCCGTCGGACAAAAGTTAGCTACTCACATTCTTTCCCAATCTGGAGAATCGGAAAATGATCTTGCGTCCAAGGCACGTCTGAATAGTAGCACGGATAAATCTTTCTTCATGCAACCCACAGACGCATTGGAAGTCGAGGCCATGATAATGCAGTTAAATGTTGATAGTGCACCAGGATTAGATGGGATTAATAACAAACTCATCAGGAATATCAAAAGTCACATTGTGGTTCCAATAGTTCATATTTATAATTTGAGCTTAAGCCTAGGTTGTTTTCCAGAGCTATGGAAAGTTGCATCAGTTACACCTATTTATAAAGACGGACCCAAAGAAGTACCCGGAAATTACAGACCCATATCGCTACTAAGCTCTTTTTCTAAAATACTAGAGAAGCTAGTAAACACGCGACTAGTCAAGTTCCTGGAGAAGTATGGTCTTCTTTCCGAAAGACAGTTTGGCTTTAGGCATCGTAAATCCACGGAAGACGCTACCTCACTGTTAATTAAGCTTGCTGCATCCTACTTAGACAGTAACACTAAGTGCATCGGAGTCTTTCTGGATTTGGCAAAAGCCTTCGATACAGTCTCAAAGCCAATCTTGCTCCGCAAACTTGAACATCTGGGAATTCGCGGTGTTCCACTGGCGTGGTTTGACAGCTATCTCTCAGATAGAAGTCAGCTGGTTAGGGTAGGTTCTTTTCAGAGTGCTACAAAAGCGATTAATTTTGGAGTTCCACAAGGAAGCATCCTTGGCCCCACTCTCTTCATATTGTATATTAACGACGTTCACAACCTTATAATTAAAAACTCTGAAATTATCTGTTACGCCGACGATACGGCAATTCTCTTTAGAGGTACAAACTGGGAAGAAACCCTAGCAGCTGCTGAAACAGGCATGAAGATTGCGTCTGATTGGCTCCGTCTTAACCCTACAGTGCATCTGGTGCCTGAACAGTCACAACCAATTTAATAGCCTGTACTAAAAAAATAATGTGAGGCAGCGACACCTATTGGTGGTCTATAAGATGTCAAAGAATATTAAAACGACGTAGTTGGGCAAATTTCCGCTAGATGTCGATCTACTGTCAATAATCGCACAATCAACTCAAAACTTAGAGGTCGTCGAGAATAACAAGTTTTTAACTTTTTCGTTGTGCGTAAAAAAATAGTTTTTACAGTGAAAGCGTCGAGAAAAAAATCGTAGTGTATGTGGAAAACTGTGAATAAATGAATCGTAAGTACACTTTGTTGTTTGCGTGATAATTATATACAAATACGTTGATTTTTTTTAAACGTTCCAGATAAGTCACACTATGCATTTACCTTGATATGTAGTTTTTTCCCAATGTTCCTTATATGTCACATTATGCATTTACGTTCATGGTAATTATACTTAAAATATTGTTTTATATTCTAGATCATGTGGAAAAAACGTCTCCGAGATGTAGAAATCCAGGATTACTTGTTGATCCGATAGCGATGATTGTCAGGAGTCTTTAGGTGCAGACAGTGAGGATGACATCGAAATACTACGTGCGACTATAAATAGAATCTGTGAAGAGTCCAGTGATTTAGAAGAAAGCCACGCATCTAGTCCGAACTATGGCTCACCAGAACCTCTGCCTAGTACTTCAGGTATACTAACTTTAGTAGTGAATATAACCGATGTCGACCAAAAAATAAATCACCAGCCCATTTTACATCCTGGCCCTAGTAAAGTAGATCCTCAACCCAGTACTTCAGGATGTGGTAAAAAACCAAAGAAATGTACGTCCAAAACTTCGGCGTCATCTTAGTCCAAGACACGTCCCAATATAAGAGGGGCTACGAAAATAACTGCGGCGTCTATTACAAAAAGAAAGAAGCGACACTTTATTTGGAAAAAAAAATCTTTTCAAGTACCCAGATTTTGCCAATTTACTGGAGATGACCAGATAAAGTCGCCGATTACTGAAATGGGTACTCCTCTACAATTCTTTTTGCACTTTTTTGATGACGCTTTGCTTGATCACATTGTAGAAGAAACACATTCTGCAAAAAAAACAAAAAAAGTACGTAGGTGTCGATTGCCCCCAAATCGTGCAAAATTATAATAAACACATGGGTGGAGTGGACTTGTTGGACTCCTACCTGGGAAAAGAAAAAACTAAAATGAGGACAAAGAAATGGTATTTGCGTTTGTTCTATCATCTTCTTGACGTAATGGTCATTAATAGTTGGTTGCTGTATAAAAGAGTGAAAGAACAAACACAAATGACCACGCAAGTAAAACTCGGAGAATTCAAATTAGATTTGGCTAAATCGCTTTGTATGTGTGGTCCCCAAATTGATAAGAAAAGGGTCGACCCCTTTTCATCTTCCTTACCCGAAGATCTAATAGCTGAAAAGAGAGAGAAGCCAAATGTAGCGATTCTTCCTACTCGTGATGTTAGGCTGGACGGCATTGATCATCTCCCAACATGGAACACAAAACGCCAACGCTGCAAATATCCAGGATGTCGCGGAAAGTCTTTCATATCATGCGATAAATGCAAAGTGGAGCTTTGTTTAAATAGGAGTAACAATTGTTTTGCTAATTTTCATCGAAATTCAAATTAAACATTATAATTGTTTGATCTCGCGTTAGTGTAGGTACTTAGTATTAAGCTATAAGGTAATGCATAATGTCCTTTATGTGTCACAACCATTAAAAAAGAGTTTTTTTTAATAAAAATATCTTTTTTTATTTTTTCCTTATTTTTCCCGTCATCTACTCACTTACTAAAACCTCATGTATTTTTTTCACCCCCATAAAAAAAATCATGCATGGTAGGGTTAACCTTTTAACGCTAAATAGCAATAAAACCAAATTTATCTATTTTCATAAAACCGCCTCATCTAAACCAACCTGCAGTAACACTTTACAAATTCACGCCTGTAAAGATTTCCCATCAGGTAGCTGTAACTGTGACTTCATACAACGTACTGATGTTGTTAAATACCTAGGTCTATTCGTGGACGAAAACCTAAACTTTAAAACCCATATTCAGAAACTGTCCTCAAAAATTAGAAAGACAATCGCAATTTTTAAGAAAATACGCCATTCTGCCGACAAACCTTTACTCACGCTAGTTTACACCGCACTGTGCCAGTCGATAATTACCTACGGCATATCGGTTTGGGGTAGCGCAGCAAAGTCATCCATGATAGTCTTAGAGAGAGCTCAAAGATCAGTATTAAAAGTGATATATAAAAAACCATTCAGGTACCCTACAGCATCCTTATACGCCGAGGCAAATGTTTTAACCGTTCGACAACTCTTTCTGTACAAAATGTGCTTGCTTACACATAAACTTGCCCCATCCATCCCCAACTACAACACCCTAATATAAAAACGCGTTTTTAAGCTACCAGTGCCCAGAGTTTATTCAACTTTTGGTAAACGTTTCGGAGATCACTTAAGCATTTCTATATACAACGCTGTTTTACTTCATTGTAGCTTGAAAGGCCAAACTTTACTCAAGACAAAACAACTTATTTTTAATTTTCTCCATCGTTTGAATTATGAGGAAACAGAAGAGATTTTAACTTAGGTGGTCTTGTTCGAAGGCCCCTATTACTCCTATTTTTTTTAGTTTGTAGTTCTCTAAGTTTTATGTAGTTTTTAATAATGTGATCTTAAGTGATATTATTGTAATTGGTACCCCGCGATACAGGCCAAGCCTAGTGCGGGGACCCCTGGTAATTACGTTACAACTTGTGTGTTAAATAAAGAAGTTATTATTATTATTATTATTATTAATCGGACTATACGTTATAGGAAACTAAAAAACAATGTTGAAACCGGTAAGTAATGTAATTTTATTAGAATTAGTAAGTTAACTTTAATAAACCAATTGATAAAGAAATAAAGACAAGAAATAATTATTTATAAAAGCAAACTAACAAAGAACTGATTTGATAAAAATGAGTATCTGGAGTCTGTTTTTAATATACCTTAAGTATATTGCAAAATAAATGTTATGCAAATTGTTATAATAACAAAAAAATAGGTACTTACCTCGACAGTCCACGTGCTCCGTGGCGCCGGACGGTCTGCTTCGCACAACGCGGGAACGCGACTGAAGACCAAAATCCGATCTAATGCACAGTAAGTGCTGCCACGACTACAGCAAAACACATTTGAAAAGAATCAAATTAATATCTTAACCGCAGTAAGTTAGTGCAGTACTGTACTTTAAATTGTATGATGCTCTTGTATTCGAGACAAATTTACCACTTAAATAACAGTATACATATTGTTACTGTGTTTTACGTGTTTTTTTGGAAATGGTTGACAAGGATTAAACGAATTAAAATAAGGGTTTGATATTTTTACTGTGCTTTAGCTTAGTAAGTTTGGTAAAAAAACAATAAAATTGAAAACACAGTACAATTATTTTAGTACATTTCTATTTTACTGCATTTAAATCGGTTTTCGGTATAAAAGTTGACACCTCTTCACCGTCTAATTAAGGTTTAAAATTAGATGTCTACTGTATTTTAGTCAGTTAATTGTCAAAATTCGTGGCCGTAGTCATTTTTACGGCACTTTAGTTAGTGTTATTAAAATTATTCACTGACTTTTTGTCATTTACTGTACGTGGAGGCTTCGGTTTTCAACTGTTCCCATCGTCGAAATCATAAATCAAGTACACACAAATCTGCGTCTTGTTGTACTAATTCTGCCTCACAAAAAAACAAAAAATCGCAAAAGTAGCACTTACTGTGGTTTAGCATCTGCACGGCAGTGTATCCGAGCGTGCCGCGAGCAGAACGACCAGTTCTAACTTGTCTGTGGGCGAGGCGCGTACAAATTTGATAAAGTTGCTGAGCCATTCCACCACCGAGGCGATTTCTTTTTCTTTTTGTTAATAATTCGGTGAATTATGATAAACGCAGCGGCGGCTGTCATCGTGTTCGACGCCATTTTTAAATGTCGGCTCGCGGCGAGTACGCTGCCTCACCCGCACATGTTTATGTGAAACAATTTGGCTCGCGAGCAGCTCGCCGCGCGGGCCGAGCATGCCTCAGGCTGAGCCGCTCAAGATTCCATTCGGACTCGTTTAATTTGATGAGTATCGGTCTCTAACGTTTAACCTAAATTCTGAAATATTTAATTTAGAAAAAAAAAACGGTTTGTCAAATGACTTAGTTTCTTGTAATTGTTCGCCATTAGTCGCCGTTAATGTGTAAAATGTTTTAATTTGCCACCTTATCCGTTCTAAGGTTGCCTGAAGAGATCGGTAATCAGCGATAAGACCTCCTGTTGTTTCCCTGTCTTGTTTTAAATTGTGCTATTTCTCTGTATTTTTTTTGTTCCGTGTACAATAATGTGTTTTGAATTGCAGCTCTTAATAAAGTAATTTAGTTAACTTTTTTTATTTTAGTCTTGTTTTTATTACTTATTTAATATCAATGAAAATGCCAGCTAGTTTTATTGTAACGTATAAAGTGTGATTGTGTACTGTGTTATATTTTAATATTTAATAAAATATTTAATATTAATAATATAGTTACTTTTCTCTCTCTTGCTTTCATGCGCTCTTTGCAAGTCTTACCTAATTAGGGTAAATTTACCCAAACATAAAAAACTAAATAACTAACAAACAACTTTCCTGTGTGGTTACCGGGTTAGAATAGTGCCACTCCATGTCTTCCCGTGGGTGTCGTAAGGGCGACTAAGGGAATAAGGGCTTGTAGTACTTTTAGGCGACGGGCTTGCAACCTGTACTAGTTCACTGGTAAACATCTTAGCCTAAGTGCAAAATAATATTATTAATAAATAACCATATTATGGTTACAGTATTATCAACAAGTCTTTTACAGTTCTTGAAAATTCTGTAGCTCTGCCTACTTCATTCTGGGAATGAAGGCATGATGTTATGTATAAAAAGCTACTGTAACTGCAATAGTCCAACATAATCTCTTTCCTGTATCGACCATGGGAGATCGTAGCATCTACATGATCTGATTTTGAATCATGGCGGAGAATACAGTAGATGGTACCTATTTTATTGTTCCTGATTTACACTGTAGCTGTATAAAAGTACTGGTAAGTCTAGCCAAGATGCACGCTGCTATAACGTTTCTGCTAGAATTATCTGATATGTCTTAATGTCGGATGTGACATAGACGGGACGTGCTTGAATAACACAAGTTACGCGGACGACATGATGTTACTGGGACCGTCGATCAATTCAATAAAACTGCTGATGGGACTCTGCAAGAGCTACGCGGCCCGGCATGGTCTCAGGTACAACGCGGTAAAGCGCGATTTGATGATTTTTAAAACTCCAAAATCAAAACCCAACTACTGTTCATGTGATTATAAGGAGGAGTTGGCTCTCAATGTAGTTGATAAGTTTAGTTATCTTGGGCACATGTTGGCAACGGCCAACATCAACAACGGTCAACGGACCTAAAGGACGACCTAGACGTGGATAGAGAGAGAAGAGCCATGGCAGTTCGGGGAAATAATTATGATCGCCCGCAGATTTGCACGGTATACACAGCGAGTGAAATGCACTCTGTTGAAATCATACTGCCAATAATTTTACACGTGCAGTCGGTGGATGACATACACGCAGCGTTCTTACAACATGCTGCGTGTGCAATACAACAACATCTTCAGAATGCTGATGGGGCTGCCGAGGTGGTGTAGCGCGTCCGGCATGTTCGCCGTACGGACGACTTCTACGCCATCAGGCGGAAAAAAGCCGCCTCGATGTTGAAGCGAGTGCGGGGCAGTGGAAACAGCCTCCTGAAGATGTTGTCAGAACGATTCGACTGTCCTTTTAAAAAGTTTTGTGTGGACATAGTAAAATAGCATTAAGTAACTGTTGTATTTTTGTATCTCTAACAATTAGTTTGTAAGTTATATACCTACTAACAATCCGTGGACCAACGGTCTGAAATAAATGATTTTTAATTTTTTACTAGTGATTGATATTTTCGAGCCCAATGCTAGCTCAGATGCCGCTAACGTACATTCACTTATACATCATAATTGAATTACCAATATCACTGGAACTGACCAATATCTAGATTGATTATTTTTTTATTTTGTTGTAAACAACGAAAATAAATGTCTACTTTTTATTTTAGCTAGGACCCTAAATAAACTAATTATTTAATTACACCGGGCTTCAAAGCAAAATTACGTCACCCGTGTGCATTCAACAATACATTGTATATAATCACGGTCACTCGCTCATGTTTCCACGCGGATAAAAGTCTTTATTAAACAAAAGCAGGCCACGACCTAATTCATATGGAAATGGGATCTTTTGTTATTCTATTTGCTAATAACTGCGATCAAATCAGGTTTCGAACAGGTAATTCAAGCGAAAAAGAGACGATTATCGGCACAAAATTATGTATTTCACGTTCACGTTTCCGCCAGTTGACTCCTGCGCTGCACGCTGCCTCAATTATGAACGTGATGTTTCTCATTTAAAATGTTATTTAACTTGTAGGTAATTATCGCGTTTCTCTACTCGACGTCGCCTAATTGATCTCTGCGATGAAGCTGAAGTTGTACATTCGTTAATTGGAGTTTAGAATTCGATTAACACTTACCTTTCTTTTCCCTCAGCAAGGCTCCTCTTATGTTATTTTTGACGCTGAACCCATTTAAATTTACTGAAGGCATTTCGGAATTTCTTTTTCCGGTTGTATTTTTTTACTCCTTGATGTTAATATTAAAACTTATTTATGAATCTCTTTGAAATAGGCGTGGCAAAGGATTGACAAAAATATTTGGTAGTTGAAAATTTCAAGTGACCCAGAGGTTTATTCGATTCGGTAAAACCATATTGCTTTTGACATTTTATGGTATGGTTTTTTACGCGGCGACTATTACTGTCATTTAAATAAGAGCTATCATAACGATTACATGCCTCTGTTGCTTTAAAGCACATTACCGCACAGACCGGGAAAAAGGCAGTTGCTGTCTCGACTCGTTGCTGTCCCGCAACCTCCCTTTTCAGATGGAGGCTTGTATGGTGCTTTTCTCCAACAAAGCAAGAAAAATCTAACTCTATATAAAACACACTTCCAAATTTGCCCTAAAAAAACGGCCAAGTGCGAGTCGGACTCGCGCACGAAGGGTTCCTTACAACAACATTAGACATTATAGTAGTCTACCTGTTGCCGTTATTAATATTGAGCTAAAAAGGGCAAAAAATGACGTTTTTTGTATGGCCCCCTTTAATATTTATTTTATTTTCATTTGGGTGTTTATTTTTAAAGTAAATATACAACTAAATATTTTGCGAATATTTGAAGCGGATACCTATTGCCGTTTATTAATAAATCGAACAAAAAACGGCCACTTAAATGTTTATCTTATTCTGCTTTTAGTATTTGTTGTTGTATAGCGGCAACAGAAATACATACATACATACATACATACATACACAACGTCACGCCTTTATTCCCAGAGTGGGGTAGGCAGAGCAACAGAATACCTACCAACAACTCTAAACTTGTTGAAAATTCTGTAACCACATTTTGCATAGTCAGGCTAAGATGTTTACCAGTGTATTAGTGACAGGTTGCAAGCCCATCGCCTAACAGTATTACAGAAATACATCATGTAATAAATCTTATTTTAATAAATTGGTACTTACATTATAATAGTAAAATAACATTTTTTAAGCGTTGAAGGTCAATTTTCATGAACGCAATATTTTTGAAAAATAAATCTATCTGATACACTTTTAAAAACGCTGTAAACGCTGATCGTAAAGGTTAACCTTTTTAATCTATGACATGTTAAAAAGTTAAATAAACATGGAAGAAATTTGATTGTACGAGTGTTTGGCTGTTTGGACATTGGACTTAGTTATCCTAGTCAAAATATAGCTAAAAAGTAAAAACCGCGGTATATTATGAAATTTCATACATTGTTCGCGGCCGCTGCCATCGGTAAATAACAACTTTATTTTTAATTTTTCCTTGTGTTAGAACGCAAAATTTCGTGACTGTTTTTACAAGTGAGGTTAACATTTCCGAGCATGTTAGTGAGAAAACATTTTATTACCTCTATCTGTAACGGTACCTCACACGAAACATTTATAAACATAGATTTAATTCTACATTGACTCATGCTGAACCACCAACCGTAGGACAGTTAGCGATAAAAACGAACGGTTTCAATAGCATTCATCGGGAATTGAACCATTATCCTGCACGAGTACCTACGATACGAGTATAGTCGAATCCTAAACCATTAAGCTGTGACCATAATATGCGTTCTTACTACCTATACATTCCTCGCTATTAGCAAAGACGTTATTAAACTGTGTGCTAGACAATATTAAATCGAAATGGAGTACATCCGTCCTTACATGAGACTTTTCGTGCGTCTCTCTATTTGATTGTATGTTCGTCTCGGCAGTCTGTCACCAGTGCTATGATCTGTATGACCATTAATGTTAATTATGAATTATGATGAAAGCCCGGAGATGAACGGGTAACAAATTTCAGTGTGCTTCGTTTTATTAGGGTTCCGTAGTCAAACTAAGAACCCTTATAGTTTCGCCATGTCCGTCCGTCCGTCCGCAGCCTAGCTCAGAGACTGTTCGTACTAGAAAGCTGTAATTTGGCATGATTAAAAAAATTTAATCACGCCAACAACGTGAAAAGCAAAATCCTAAAAAAAAATTTTTTTTTGTTTCCTCCGGTACACATAACTTGGAGATGACATTGTTTTTTCTTCTCTTCCCCATAGTGTGGGGTGTCGTTGGATAGGTCTTTCAAAAATATTGCGGGTTTGGAAAACCATTTAATAAAATCATCTAAGGCGGCACCAAACGACTTTGAGTAGAAAACTAGTTATTACTTGTTGTTTATTTATGTTTGTAGTACCTACTTAACGGCTTCGGAACCCTACACTGAGCATGGTTCGACGTGCTCTTGTCCGGTTTATTTAAATACTTGTGTTTTGAAACATTTAATTATACCTGCAGAATTATTTCCTGAAATGGTTTTTGAATTACCATATATTGTACAAATATGTATACATGCATGTATAGCGTGTTTGTACTTAAGTACAATATGATAATATGATCCCATCTGAAATATCAGGCGGCAACAAAAATTAAAGCAACACGGGCATCGAGGGCAGGCATATAAAACAAAGTTTAGTTTAGTGGCGAGCGATTTGGACGCGCAATGAGGCGCAAGAGTGTGCCCGCCGGCACACCTGCCTTCTGCTTCATTACGTCTATATTCCGTTTGGAAATTAACTTGCTACCAACAGATGGAATATCACTAGGTACAATAGGTACATAATATAAATTGAAGTCTTCTGTTGTGTTTGTCTGTAGATATACTTTGTTTATGCTAATATCAGATACTAAGTGCAAGATGGATTTGAATGCGGTTTTAATAACAATTGATAACCGATACATTATAACTTTATAGCCGTAGGTAATCTAATTTTCTCATCGAGTGTGTCATGTCATGATCGATATAAAATTAATATTTTCATTCTGTATGAAACCTTTTCGACGTGCTATATTATTTTTATTTGGACTTTAAACCGGTTTATACTCGAATCGCTCCTAAAATAATAACAAAAAAGGTCACGCGCGTCCATTATTGTAATGAATTTCATTAGGACTGAAAGCTCAGTTATTTTTGCTACGGAGTCTTAACATTAATCCGGGCTTTGTCAAAGAGACGCCTAATAATAGCTTTACATTGTGAAAAGCCCCACACTGCGGGCACAAGGGACAAGGAAATTTAAGTTAACCAGTAATAAAAGCTCAATAAGGACATTGTGACACATTTTTCCCGGGGCTTGATAAAGATGCCGGGTTTAAGGTTCTCGGTCTTTGGGACTCGTAAACACCTCAAGTGAATTGTCACGCGACGGCTCGCTTGTACAGATAAGCTAAATTGGAGAGTCTTCTGCTTACGTGCAAGTCTCTACAGCAATAAATGGGTAACAGTTCAAATACAATTTATCTCATTGTATTATATTATGTGGACTCGGAGGTGCGTCAAAATCACAACATATTGGAAGGTTCTCATAAACTTATGAGGACTTTTATTTTAAATTAAGATAATTATGATAAAATGCTATAAGGATACAATACAATACAATATAGTATAAATACTCTTTATTGAACACCAAAAAACACAGAACACGGAACAGTACATTTAAATCAACAATACAATATTGTTTTTTTCCCTTTAAAAAAGTTGTTTGTGTTAGATCCTAGTTCTGATTTTTAACCCCTGACGCAAAAAGAGGGGTCTTATAAGTTTGACATGTAAGTGTGTGTATATGTGTGTGTGTGTGTGTGTATATGTCTGTCTGTGGCACCGTAGCTCTTAAATGGATGAACCGTTTTGAATACGGTTTTTTTTTAAATGAAAGTAGGTTTTCTAGCGGTGGTTCTTAGACATATTTTATAAAAATCGGCTTAGCCATTTTTGAGATATGGAGCTTTTTAAAAAGCCCCCAAAATAACGGTGACACCTACTTTAAAGGGCCCAACCAATTTTCATGAAATCTTGCTAAGAACCATCCTGAATAACGTCGCTTGATTTAAAAAAAACCTGCGTCACAATCCGTTCATCCGTTTTGGGAGCTACGATGCCACAAAGAGACACTCAGATGGAAAAGTTTAAAAAGGGTGAAATAAAAAATAAATTAGAAATTTATAAAACCCCTTACTCTAAATAGTCTGTAAAAAAACCTCTAAAAAGTAAAAAATAATAAGTAGTGGCCCTAACTGACACGGCGGGGGACCGCTAAGTAAATGAAATAAAATAAAATACCCCAGCTACTTAGCGGTCCCCGACGTGTCAGGTTAGTTAGTATCAGTGTTCATTTAACTATCTAATTATGAAACAATCAGTCCTTAGAGCCACTACTTATTATTTTTTACTTTTTAGAGGTTTTCTTTTACAGACTATTTAGAGTCAGGGGTTTCTTAAATTTCTAATTATTATTTTTTTGCTATTGTTTAGGGTGAGCACTTGCTTATTTTGCGCATGTTTTCGACTTTGAGCGCCGAACGCACTTTTGTCCACTACGACTTTGTTTCTGACCATGATTAGTTAGTCAGTTAATGACAATTTTAACCAAAATCCGGGTTAAACGAAATTAAGTATGTATGAACATTTTAGAAAATACTCAATTCGCTACAATTTAGAACGGAGATTATACACCATACAACAGTTTTCGAAATAAAGCTCTTCGTAACAATCAAAAAACGGACCTTAAATCCCGACCGCCTGCGTAAATTTTTATAACCAACTTGTTGAATGCTGTCGTTTCATACCCATACCAATAGGTATATTTAAAAAAAAAAATATTTTGCTCTTGAAAGGTGTAACCGTAACCTACAAATGCGAACCCTAGCCTGAGGTTAAATAATCGCATTTGTCAGCAACCCAACCCTCGAGCGCGGAATCATCGATCACGACCGCGAATGTTGTTGTAGTGGTAACAGGGACAACGTCATTTCACACATAATCCCCAAAATAACTCAGTAATTCAATTTCAAAGTAATTGACACCGATGATATGGTAGTTTGCGTGTAATATTTGGTAATTATAACTGTTACATAGGGTATTACGACACGTTGGCCTAGTTGGGAGTGACCCTGCCTCCGAAGCCAGCGGTCCTGGGTTCAAATCCCGGTAAGGGCAGATATTTGTGTGATGAGCGCAAATATTTGTTTCTGAGTCTTGGACGTTTTCTATATATATTTAAGTATGTATTTCTCTATTTAAGTACGTTTATCGTTGTCTAGTACCCATAGTACAAGCCTAGAGCTTAGTTTGGGACTAGGTCAATTTGTGTGAGATTGTCCCCTGATATTTATTTATTTATTTATTTATTTATTTATTAGGTTTTAGTTAGACTTGACTGGTTTTCCGCATCTCGACAAAATCATTTTTAAGGGGTTTTTTCAGAGAAAGGATAGTAATGTTAAAACTAAGGCCACACCGAAGGTATCACGCTAAAACACAAGTTTAATACGTGCCACATGGTCGAGCCTTAAGGTTTTGCCACAAATTTAGGAGGGAGCGGTGGGCGGAAACAAATGCATAGAAATCGCCCCATCTCCTCCGTTGAAGCTTGTGGCCTACTTCATACCTCTCTGTTCATTTTTTCCGCTCATCGCCGCCGCGATGCCGTGTCGTCGCGTACGAAAATCTCCTGCAAAATTGTGATAATTATATTATTATATGAAGCTAAAAACAGCTGTAACCAAAAAAACATGCTTTACCATTACTTGTACGTGTCACGTAATGAATCTATTGAGAGGTAATCACCCGATTATGCCATTATCGTTCGGTAACTGCCTTCTAGCGCTCGAGATAGGTCAAACGATTATACCATCCTCTCTAATTGTCCTCATTAAACTGGTGATTGCTTGCTCTAGGGTATGTAAGTTCTCTGTCATGTCTTGATCCAACGAATATTGGAACCATATTCCATTTTCCGAATGATAAAATATTACGAATATTAAAATATTTAATTTGCAAGCTACTCACCCTTACTCTACCAGTCAATCAAATAATCATACAGAAACAGAAAAAGCACAGAAAACGAAAGACAGAAAACAAAGCAAACAACATAATATACAAAATAATAATACTAATGCAAAAAGTACCTACTATAAATAAATATCCGGGCACAACTCCCACAAATTGACCTAGTCCGAAACTAAAGTCTAGGTATAATATGGGTAGGGCCTGTTTCACAATTGACAAGTAAAATCATCTGTTAAATAAAGATAAGAAAGGGAAAGGGGTAAATTTATTTGGCAGATATGCTTTACTTGACGATTGTGAAACAGGTTATATTGACAAATACATACATAAATACATAGAACACACTCAATACTCAATGATTTAAACCCGGGAGTACTAGCTTCGTAGGCAGGGTCACTACCAACTAGGCTGCCGTGTCGACACTCGTCGTACTAATAAAACTATACATGTAAATGTTAAACAGATACGTAAATATAAATATACTTACATACTTATATAAATACATAAAATATATATACCTATAAAAATACACCACAAACTAAGAAATAATCCATGACAGCTCTACGCTATATACATATAACTATCGATATGGTACTACCGAGTGTGTATGGTGATATTGGTGATGTCAATAGGAACTCCTCAATGGCTAATGGTAGATCCATCAAGTTTGGCCTTGTTGGACTTGTTAGAAGTACAGTCGACAACCAGTTTTGTTATAGAAACGAATTTTCTGAAAAAACTTATGAATATAATGGTTTTCTTTAGTTTAGCTCAACCCATATTTGATTTTAAAGTCCAATTAAGGCTGACAACATCTGCCCTTTTAAGTGAAATTTTGTGAATTAGTTTCCCCGTTGTTAGTGGTTGTAACTCGTACGGGATGGCAAATTCCAAGAGGATCAAAAGACTTAAGATGGATAGCGTACAGATGCAAAACGACACGACCATCCATATGTCAAAATATAAATACATTAAAAAGTAGTTCGTCTTCGGGCCTTTGGGAGTTTCTGTTACTTATTGCCACTGGCGCGCTAGGGTTTCGGTGATGCGTGTCGCTCATTGCTTAAGAGAAAGTGAAGCAAAAAAAAACCATACAAAATGCGATAACGTGTTTCTCCCCATAAACGTTGTCCAGTTTGTAAGATGTTTGAGTATGTTGAAACTAGGTCTGTACGTTTTACATTCCAATAATTTATTAATGGAAAAATAAAATAAAAAACAAAAGTGGTTTTTTTTTTCACGAGGACTACAAAATATTTAAAAGTCGTGGAAAACCGATCACATTTAGGGGATGAGAAACGTTGTCACCCTGTCAAACGAGCTAGATTTGGATGGATTATTATTGACAGCTACGCGATTTAAGCATCGTTTCACAATCCTCTTAATACGCACGCAACGAACAACGGCAACGGCGCGGCCCCGACTTACCCAGCTCGATCCGTCCAGGGGGGTGACTCTCTTAACACAGCGCTGCGTCGAACGCAATGATGAACGTTTATCCGACACGTTTAAGTAGTCCCGTCGGAGTATACAAAACACATTTTAGCGCGTGCTTTCTCAATTAGGCAGCAGAGCTCGATCGCCCAGCGGAGCTTTACTTTCACCTTTGAGATCGACGCAGCGCTGTGTTGAGAGAATCACTCCCCTTTTGAGGTTGCTTGTGGTGGCTCGAGGTGCGTACTTGTTCTTTAAGTTTTTATGTGATGGGCACATGCTGTCAGAGGTCCGAAAACTGCCTGACGGTAGGCTAGCGTTGGAAAAAATACTACACATTATGGGAAAATGGGTAATCAACGTTAGCTTCACTATTTATTTATAGCAATTCTAACAATAAGCAAACATTAAAACTCTTCTCTAAAATAGCTCCAAAGCCTGTGACACTCGAGATAAAGACGAAACCAACGATAGCCTGCACCGGCAGACAATAATTACAAGAAAAACGTTGACAGCAATATTAATTACTGTTTCCCAGGGAAACTAAAATAATGAAGTTAGTAAGGATAACATTCTTAACTCCTTATGACATGAGTTTATAAACCGCTCAACGGTCGACGAGCAAGCGAAGTCATAAGAGCGGGCTCTCTAGATGGGAAAATCCAACAATTAAAAAATGCACGCCCTTAATTGTTGTTTGTACGCTTTGACGGGACAACTTAAACTAAAAACGAGTCCGAATTTAGCAAAATGTTTCTAACTCATTGCAAAATAAAAAAACATTAGTAACTTGTAAAATAGAAGTCTCTTTTTTAATGCATAATTATTGTAGGAAAGAGATTTCCTCTTGTAATAAAAAGTAATATCGACATATATTGTGTGTCTTGTTTTGCGAACATTACGCTTCTACTTCTAGGCGGGGATTCTAAACGGTAATAACGATATCGTCGTTTCCGTATTGTCAACATTTCGATAACTCTAATGTCACCTTTAAAATAATGGCGACTGTAACAAACGATTCTAAAACACGTCAAACGCGATTTCGTTATAAAACGCACTAGAATAGAGGCCCTGCATTCCTTTTGCCCTGCGTTTTTGCTCGAAATTCCTCAATTCCTCCAGACTTACCTCCGCAACGCCGCATAGCATCCATTCATCCACACTTCCATACAAAAGGTAAAGGTATCTTTGTCTGATTGTTTGTTACGTTTTTACGGCTAAACGGCTGAACTGTTTTCGATGAAATTTGGTATGGGGATAGCTTGAGTCCCGGGAAAGGACATAGGATACTTTTTTCCCGGAAAATAAGACTATTCCCAATTGAATCGAGGAATAGCTAGTGCCTTATAAATTCTCGTATGTTGTGGCTACCGCGGTGTGCCTACAGCCTTAAGACGAGTAGGTATTGTAAAACCGCAGTCGGCGATACCCATTAGACTATTAAAGGCTTTCAGCTACTGCACTGTGCTTTACATTCGTATTCCTGGAATATAAAGTATGTCCGGGCGCCGAGTTCGAATACGTAAATATGTGGCTGCCATTTCTTGGGGGGTTTTGCAACACTTATTTATATTCTTTTTGTACAAATATGAACGGTTTACCATTGAAATGTCAACACTCATTTCATCAAATGGTATACTTTGCCGATTGTGCATTTCATCGACCTACGTGCAGAAGTTATAATTTTTTGGTGGTCACAGGTCTATCCTAACCGAACCTACGAAACCTATGCCTTAAGATAAGCTAAAAACAATAAGGTTTCAGCAGATAGCTTTCGATGAAATGAAATTCGGTGAAACGACACATTTGATTAAATTAGTTTCGACATTTAAAGGGGATCCTAATATAAACTGAAAATTACCTTACTTAAAACAGTAAAATTATTATTGGAATAGATTTTTATTAAACCTTTTAACTTCGCAAAGTACAAACTTCACAATTGAAAAAAAACAATTTTCCTCAAAAATACTGAGCATACATTAAAATAAAAAACCGGCCAAGTGCATGTCGGACCACGCACAGTGAAGGGTTCCGTAGCTGGGATGAACGTTCATGGTTGAAATTCAATTTTTTTTTACTACACAGCGTATCGTGTTTAAAACAATTTTGGTTGGAAGTATTTCGTATGTTCTACTATTGTAATTTTTATTAGAATGTTCTATTTAACAGTTCAAAAGCTACTCACCCGGACAGAATTTTACGACTTTAGAAGCGTATAGGTATCTCGCCAACTGTTCACTTACGTAATAAAGTCACTTAAAAACCTCTGTATCATTTTGGAAGCCCTACCTAAAAATACCCCACACGCTGATGTAGCTCAAAAACAAAATTTTCGTCCCCTAGTTACATACATGTATGGAGTGCCACCCTTAAATATATATTTTTTTTTCAATTTTACTACATCATTGTATAGCGGTTCATAAAATACATCTATCCTCCAAATTTCATTTATATAGTGCCAATAGGCTCTGAGTAAAATGGCTGTGACATAGAGACGGACAGACGGACATGACGAAATTATAAGGGTTCCGTTTTTGCCATTCTACTCCGGAACCCTAAAAAGAGATAATTAAAAGTTGTTTAATCCGGTAAGTATTACGGGCACTTACATAATTTTGTTTTGTTGCTTTATTCAAGTTTTTTTTTTAATCATATAAATAGGAATTATGGTAAGTTTTATGAAGTGACTATTTTTGCTACAAATGAGTTCTAATACTTCTAATGCCCTCTTAAAAGCATCATAATTATTACCAATCACTCTGTGTACGCCAACCAAAAATATTATTGCAATCAGCAGACAAGGGCCTCTATTCTACAGGTAAAACCACATTGCCTTTGACGTATTATGGTATTGTTTTCAACCCGGCCGCCAATACTGTCAAGTAAATTAGAGCTATCAAAACGTAGCAATACGGAAAGACGTCAGAGGCAATATAGTTTTACCGAGTTAAATATAGAGGCCCAGTTGTTTTATCTCACGAAAGCGGGTTTGCCATACTTGTAGTTGTAACACGAATAGACACGCACACTACGGCGACGCTTAGCGAGGACAGCTACGCACTCAGAGACAATGTGCACTTGCAACTACCACACAAATATGGCCCTCCTCCCGCTTTTGTGATATAAAACAACTGTGTTATTGAAATGTCTTCCGTACAATACATTTTTTGTATTCTGACTTGGTTAATCAGTAATACAAGAATTGGGTAGTTTTCAAAATAATTATACCTAATTAAGGACTAAAATTAAGAAACTGTAGCCTGTTTTCATGACATGTGAGTCATGAAAATTAACCAAATAAATGTAAGGCTAATTTTCGTTACTCACATGTAAAAGTTGCCGTTTCTTAATTTTAGTCCTTAACTAGGTACAATTATTTTGAAAACCATTCAAATAGAGTTTTGTCATTCATTGTTGTTTTATTCCTAAATTCAAACAGTAACACGCCTTAGATCTGCGTGGATTGCAGTAGAGTTAATTGGAATAGCCTCATGCCCTCACTATGAAGGTGGTAATTATTGCTGAGTGGTTACAGCCGCCATTCGCCTGAGAGTCGGATCTTTGTCCATGCCGCGACACTGATCTTATTGGAACTTACTCGACGATGCTGTTACTGTTTATGTGATAGTATGTATTTATTGCTACTTACCTATGTTAAATATTACTAACAGGCTGTTTGTAATGTCACTAAAGCGCGAGGGATGTAACACAGCAGCGGACTAATTACTCTTGTTTTAGTCCCGGTATTTTGGTATTTAAGCACATAATTCACATGGTGAGTGAAATTAGATTTTTCAATTATGCCGTAATTAACTCCTGCGCAGAGAATCGGGTGAAGTTTAGTGCGATGAGAAGGTTTAGGTGAACGTGTTCTATATCGTAACAATCTTACTAATTGATAATGCAAGCTAAAAAATATGACTGTGAATGGTCAACTTAAACTCGCCAATTGTAAATTCATCCATCAAGTGGGAAATTGACTTGCTCAAGAGAACCACAGGCTGTTTTTATTTAACCCAATGATTGTATAGCAGTAGGTAATAATACAACATCTATGTTTTTATTGTTACAAAATTTATGACGATGGCTAATTATTAACCACAGTGTCCACGTCAAACTAGAATTATAATGAAATATAGAAATTAATGTTCATTAAATTGTACCACTTGACGTAAATTTGCGAACAGCGCATCAACTCTGCGGTGGATTTGTTCCAGCCCTTGACCATATTTATCCAAATGAATAATAATTTCACATCGCGTTTATCACGACTTGCGGTAAACAAATTAGCGTGAAATATACTCGCTTGGAGTGTGAATAGCACGGAATACACGGTTAACAGGGCGGGAGCTATGGATGTGACAAGAGGGGAAAAAATAGCCGCCATTTGTCGCCGCCGACACCTGGCGGCCTATTGCACGGCTTCGACTCGCAGCTTCAAGCGCGACTCGTCTTACATTTGTATGTTCAGTATTGTTAAAATGTGAAATGGGATTCGCCCGTTGCCGATATTTTCATGTTTTTGGTTTGTTCAAATATTTTTATTGTTACTTTTCTTTCAGAGTTGATAACTTAAGCAATAGACAACCGAGCACTATAAATTATAAGAAATGGTCTCAGTGAATGAAAGTGACAAGGTACTAAAGTGTAAACACATTTATGACTTCGACTACAACACTTTTGCGTTAATAATGGTTCGTAAACTATAAAATTGCCGCTAACACCATGGCAACAAGTCTTTAGAACTAAATCTAGATACGAAGTAATCGTGTACGTTAGGGATAAATTAAATTACTGTATCTCACTAAATCAACCGTGATATAATATTTTGAAGAGGATGTGTGCAATAACTTCAGCATGCAATTTAGCAATGAAAGTTTATTGTAAAAAGTTTCGCATAAGATTTTAATTACTAAATGTGTAGAGCTGGTAGCGACGTGGTATTTACATTGGTGTCCGTGTAATTTTCCAATCCTTATTTATAACTGGAATTCTCATTGGAAACGCAAATAGCGGGATGGGATGCGTGGACGAGCGGGCAGCGAAGTGCGGCGCGAGATTAAAGGCTTTGCCCGGCGGTAGCCAAACAAATTGCCCGTCTAATGGGTACGCGGCGCGAGCTCGCCGCGATTCACCCGCCAACTCGTAACTCCCAGAATAAAACGGAAACCCCAAGCCCAATCCGTCCTTCTCACCCCGCTGACAATACTATCAGGACAAACGAGACAGAACAGTGGTAAACTTGTGAATTCCAAAGCGACTGCGGATGGGATAGCCGGCTCGCTGATAGTCCAGCTACATTTAAGGGTTCGAAGGATTTTTTTAGCCGCTGTTTGATTAGATTAAAGCCAGCTTTGTTGTTCCCGAGCGAACTTAGATTAGTTTTATGAAAGCGTTTTTGATATTTTTTTTATTTAAATGGAGGAATTTGATGCCTTCTGCAAATTTTAAAGAAGTGTAAGTTTTATTAGGTACACAAAAGGCAAAGTTGTCGCGTAAAAGGCAAAGATTCAAACGGCTGCAATCTCGATAGGAAATAGGAGTAGGGGGTGTGTGGACTTCATCAGCTCGTTAAACTACAAAGGAGTCTTAACCTTTTCTCCTTTGTCGGACTCTTGAGAGGGACAGCAAAAAATTGTTCACGTAATTTCCGGTCGTATTGCAGGACTGGCTCACGAGAGCGAGTAACGAACAAGTCTCACAATTATTAAGACGTATAAGTGCAATGTTTAAGAAAAGCCATCCTATAACTCAGCCATGCTTGACAACTATAGACATTTTCAAATTTAAATTATTCTTTGTAATGTTTATACTGTATATAGGTCCCGAAAATCAGCAGGTAATATTGCAAAACGACCTCTTGTGTTTGGATAAGGAAAAAATGAATTGCTTTAATTCTAATGAATGATAGTCGTGGAAAATGGTTGCCGGGTTAGAATAGTGCCACTCCAGGCCACTCCATATCTTTTCGCGGATGTCGTAAAAGGTGACTTAGAGAATAAGGGTATACTACACGCCCTTATACCCTGTTAGGCGATGGGCTTGCAACCTGTTACTAATAAAATGGTAAACATCTTAGCCTAATTGTGCAAAATGTGGTTACATAATTACCAAGAAGTCTTTTTAGAGTTAATGGTATTTATGTAGCTTTGCCTACCCCACTCTGGGAATGAAGGCATGATGTGATGGATAGACGGTGGTAAAAAAAAAGTTCTTTCTTAAATGATTTTCATAAAAAAACACACAATAACATACAGACTCATAACTAACAATCGTTTATAATTACTCAAAAGTAAAGTTCAGTATAATGTGTGTTATCCTTTTCACATAACGATTTGAATAATATTTATAAAGACTATCTTGGCGTAATTCTTCATCAAATTAATAACAATTTTAAAATGAAAACGGTTTCTGGGTCAAAAAACAATTACACTGAATGGGCTACTGTAGGCATCCATAGGAGTAGAAATAGGCTTTATGACTTCTTACATTGTGTTAAGGGTTATTCGAGGATCTTCAAGTAGGTTTGCTTAGCTTTTAAGTCAAATTTTATTTCTTAATCTCAATACTTCTGACAATACGGTAAAGACGGTGTGAAAAATTATAAATAGAAAAACGGATAAATCTAGAAGTCGTGATAATAAAGTCGTACTAAACAAGGGTGACTAACAGCTTGTTTGGTTTATTATAGTTATTTTCATAGTGTTATGTCGTACGGTATTGTGGTTTTGTTAGGGGAAAAGCAGCTGCTATAAGGACTATATTTTTGTTACGAAAAAGGGTTATTCGTTATTTCACTTAAACTAATGTGATTTCTTATAAGTACATTTTAAAGAAATTAATATGTAGACAGTAGCGTCACAATTTATTTCTGAGAATATGATTTATTAGGGACTTGGACTCTTGTATTAAGAACTGTGATGTAGATAATCTGACTAATAGAAATAAAAATAAAATCGCCATTAGAAAATGTAGTGTCCATAAAGTATATAAATCATTTGTAGGTCAATGCATTCATTTCTGTAATAAATTACCAGTGGGCCTAACACGCTGATACGGGACAAAATTTTGATATAGGCTTAGGACTTTAATTAGTCTATTCCATATTCCAACGTAAGAATAAAGAGTTAAGGTTTAAAATCAAACGGGGTTTCCTGTGACTTAAGTCCTTTTATTAATAAGAAAATAAACCCCCGGTGGCTGTCATTTTAATAATTTCATAATAATATTTAACACTAGTCCCCGTTTGACGTATTTGACACTGGCGGCGTGTTAGACCCACTGACGTTGTTTTAATAATTACCTTCTTGAATAAGTCGTTGATAGCCTTCAACCGGGGATCGTTACCGGTATCCTGACTACCGGTTTTAAATGAGGTATAACCGATTATAATTGCATTTCGCTATTTATACCGCTAAAGTTCTGATTACCGGTATAATGAATACCGGTATTCAAGTATACAGGGTGTCCCAGGAAGTAGTGTCAAGCGGAAGTCCAGAGGTAGTGCACCTCAAGGGGCATCTGAATCACCCCCATGTATGTTCAGCGATTTTTCGTAGTTTCGGAGTTATTGATCATTTTAATCGGAATTATTGTAATTTTTCCTTATGTCCATGTTTCGAAAGACCCTTAATTTCATGTATTAATTCATATTTTTTTCACTTTTTTCTTGCATGGTTAGAATCACTATGAACTAAGGAAGTTCTTAAAGCTACATGCCAAGTTTTTTCATGACAAATTTTTGAGTAAACTTACTAAGTTACTTTTTCCATACTAAGAAATCCCCGTGTTTGTTTTTCACGTAGTATGGAAAAACAAACTTTGTGCGTTTACTCAAAAAGTTGTCATGAAAAAAAACTGGGTATGTAGCTTTAAAATCTTCCTTAGTTCATAGTGATTCTAACCATGCAAGAAACAACGAAAAAAAAATTGAATTAATACATGAACTTAGGGGTTTTTCGAAACATGGACATAAGGAAAAATTACAATAATTCCGATTAAAATGATCAATATCTCCAAAACTACGAAAAATCGCGGAACATACATGGGGGTGATTCAGATGCCCCTTGAGGTGCACTACCTCTGGACTTCCGCTTGACACTACTTCCTGGGACACCCTGTATTAAATTGAGAACAAAACCTCTTTTTGATACTTTACCTCTAAAAACCATTAGCAGTAATACCTGTCAGTGTCAATATTCTCGTTTATTCGTATATGTAAATGTTTTCGGTGCTCTTATTATACAAAAGACTCGCCTTAGACAAGTCTGAAATTGCAGTTAATTAAAGTCTAATTCACATCACACTTATCAGGTGCAATAAATAGCGGTATTGAATACAGGTATTTAATACTGTAAATAGTGTATACATAGCGATAAAAACAAAAGCGGAATGACAACAATACCTCTAATTTGAATATAGGTATTATTTTTAGCGGTAATAATTTGACAATGTAAATACAGGTATTAAATAAAACCGGTTTTACAATCCCTGCCTTCAACGCTTAACTAAAAGCTTACTCTATATTACCCTATGGTCGAGGAGCAGACACTAACTGGCCTAAGCCGGATATCTAAATATCTTCATAATTAAATAACTTATTCATAATCGTGTAAACATTTTTTAATTTTCCAAACTTTATTCAATTTGGTTCTTGCACCGTCGGTAAAAATGTAATACTTTTATTTATTTATTTGCACTTGTGTTCATTCTGAGTTTCGACACGGTTTGGTGTTGTTTTTTATTTTATATTCATTGTTTTATATGAGGCTAGGCTATCTATAACCATGATATTTTTAAGTTTCTTGCGGTGTTTCTTATCAGCAGTGGTCTCCTCTTGGACAAGCGTGTAATCTGGATCTTTTTCATTTATCTTTTGTCTGAAATAAGTACATGAAATTTAAAATGACTCAATTAAAAAAATATTATCGACCAATTTTATTGATAAGTTCAAATCTTTTGATGTCACCGTACACCGTACAGCGTATAATACTAGAACAGCCAAGTAAACTGCGATGACACCTGGGGGGTTATTATGACATAACTATGCAGTTCTGTTTACGCTCAAAAAAAAGGACAGAGCTATATAAGCCATAGCTCTGTCCTTTACGCTCACCGTAAAATGTACTGCATGGCTAATAACCCCCCAGGAGAAGGTTGGTTAAAATTTGATGTTCTAAGCTCAACGCAGGTAACGTCTGCGCTAGCTGAAATTGGTGGCGATCTAGATTTATTGAGTGTACCTTCACGTCGCAGTCATAAATCTAGCGGCCTTAGCAGCTCAAACTGCAGAAGTGGCCCTGGCACTCTCGAGCCCGCTATCAACTTAGAGACACATGACAAATAGCACTTTTGCTAGGTACGTAACAATTTAACAACCTTTTTCCCCAAGCGTGTATATCTAACAAAATCCTTCGTACCTAAACATAGTATCCGGTTAATGTTAAATTTAGCTTGGTAAACTAGCAATCTAAGGGCTGGTAAATTTAACGTGCTAGACGAAAGCTTACAATTTCACGGTTGGAACACCGGTCCCTAGACACTCTGCTAGTCTGCCTTTCTGTGTCGTGGATTGTGTCTATCTCTTTCTAGCAGCGTTATATAATATGAGAGGGATGTAACGATCGCATGTTGGGATTGAAATCAAGATGTCAGCTGTGTGTGTGGGGGGCGCCGGACGCGGCGGGTCGGTTACACTCGTGCGGAGTGCACTCTACTCCGGAGAGCGGGATGGTCACTTAACAAGTCGATGTGGAAATAACACAGTGCAAAATATTTAAAATAAAACGCATTGTGTGATAAAATATTTATCTTTGTTGTAGAATGCATTGTTTTAAAAGATTATACCATGTCGTTCGTAAAGGAAAAAAGGTTTTAGAAGGCCAAACAAATGACAAAAAAAATACTTAAAAACTTTAAAACTTAAAAAAAACGTAGATTAAAAAAATAAAAAAAAACATTATTTTGATTTTGGGTAATTAAACCTGGTTTAAATGGTTTTACACTGAAATGTAAATTAGATCTAAGGGAGAAGCCAGACGTCATGTAATTTCTGACTCATACAAAAGTCCCAACTCTTTTTGCGTCGCCGTGTGAACTAAACAGAAGTTTTGTATGAAACTGAATGTGGTAGAAATCACGCAACCGAAATTACGCAACTCACAACTCGAAAATTTACGCTCGTCTGGCTTCACCCTATCTCAATTACATTGATAGTTTTTTGTGTAAAGGACCATGGGCAGAAATGTCCCCCCCCCACCAACAGAAATGAAACATGTCTTTACTATGGAGACGATCACCAGATGTATGGGGTTTTCTTGGAAAACCATAATCGTATCGTATGGAATTTGTTTGAAAATGAACACATATATGGATGATTTGCCTTATTTGGCCCTTGTTTTCATTAAAAAAATCCCATTGATTTTGCTACTAAAATAATTATTTTGTCTTTTTTTGGGTCCTTATAAACATATAGACATGCATCCCGTTACTGTTGGTGGGGGGGGACAGTGCCAATACAAATTTGCCCATTGTCCTTTAATTTAATATATCATTTTTGCAATGATACTTATCCTATCCATATCAGATTATTAGATTCCATTCTTAAATATACGTTTTAACGCTTACATCATCAACCCATCGTCGTCATCGTTTAAGACTCATATTAAAATTTGTCTTATCACGGTAAGATCCGGTTAGATGTACCGTTTATATGTGTATCATTGTTTGTTCTAAAAGTTAAAATTACGCATTCAAAATCCAACATTGCAAAACAATGGAACCAGCAAACTGACCATAATACATTATTCCAATACTTCAAACAATGTAAATTTGAATCGTTTCAGGCCTTTGTAGTTTTGTATAGTGCGTCACACAGGAGAGGCAAAATGAGAGCTATTCTGGAGTACCAATAAATATTGTTCGGCGTATATATCACTCGCACTACGCGCACGGCTCTTCGCGTTATCGCCTGCACTCTGCAGCGGGAACAAATGATTTCCTTAGTGTTTTATTTAAAAAATACGCTTGCAACATTCAAACAAGCCGGGCTATATTAGATAACTCAGTACTTGAGAAGTCAGTCACGTCGATACAACTTTTGATTCTTCGAGGTCAAGCCCAATACTTACTTTTGCACTTGTGATTCCTAAAGCATCGTAAAAAGTATTTCGTTTTATTTTGCTATCAAAGTTTGTAAACATTTTAAAAACATTTCGCCGGTTCTGGCTTGGCATTTCAGGCGCTATATATCACTGATAGCCCAAGCGAGCTCGACACGATTTGCAAACTGGCCATCCATTGTTTATGTTAAATGGTAAGGACAATCAAAAGCAAGTACATTCATCCATTCATTCACCATTTACGTAGATTTTGCAATGCCCTTATTTTACGAATAATGAATATTTTTTGACGCACATTAGAGAGTTAGTCATGTAACGCTGAGAAGTTTCTTTTATTGTTAAGGCTTCCTTTGAAAAACTCCCAGTAATTTCTAAGGAGATTTTTTAATCTGCGTGTGAATGTTCTTGGTAACACCATGAAAATATATTCAAACTTTTGGAAACGTTCTGCCACTTGAATATTGTAAGAAAATAATTTAAATGCAAGAGCATTTATTTTTATAACAATATTTCTGACAATATTATAGGTAAGTTACGTGATTGTAGTGAGAGTTCGTAAACGTTTTAAAATAAAAAGATCTTTGATGTATTAAACCTTCATGTTCGTCCAAAAGCAACAAAACATAAGGGTAGTTAGATATTATAGGCGTTAATACGTCCTTGGCAGTCTTTGTAAACAAGAAAATTAAACGAGATTAAGCGCTTTATATTTACGAGGTAAGACGGTACTCCTTATTAAGGAGGGAATACAATTACGAAGTTCCAGCAATTTAAGAAGATCTAGCGGCGTTTAATTGCTGCTACGTAAATTGTCTTTTGAACTGGCGATATCGCGCGCCCGTATTATTCAAGTCAAGTGTAAGGAGCGGTAACAATAGGAAAAACTGTTGAGTCTATTTCCACTTAATCGTGTGCGAAAGCTCCGATAAAATAACTTATTTTGTAACTCTCTACTTGCTCCTACTCCTTTTTTTATACAGCAGTGAAATTAAGTCTGTTTTGTTTTAAAAAAATACTTTAATATCATTGTCGGGTGTCTATAGCTCTGTGAACCAGTCGAATATGAAGCTATGCGTAGTGTTCCTTTTTATCAATTCTTCGACAGCAAATGTCTTCACAAATTGTGTAATACCTACTGACCAAAACTTTTTTTAATAACCTTAAATACTTAGTAGAGTATTTAGTGCGTACTGGTCATATTTTTTTTTCTGAAATCTCAAACTTATTAGGATTTTTTAAAAGGCCATTAGGTTAGGTAAGGTAAACCCATAGGTTAAGTAAGGTTGGTTCTATAACAATCCTGAAAAGTTCAAGGTTTTAGAAAAAAACCATTATATAATCTGTATTTTCAGATTAATACACGTTTTTCCGATCCAAGGTACCTTGTTTTATTGGTTTTGGTGCAGCTAAAAAACATCACCAAGATCGGCGTTTACAGTATTTTTCTTAAAACTCACAATAGGTAAGTAATCTCAAAATATGTAAAAACCGCGAAAAAAATCTACTCTGATTTTTAAATTGTCCTCAAATAAAATGGTCTAAAATTCACACCTTCCATAGACGCCCATGTCTTTATTTTCTTTTTTTTTAATTACAGTACTTTAATCCACGCCACTCCATGTCTTCCCCGCTGAAAAACAATAAATTTATTTTTACTTGAGTTAAATGTTTCGTTTGGTTCAATTAGAAAACAAATATTTACATTTTAGGCCTGTAACTCATACCGTTTACAAGTTAGGGACCTGTTTTATATAAATAAGAACTGAAAGAAGGACGGACAGCACAGTCAGCACTGGTCAGTTTTTCCCTTTAGGTAAGGAGCTCAAAAGCAAAAGCTACTTGCATTAATTCCATTACGGCTACATGAAATAGTTTAGCGATATCTATAATATTAAACACCGGGCAATAGCATGTTGGACATGCTCAATGCAGGGTTCCGAAGCCGTCACTACTAACAGCCGTTACTGTGACAAAAAACAATAAGTATGAACCAATTTTCGAATTAAAATTATTTGGTGCTGTCTTTGACGATTTTAGTAGCTATAAACTCTTTAGCCGCCTGTAACTATTTGACGACACGTTAGCCTACTTAGGTGTGACCCTGCCTACGAAGCCAGCAGTCCCGGGTTCAAATCCCCGTAAGGGCAGATATTTGTGTGATGAGCGCGAGTATTTGTTCCTGGGTTTTGGATGTTTTCTATGTAAGTATTGAAGTATGTATTTATCTATATAAGTCTAGTACCCATAGTACAAGCCTAGAGCTAAGTTTGGGACTAGGTCAATTTGTGCGACACTGTCCTCGGATATTTATTTATTTGTATCTCAGGAACCCATCAAGTGTAATTGGTCATGATAGATTTCCTAATAAGTTCAATAAATGTGCTTTAATTTAGAATAATCTAGATTTTTATTAAGAGTAGTTTTGACTTTAGTAGGGGGGGATAGGTAACATTAGCGATAATTATATTTTGTAGTATACAGAATATTTTCATAATGATCGCCTAAGTGTAAATAAATAAATATCAGGGGACAGTCTTACACAAATCTTGATGAATGCTATGCAATGATACCAAATCATATTTTTTTTAAATGTCCTTCCGTGACTATTTTTGGAGATACTCAAAAAAATATAAAAGGTTTTATTTTACAACTTTGTCGGCGTAACCCAAAATAACTATTGCAAGTTACAGCTTTGTAGTACCAAAAGTGTCTGAGATTACCCACAAACAGACGGACTGACGGACATGGCGAAACTATAAGGGATCCTAGTTGACTACGGAAGCCTAAATAGTACGATTATATAAAAACGACGTAAAGTGAATATGCCAGACAATCAATTTACGGATGAGAAATTATTTATATTTACTTAAACCAAGCCTTGTTAATTAAATCCCCAGACATCTCCGTCCGTCCCTTATTAAATATTTAGTCTTAGCAGATTCTAAATTAATTTAGCAAAATTAAAAACAAATTGCAAACTTGCACCGTACTTCGTGAATCCATTGGGAAATTAAACATCAAGTCTATTTCGACATTTATAAAACCGCAATGAATTAAGATACGACTGGCGTAATTAAATAAGGGGCAGAAGAAGAACCTGATATTCTTTTATTTAACCCTTTTATGAAAAGTTGAATTTTTTGCAGGATAAAATTATAAATATAGGTTAAAACGGGTCCGTATTGGCTCATATGAAATTGGCCTTTCTAATTTTTATACAAATAACGATTCATTTCTCCGTTAAAAAATGCTCATAATTTTTTGTTCATAATTTGTTATTCTTAATCATCGCAACTCCTAAAGTGAATTTTACTGAAACCGTTCTGATTTTAGGACGTTTATAAAACAAACCTAACCTAACCAAACCTTATTTACCAGTTAGATATTTTTAAAACCCTGATAATAAACTAATGTATGATTAATATTGGTTATAAAGAGTAATTACCCCGACCCGTGTGGTTGCCGGGTTAGAATAGTGCCACTCCATGTCTTCCCGTGGATTTCTTAAGAGGCGACTAAGGGAATAAGGGCTTGTAGTATTTTTAGGCGATAGGCTTGCAACCTGTCACTAATACACTAGTAAACTTTTTGGCCTGATTGTGCAAAATGTGGTTACAGAATTATCGACAAATCTTTTTAGAGTTCTGCTCTGCCTACCCCACTATGGGAATGAAGGCGTGATGCTATGTATGTATGTATGTATAAAGAGTGATCAGATCAGATAATCTAATTTGCGCATGCGTTAAAAACCCTATGCTCGCGATAGCGTCATTCATTATTCCCACGGAAAATAAAAAAAAACTCGGGAAATTAAGTGTCTTATCTTTTAATTTGGGGCATGACCTGTATGCCGTTCTAATCAAACTCCATTTAGCCGTTTGTGTGTAAAAGACAATCATCCATAGTCTTAGGATTGTAATCTTTAGAATGCAAATATTTAAGGGTCTCAGATTCATCCTATACCATCAAGTGGCATATGTGTTGTTTGCCTTCTCCTTGCCATAAAAAACATCCTAACCAACCTTTATATTAATTATTGGTTGTATTAGTATGATTATTTGAAGGACGCGGTCGATCTTTGGCTGCCGTGTTAAGTCCATTACAACAGATGCGATAAATGAAAACACTTTTTGCAATGTCCTATTGCATAAAATGTTTTTATTTGTCGTTCAATCTCTTGTTTTAGTATGATACAAACACCGTGACATGTTTACTTACTCAATTTTCATTATTATCCCTAACGAAGTAATTAATAATCAATAATATGAAAGTCCACTTCGTGCCTGGTATCGCCTTTATCGAGCAATCAAGACGAGAACTTTAATAAACGTCAGTTAACGCGGCAAGGACTATGAAATATGGTTATTTTAGGTCGTGAATTATTTTATTAAAGGTACTTCAACGTATTAGTAGTATTTAAAATATAGATAAAGTAAAGGAGGAGGGTCACGTGTTTGACCTGTAAGTATGTCCGACTCTATGTTCCCTTGTAAAGACTCGATGAATGGGCCGATTTCAACAAGCGAAGTGTCCTTAGATTCGTCTTAACGTCACAAGTGTCACTGGGTACTCACATTAAAACAAAAATAATATAGCGGTACAAAAAGTATATAAAGATAACTAAAATATATAGACAACATTATCAAAACAAGCAGCCGGGTTTTAAAAACTGTCTTTTTGTTAGACTTGTAATTATATATTATTTTTGTACGAGAACGTTTCCTTAAAGTAATATGCAGGAGGAATTTTCCAAGGAAATAGTGTAAAACAATATTTTTTAAAAAAGTGAACACAACAATTAAACCAATTTATACCATTTCATCAACTAAAACTCACTCTTATTTTCTACCTCAATATAGAAAACCGAGTTTCATATCATGCCAATGAAGTATTATCCCCATTTTTACCACGTTTTTATTAGCATGGTTACCTACTTATTGTCTTGTTAGGTAAAAGTTTTGCAATCAATTTTAAACTAACTTTCTGATGACCTTAAGACGACTTTAAACATAGCTCAGACCTAGTTGCTAATGCTATCATACATTATAATCGTAGTAAAAAGGTATGTTTCTTTTAGATTGGTAAATAACTATTTGAAAAGAGATACATAGCACTTTGATAAATGGATTTATTTTACTTTATGCTAGAAAGTTTATATTTCCGTGCAAATAATTTCCTTTAGAACATTACCGTTTAAATACGTTACATTGCATGTTGTCGTCTTTATAGTATGTTAAATATCTACGACTAGGAATTTCATAACATACTGAGACGGTCTCCTTGGAATATTCTTCAAGCAGCTTAAGTAACAAAGGAACGGAAACTGTTTTCACAAATATATAAAAGTGTGCAAAAGAGACCAAGTTTGCTTAATTCAGACTGTGTCTGACTGTAAGTTTTGTTGGGTCATTGTTATGATGCGCGGGTAATTGAATTTTAAAAACCTAACACACCAGTTTGATCAAGGCCTAGTCACGTTATTAATAAAAAAAACAAAGTGACAAATTCACGGAAAAAAAACGATTTTACTATTAACTACAGCGGTAAAGAAAGTAAAAAGGGCAAAATGTTCCTGGAGACGCCGGAGATAGTCAAGACAAGAGAGACAGGTAACAATAAACAAGACACTTGGTTACAGGTCGGAAAGCACCGCATAAATATGATTTTTTATAAAAAGGTTTTACCGCAATAAATAACGAGAGCCCAATCACATAACAATAACAACATTATGCACAATTTGGACCTACAAATATATCCATCCTTCAAATGGGCTCAGCATTTCTAAGCGGCTCACAATCATCCGCTTTGAGAAGGACGCTTAGCTTCTTCGACCAACCAAAACCTCATCATTTCATGTAAGTTTATAGCATTTTTGAATTATTACCTACCAAATAAACAACACTCAAATATACTTTTTCACGAAAATTGCACGTCAGAATTTCAATTTCAAACAAATGCATTAAAATGTTTCATTCAAAAACTTCGTGTCATTGTAAAAATTCAGATGCATGCAAAATAAAAATGTATTCCTGTTGGAATGCGGTGCGGAGGCAAAACAGTTTCGCTGAACGTAGTAAGTACATACATCTTCTCGACTAGCGGTAGTTGCGCGTACGTGGCGTAATAAAACGTTGCCCGTGAAACAAAATAGGGTGCATTTTCTTGAGCAGATTTTTCGTGCGAAAGGGCGCGTGGAGATGGCTTCCGAGATTTAAAGCAAACATAACTCGACTGGCGGGACGTTGAGTGGATATTCCAGCTTATAGCGCCTGATATAAAGTGGTCACTCGGATACAGCACTCAGCGCCGCCGCTGGACGCGTCGCCGCCGGGCCCGCACCAGCCGTATTGCGAGCTACGACACACTTGAACTTGTGTGATACTTTCTTTTCATATTGTAAAACAACGTTTATTGTGCGGTTGTTATTTGAGCTTTATGAAAAAAGGTTATTCAATTGGTTAGGTACTATTATAAATGAGTTGAACATGAGCTTTCCGCGTACAGATTGAGCCGATGTTTCAGTTAGATACAGTTAACTGGAACAGTATCTGTCAGATTTAACTCCGTCTTTTTCTTTATAATTAAGACAAAGAAAAGGAAAGTGATACCTAACTAAAAAAGTAAAAAAATTACAGACATTTTCATTTGGGTGTTGGAAATATCGGCTTCTGATAATTATAATGAACAATGTTACATTGGATTCAGGCAGCGCGGGTCAGGGCAGCGCAGCGTGACGGTCCTCAGAGGCCAGTGGTCAACTGGTGACGTCATTCGGCAAAATTATCCACGTCTACAATTAATACAAACCAGGGGGCCTAACATGGTCGTGTTTATCGATTACATAAGCGTGGATAACACATCTGGGCGAATTGCAGAAAATATTGTACATAGTTAAGGGCTTAATTGATGTCAAAGTTTAATTGAAACAAATTATTTTTCCTTTGTGTAACGATAGTTAGTCTTACAATTATATGGTTAATCTTCGTTACACGAAGGGAAAATAATTTGTTTCAATTAAACTTTGACATCAATTAGGTCCTTAACTATGTACAATATTTTTGCAAATCCTTTGTGTAGCGAAAATTTGTCATACAATCGTATGGTTAATCTTCGTTACACGAAGGGAAAATAATTTGTTTCAATTAAACTTTGACATCAATTAGGTCCTTAACTATTTGCGAAAATTTTGCGATTCATTCATCTGTCACTTTCTGACCAGTATGTCAGTGCGAGTGACGGAAGCGTTATCCACGTTTATCCACATCGATAATCACGACCATGTTAGGCCCCCTGGTATAACTAATTTGGATAACTTAACCGACTATTACCAAATATTTATCCGACTTTGATTTAATTGGAATACGATTAGACAATGCTCCAAATACAACAGACATGTTTTTTTTTATCTTTTGATAGGCTTCTTCACAAAATAATATATTGTAGAATATAATAATAATAATCTTGGGTAATATTTATTTTATAAATACGCATGATTTATTACGTACCTACACCACCATATTCACTCATAAGGTAAGTAGATAAAACTGGTATAGTACTAATAGCTGAGCGTTTGTTAATTGGTCTAAATCTGTTCTACGGAAATTACACTTTGTGAAACATCTAGTAAATCTCTGTGGGAAATAGTAATCAACGGCGAGTGGGTTAACCCCACGTCAATCACTGCGGGCGGCGGAACATGTATCAACTGATCTCAACTACGACTATTAAAGCTAATGAAATATTTACGATGGTGATTGAATTGAATAATAAAGGTGTAGTACAGACTAATAGGGACGAGGGAGGTTACGAGTCTCGTCTCTGTTAAAAAATAGTAAATACCTTTATAAAATAAATATCACGGGACAATGTCACACAAATTGACCTAGTCCCAAACTAAGGTCTAGGCTTGTACTATGAGTACTAGACAACGATATACATACTTACATAATGTCACGCCTTTATTCCCAGAGTGGGGTAGGCAGAGCAACAGAATACCAACAACTCTAAACTTGTTGATAATTCTGTAACCACATTTTGCATAGTCAGGCTAAGATGTTTACCAGTGTATTAGTGACAGGTTGCAAGCCCTTCGCCTAACAGTACTACAAGCCTTTATTCCCTTAGTCGCCTCTCACGACATCCACGGGAAGACATGGAGTGGCACAATTTTAACCCGGCAACCACACGGGTATAGACAACGATAAACATACTTATATAGAGAAATAAATGCTTAAATACATAGAAAACATCCAATACTCAGGAAAAAATACTCGTGCTGATCACACAAATACCTATTTGAACCCGGGACCGCTGGCTTCGGAGGCAGGGTCACTTCCAACTAGGCCAACGTGTCACCTTTCAAGCAAAACATTGCAAGTTCCGATACGAGTAGTTTTGTATTTCGAAGATAGTCCCTGTTCACAAATCGAGTGCTCAACTGATTTTTCATGCGAGATGAACTGTCAACTGCATTATTTTTTTGGCATATCTCGCATGAAAAATCATCTCAGTCACGAGAATTCGGTTCCTGGGCCTCTTAGTCTACACGGTAAAAGCATAATATTATTGTATATAATATTATTATCTAATATTATTATTGCCTTTGACATGTTATTGTATTGTCAAAGCCACGATTGTTCTTTATTTGTCAGTATTGGCGCCCGAGTTAAAAACAATACGACAACATGTAAAATGCAATATTGTTTTACCCAGTATAATAGGGGCCTTGCTTATACACGTAAGTATGTATGTATACGTATAAGTTAACCTCCTGTGTCCCTCCGTACGATAGGAGTACATTATCAAGGCAATGGTTCAACAAGGGACTATTTAAGCCATTATGACATGAGATATTTATCCACCCTTGCAAATCGAGGAAAATTTATCTTAAATTAATAATAACATAGACACATAGAAAATTACAACCTAATAGCGCTTACATTTTTACTGTCGTCACTGTAATGCGGAAACGGCACAACAACAAATTTGTTTTTGGGGCTAGAACATAACTAATAGTCCATAGACAACATTTACGATTTATCAGACTTTTTGTGTTGTTCCATGGCTTTTACTTACGGAAATTAAAAGGAAAAAGTAATTTAGTCCCTAGGGAGTAAAATATAACTTTAGTCCCTAGGGATTAAATGCATCACTTTAGTCCGCCTTTACGTGGCTATTATGAGTCATTTTAGAGCGTCAGAATTGAAAACTATAATTCTCTTCTGATTCCCGTATTGGAAACGGAATAAAGTTCATTTGAATATGTTTTAAATTAAAAATGGCATTACAGAGCAAATGTAATTGAACTCTGTTTTCTTGCTGGTAAATGCAAATTCCCATTCTCGAAAACCTTCCTGTTTGTAGCATGGTGGTCCTTACTATACTTCTTTTTTTAAGATTAGGATAAATGACCGTTATTGTGCACACGTTTTTGACTTTAACGAAGTCAAAATTAGAAATTAAAAAGTCTCTTGTGCGAATAATTAATAACAAGAATTACCATATTTCTACAATTACTTTTCAGTATTGGCTACATTATTCAAGGAAACATTGTGCTAATTTGACCGTTATTGTTCTAATGCTAAAAAAACGAATTATAGGATAATTATCTAATTAAGATACGATTACTTCCGACCATATTTTGTCCTTTAAAATCATTTATATTCAAATATAACTTTTGTGTAATTGTTTAAAACGAATGAAAACTTTTATTATGCGACGTTCACATGTGCCGCATTTAGTTAGAGAAATTTGCTAATGGTAGTCCAAATGTTGATACGTAATAGAGCTGCGGCGGACCCGTGAAACTGTTACGGAACTGCAATTAACACTTGGGAATTTTCTGCTTATGGCCGCGACACTATCCCCGTTGCCTCGGAGCTAGCCAGCTATGCCGATCTAGGTAGATTTAAGCGTACAGTCAAGGTCATAAATATGTATACACTTTAGTACCTTGTCACTTTAATCGCTGTCTCAATTTCATATGGCAGTTTAAAAATGATGTTTAATACACAAGGTACTAAAGTGTATACATATTTATGACCTTGACTGTACACACTAACGCTTTAAAATTTATGAAAATACTTGCAAGTACAATACACTTTATAGTACTTTAATTAAATAAATATGAGGAGAAAATCTCACTCACATTTATCTAGTGTTTCTTTATACTTTATGAGTTTTCTCACTTGTCTATAGATCATCCTCATCATTAACATCATAGAAGTCGAAAGACGTTCGCCATGTTACCATGGACCGCCAAAAAGTCTCGTTAATATAATTTTCTTCTAAAACTGTTCCGTTGCTTACATTTGTCACGAACTTTTAAACAACAGCAATAAAGGAAAATAAATAAAATATAAATGTAAGACATGATAAAACTACAAACTACTGAGCTACGGAGTAAGTCATAAATCATTCTAAATGATATGCTTTTTAGTTTTGTCTAATCGACCTCCATCACATTCCGGATCGATTCAATAACTCATCCAAGTTTTACAATGTCACGGAATAAAAACAGTAGTTCCTGCATTCATTTACCCAACAAAGAACGTTCGTCCCACAGGTTCGTACACAGAGCCGCGCCCGCAAACATTTATAGAACTAAGCTAACAAAATCAATGCCACCTGTTACAGCGGTTCACTTTCACTTTATTTTTTACGAATTCCAATGTGTATGACGTTATTCAAATATTATATATTCCACGGTACAATATTCCGTAGCAATTTGGAAGAAAATTGGGCAGAAAAGCAATTGATATTCTGATCTCGTCGGGGAATTTTCGCGGGAAATTCTGTCGGATCCACTTCTGATTCCCGTGAAGCACACGTCGCTTCGCTAGGAATACGTCCCGCCAACCTGAAGAAACCACACAAATATTGCATCAATTAAGTACATAAAATTCACTTTTCCTTCAAACTTCATAGCAACATGTTTAAGAAAAACAAAGCCAAACTTACTTACTTTACTTTTGAATATACTTTAACGTGATTTAGCTATTTGCATTTCCGTTGCTGTTTTATCAACAAAAGATTAATGGCATAGCATTCTTTTTTGCTCTTGATATTAAATGAGGTCACTTATTATTGTTTGAGGCCAGATCGACGCAAAGAATTTCCTGCCAACATGCCTATTATGTTAAACAGCGGAAACTACTAACGCCCCCGTGACTCAACATCTCGAATGAATTTCTGCGATCCATTAGGGAACTACGAATATTAAACCTCTTGGGCATAAAACGACCGTTAAAGCTCATGAAAGAATGTATATTGGCAATGGCTTTATTCGTGCATTGTTCTTATTACTTCTTGCTCAACACACTATGCCTAAGTAATGATAATGATTGATGCCTAAATCATTTGAATGTGACATAAGAGTAAGTAATAGAGTATACTCGCATACATGCAGCAAACTTCAGAAGATCTTTCCAACTTGTTTCAGAAAATCTTATCATTATTACCCTAGTGAGGCCCACCATACTTCAAACAGGTAGATTTTTGTATGTTGGAATTTAAATCTAAAAGCAAGGGTATAAAGTTCAATTATCTTTGCTCTTAAATGCCATTGTTAATTTTGTAACAAATAAAAATGAACTTTATACCATCTAAAATATAGTTCTAACTAAAATGCCTTAATTAAGTACTCCTGCAGCACACCGGGTCTCACGAAGATAATATTTTATTTTAAGTGAATCCGATAACTAGTAGCACCAGGATGAAATCAACTTTCTCGGGTATTGTTCATAAGTTTAATCTCGTCGACCAGCATTTCACGTAGATTTCACGGCGGTGTGACTTGTGACGAAGATTCGTCCTGCGGGAGAGTGTGCGCCGCGGAAACGTTTTGACGCTGCTCTACAGCCAACCCTCTAGCATTGCTAGTATTGCTACACTTACCGCCGCACTCAGAACCATTTTAGAGACAATCAATTCGTTATTTTTTCAAACTTGTGCGTAACAAATCGTCACTAAGGAACGACATAGTACCAATTTCACCATACGATGTTAACCACTTAACAGACGATTAGAGCGTTATCAGTTGTCAAAATGTATGAACTAAGAGTCGATTAACGTTGATTAAATTGAACATCGTATGGTGAAATTGGTACTTAATCGTCATTTACAAGTAACTGACTCTTGGAGCCGTTAAATTGTTTTTTTTTCTAAAGATGTTTTCTAACGGCCAACGAACACCACGAGATACTAATCGAAAATCCTAAAATTCCTTCTCGAGCTTTTTATTGAAATCATTAGAGATAACTAAGTAATTATTAATAATTATGTCAAACTAATATTGTCGTTACTTTAAGTTCGTTGCACAGCACAAAAAGCATACAAATGGCAGATTTACGAGTACCCTTAAGGCATTCTCTACCAGTCAACCACTGGGACAAACAGAGAATAGAAAAGGTGGGTGCAAACATTTAACCAAGAGTATTAATTAATTTTAAAACTTAATTTACAAAAATATTTGGTACATTATTGTAGAGGCCACAAAGCTAACGATTCGCTTTTAGCGTTTGTTTTTTTTTCTCAAATTTAAAACATGATAATAATCAATAACTTTTTTGTGGTTGGTATAAATATGTGTATAAGCACATAATTTCAATTTTGACCGTGACATACAGTTTGACAACGTTACCCTAAAAAGTAATGTGATGGATGAGTAATGGATGTTCATACTTCCCCTAGTCTGGAAGAGGAGTAAATATTAAAATCCGTCATATGAAAATAATAAATAAAATTAAAACATAACATTAGAGGGCATGTAAAAAAAAAACATATTTCGTTGTAGCTTGTAATGTAAAAATATAAATTTTGTACATAATGTATCACTTCTCCAACGAGATATTTTGCCGCCACTATTCGCGTTGTTTGTTGCCCGTGATCGTTTATCGATGCCCGTCTCAGACAACCTTGGCAAGCTCCTTTGTGTAAGCGGCTTTTCTGAAAAACACATCATTACCCGACTCAACCTCTTCATTAAACATGTTCATGTCCTTAACATGTTTTTCAAAGATGCGTTAACGCAAAAATGGTTTTTTTTTGTATTATCTAGAATACAATTGATTCGCTTTATCTGAGGCACCCAAGCATTACTCTTAGCACTTTAACATAAATCAGATTGTAGTACAAAAGCTCAGAAATCTTAACAAATAGAGAAATAAACATATATATTACGAAATTGTGCAAGCACCACTCATCTCCTAGATGGTTTTAAAGTGCTTTTATGAAGAAAAAACGTTTTTTTTCCACAAATTAAGTTAGAGATAATTCTTAAGTCTTAAATTTGAAAGGGGTGACCCAAATTTGAGCCGCTGGCTGACTGAACGCCCCCAAATGTATGCATTTTTACATATATGTCCCGTTAAAGAAAAGCTTACTTTTTATTACGTTTCAACCATTAAAGTATCTTAGTGCTGAAAGAGTCCCTTAGTTTTCCGCAATTTATGGAAGTATTTCTACGGCAAAGATGCTAACAAGCTTTTGCTCTTTTAAAAGCGTGTCGAACAAACTTGAAGAAACTACCTTCTCGAAAATAAAAGAGATTTTGTGTTTAATGTGAACAGTAACTATGTACCTACTTAAAAGTTGTACTTATTAATTATTTTATCTTCTTCATTTTATACATTTGATAAGAAGCTTACATTTTGAACCGTTCTCGATTCCCTAATTTTTTAAATTCTGTAATTAAGTAATTGACACACCCTCTGAAATAATTTAATAATAACAGAAAATCTAATCCAACACTCAAAAAAATCAGAGCCAACTACATAAGAGAGATTTTCTCTTAGTTGACATAAAATGAATACAATATTCATGATATTAGTAATATCAACCAAAATTATTAGTACCAACAGCAAGTTATTTAGTGATTCAACTAACATCTTAGTTAATGTGTCTAACGTCTTGTCAGGCTCGTATGTGATCAAGACGCTTATGCACAACAATCACAATCTTGTTAGAAGCGACATGGTTTTTTTTTATGTTAAGGAGAAGGCACACGAGCACTCAGGCCACCTGATGGTAAGTGGAATCTGAGACCCATAGACATTTCAATTCTCAAGACTATAATCCTAAGACCTCAAACGCGTTGCCAACCCTGAGGACTAAGGTGGAATCCCGCTGTGCTAGTAATTTCACCGGTTTTAATTGAACATTCAAATCAAATCAAATTCATTTATTTCTTTAAATTTAGAACTTTCGCTATACTGATAGTACATAGATTGTGGTAATGAAAAGGGCGTGAGCACAGCTTAGCTGAATTTAAGCTCACCCATCACAAAGTAACCATTTTTGTTGTTTAATGTTAAGTTTTGTTAATGTTTTAGTAACCATATAAGTATTTATTTCTCCGGTATAAATATAGGTATGTATCGTTGTCTGGAACCCGAAGTACGAGCCTAGAGCTTAGTTTGGGACTGGTTCAAAACGTGTCAAATTCCCTCCCGATGTTAATTATTTATTATTTACTCTATGGCAAAAATGTTAACAACATTTTAAGGACGCAACCTTTTAAGTGGCCAATAGGGAACATGCATGAAAAACAGAGTTGAGTTTCATTTATAAGGATTTAGGAGAAGACGTAATCATCCTTACTAATATTATAAATGTGAAAGCGTGGATGTTTGTTACGCTTTCACGCAAAAACTACTTGACGAATCATTATGAAACTTTGTACACATATTCTGGGAGGTACTAGAAGTAACATAGGATACATTTTATAAAAAAAAAATTTTTTTTACGAAAATGAAAAAATAATTGCAGCGAGTGAAGCCGCTGGTGGGTCGCTAGTAGCATATATAAACGCAATACACTAAGTTTTGACCCGTTTATTAAGATTTTATATAGAATCAAAACGTGTTCATATTTTAAATCGTGTTAAGGTTTATTGTTTTTTTTCGACAACCTCATTTTATTTAAGTAATATGTTACATAAATACATCACGCCTTGATTTCGAGAATGGCGTAGGCAGAGTAACAGTTACTGCTACAAGCCATTATTCCCTTGGTCGCCTCTTACGACATCACGGGAAGACATGAAGTGGCACTATTCTAACCCGGCAACCACACGGGGGTAATATTATTCAATGATCTTGGCTTAAACATAGTCATTTCTGAAATAAATGCAAATTTATTTATAAGGTCCGTATATTTTAAACATGGAACAACAGCGGTGACGTCATTCCTGTCGTCGATTTTGTATAGAGTATTTTCGCAGGAGGTCTGAACTATGACCTTTAAAAGCTTCATATCTTATGAAAAATAATGCGGCAATTTTTTCGCTTAAACAGTTATTCTCCTCTTTCCTAGCCCTTTTTAGAGAGCGTAAGAAGAAAAAATATGCATGTTCTCTATTAGAAAAATTACCAGTCTTTATTTTAATAAATAGATTTTATTTAACACGACGAAATTTTGTAACAACAAGTCCACTTTGGACAGTGGTCCTTTCAATATACTTGTTACCAAAAAACAATTTATCTGTCAATTTGTCTGTTTTTTCCACCTCGTCAATGAAGTCGTCTACGCGGACACGCTTTGTACTCTTTTAATTAGATTTCTGTTGTTTCTCGTCACGAATCGCCTTTCAAAGAGAAATCCTTCCTGAAACTGTTTTATTCACTACAAAGCTAGCACTAACCTAACCCGGGACATCAATCCCGATAAGGGCAGATATTTGTGTGGTGAGCACGAATATTTTTTCCTGAATCAAGATGTTTTTATGTATTTAACCATATGTTTCTCTATATAATTAAGCTTATCGTTGTCTATTACACATAGAACAAGCCTAGAGCTTAGTTTGAGACTTGGTCAGTTTGTGTGACATTGTCCTGTGGTTTTTCTTTATTTATTTATTTTAGATAATAAACATTAGGCAATGAATTCTATTGCGTATAATAAACATTATTGTTATAATAAAGAAACTTATAAAACTAAATGGCGAAGGCCAGGGGTATTTAACTAATAATAATATCGTGGGAAGTAAATAACCAAAGTACCAATAAAAATACAAATATTGCAGTTTGCTCAAAAACTACATATGTTTTTGTCTGGTGACGCGGAGACTTCTTTAAATATATAATTTGACAGTCTCGCCGCGAAATATCAACTATAAATTTAGCGAACAAAGTTTGACGTCTGCGGAGCATTTTCGAGCTTCTTTTCGAGACGTTTGCTTGGAAATGCCGTCGTGGCGGGGAGGCTGAGGCTGCAATTTGTTAGTTTGCTGCGTAGACGGAGGCTCGCGGTGCCGCGGAACGAGAGGCGACGACTCATTTTTTAGTAAACAGACATTTTTATTTGCGACTCATAAACCGATTTCTGCTGTAGTAATATAAAATAGTCGCAAACAAATTAAAATTCATTCAGAATGGTTTCGCACTTCTCATATACAACGCATGAAAATAATTATTGTTTAAAACTAGAAATCAAGAACAAACAACCAGAATTATTAGCAGTTAGGGACGGTGACAAATTCATAAGGATATCTACACCGTCAGACGTTATCTTTATTCATGCTAGCCATATCAATGAACATAAACATGCACATGAATAAATACGACCGTTTTACGACAGGCCCCATAAATTCGATGGTGGAGACATTACACTAGAACAATGTAGCTTACACCTTTATTGTTCCAGCTTTGAAGCCACGTCACGTCATGTTATTTTACCAATCATTGTAATCGTATCGTAGAAAACAAATGGTTATATCAGATCAATACACAATTTTGATATTGTATTATGGATATGACGTGACGGCATTATTTTAGTAAAAAGGTTTTGGGTTAACCAATGATCTATTTTAACTTGTGTTGGGTTCTGAGCAAATATGATGTTCGTTAAGGAAGGTAAGAAGTTTCAAATGGTTTCTCGCGTGACTCTCGCTGCGGGGTCGTCGGTACACCGGGCACGTAACCCCACTTCGGAGGAAGTTTTTCCATCAGTGCCCTGAGTTTACTTAAGCGCTAAAGACCCGCGAGATTAAACCTCAAAAGTTAAAATAACTAACTCATACCGAGATAATTATATTAACCGATTAGGACGTATTACGTTGGTAAGTACCTAACCACGATATTTTTCATCTGTATCAATGTATGTTACTGGGATCCAATTGTAGGCATATGCCCGTTAACAGGATTTTGTGTCACCGGCGGATGGATTTACTAAAGGTAACAAAAAAAGCAAATCATTTAAATATTGGAAACCAACGACAGTCAACCAAAGTTGTCTATTACTTTCAAAGTATTATGGTAGGGTCCAAAAATGGAACATTGCTGCGACTATGGTTTTGTAAGAAGAGTAACAATGTAATTTATACTATTTATACATGCAAGTGAAACATAGTTTATCTGTACTCATATTATAAATGAGAAATGTTTTTATATGATAGGTCTAAAGCAGTCCTGACGGCGTTTTAGCGGGTATGGGCTATCCGGAAATCGGAGGCTATCCGGGGGGGTTCGGGGGCTCTCGTTCCTCAGAGCAAAAACTAGGAGCCCCGCTGCGGGGCTCCGTCGATTTTTCTTTACAACACCTGGCTGAGTTTGACAGATAGCAGAGTAGCCCTCATAAATTTCATAATTAAAAAAAATATGAAGGTAGTCTCATATCACTTTTAACCGCGATAATTATAGTGCGGAACTTAGTGTTTGTTTGCGTTATAGGTTTCATCAAGTATACATCGTACCTACTATTATAAATGCGAAGTTTATGTGTGTGCGCGAAGGTATGTGTTAATTTGTTACTATTTCACGCTGCAACGGCTGGACGGATTTGGATGAAATTTGGAATGGAGATATCTTATACCTTTAATTAACGCATAAGGAACTTTTTATCACAGAAATTTTAAAAGTTCCAGAGAAAATAACGATTATCGAAATGCATGCGAACGAAATCGCGGGCAGAAGCTAGGTGTCAATTTTTTTTTTATTTGAATTTTAAGTAAAAACGTTTTTAGGTAATAATTATTATAGAAAATAATACCTACTACCTACATAGATTTTAAATCTTATTATAAATGATATAAATTTTAAAATTAAAGTATTATCCTTTTATAGCAAATTCATGATTTTAGAAAGTGACTTTATAGCATATGAATTTATAGCATTTAATTATATGTCGTTTGATTTTATAGCAAATATGGTACACGGTTTGGTACTTAATGTGGTACCTAATTTCATTGCCGTTTTTTCCTTTTCCAAAATGCCTTGGGTCCTAAAAACAGGTTACCCTAACTCTTATAGTTTCCGAATTCCCCATACCGACCCGTTTAGATTGCTCACCTGTATATCTGCATCTGCAATGCCGGACATGTCCGCAAATAGTCCAAAATAGTACCAACACAGTACCATCGTTGAGAAATGGAACATCTCCGATCTAAATCTCAGACCGAGACCTTTTGTGTCCAAGAAACGAAATCCATTACTGCATAGTCTGCTTGTATTGCTTTCGTTGTCGTGTTCCCACTGGACAATAATGGAGTTGGCAACAACTACCGCAGCGCTATGTTACATGCTGGACATATTTTTACTTAATAACAAAGTGGCTCGCTTTATTTAAAAAAAATATAGTGTCAACGCAAATTCTTATTTTGTTTGACATCGAAAATTAACCAGCCCTGATAAATCCCTGGGTAACGAACACACTTCGCAGGAATTGTTAATATTCAAAAGTATATAAAAGTAACCAGGACGATTTTAATTCAGATATTACTAAAGCTGAAGCTTTTTCACTAAATTAATAAAGACGTTAAGGCGTAAACGTTTTATGCGTGCCATTAAATACGAATGCTCATAAAAATAAGGGAATTCTGGAGAACAATTTGTTTTGTTGGGTGTGGTTTTTGATTCATTACGTGTAAGCAGCCTCATAAAGTATGTAATGTTTGGGTTCTCTTCGTCATTAGCCGAGGTGAAGGCGCCTCACGCGCCAGCCCCACGTATAGATACACGGCCGGTTATTTTATGAACTGCAATAAACAGCTTCACCCTCGCTATGATCATAATGTAGTGTACGTAAAAGGTCGTTTGCACGGACTCTGTCCGACAATGTTCAAGGTTATTTAGAACATTGAACTGAAATTATATATTTCATCACGTATAATAGCTAAACGCTGAGAGTATGTACATATGTATTAGTCGATTAATTTGCTTGTTTTCATGTAAATAATTGCATGCAAATTACATATAGGGTTTTTCTTTATTTATGGCATGGGGAAGGCAAACGAGCACACATGCCACCTGATGGTAAGTGGGATCTGTGACTGATAAACAATTTCATTCTCAAGACTAGAATCTTAAAACCAGAAATGCGTTGCCAACCCTTAGGACTAAGGTGGAATACCTCACCGGTAATTTCACCAGTTGCTTATCCCCACACAACAATGCGAAAACTGCTGCTTAGCGCTAAATTAAAGGATAAGATGGTAGCCGGTGGTGGTGGGTGAGGCTTCATTCATCATCCTCATAGCACTTTTTCTGTTTTTGGAGCTCACTTTGACTCCTAACTAACCTTTTTAACGGGTGAAAATAAAATCAGACCAATAGGTGAAGGTTGAAACTATACACTATTAAGGTGGTTGTCCGAGTGCTGGTCGCTGTACTAGTACTTGTCACCATACTTTGAATTGCGATTGCGAAATAAAATAAGATCAACATCGCCACCCCAGAGATGAGAAATGTGTTAAATTTAGATATTACACACGCCAATTTTAAAATATGGAACTTATTAGTAATTTAAAGCACCTGACAATCCCATTGACTAACATATTTATTCGTTTTGAGAAATTTCGATATGGTCATCATATAAAACAATTCGATAAAACAAAAGTACCAAACAAAAGTACCCAAAACATTTTTATGTGTTTTGACCTTTGTCAAAACACATAAAAATGTTTTGGGTAGATGTATAAATGAACGTAATATCACGACTCAAATAAATATTTTCTCTTGACATGTCGAGCACTCGGACGTCTACCTTATACGTGAGTGCAAGTTTCCTCACGATGATGTTTTCCAATACTCGGCCTAGACGCACAATGCATCTTGCATTGCGAGAACGTTATCGTTATCGAATATATAGGATTGACGTAAGCTGCCAGACGATCGAGTGGTGGTAGGCCCTGTGCAGGATCCGTCCGGATCGCTACCACCATCTTATCCATTAACCACCCGCCAAGCAACAGTGTTCACACTGTTGTATTCCGGTGTGGGGATGAGACACCTGGTGAAATTACTAGCATAGAGGCATTTCTACCTTAGTCCTCAGAATTTGAGGTCTTAAAATATAGTCTTGAGAATTCAAATGTCTAAGCGTCTCAGATTGCACTTACCATCAGGTGGCCTGAGTGCTCGTGGCCTTCTCCTTAACATAAAAAAAAAACATCGCTTCGAACACTTATATCAATTCTGTACATTTTGTCAGTTTTCGAAAATCGTTTACGTTAATGTGAAGCATCTTGTCTGGGCCTCTGCACACCTTTACATAACATCACGCCTTCATTCCCAGAGTGGGGTAGGCAGAGCTACAGAAATACCAACAACTCTAAAAAGACATGTTATTAATTCTAAAACCATATTCTGCACAAGTAGGCTGAGATAATTACCAGTATATTAGTGACAGGTTGCAAGCCCATCGCCTAACAATACCAGAAGCCTTTATTCCCTTAGTCGTCCCTTACGACATCCACGGGAAGACATGGAGTGGCACTATTCTAACCCGGCAACCACACGGCACCTTTAATCACACATAAATAAAATTAACTCAATGTGAAATGGGTTAAGTGTTTGCTGTCTCTAAACGTAAATTCTCATTCGTACAAGTATGATTAATTTAAAGTATAATCAGGGCTGATTAAATTTCACCTCCTTGTTAAAGTTAATACAGGGATTCTTGACACGTGATCACTGTCAATTTTAATAGAAGTTACACTTTGATACATTGATTTCATAGTCGTTGTTGACGGCTTAAAGATCTAGTAGGGACTCTATTCTATTCGGTACAACCTAATTGCTTGTCCCATTATAGTATTGTTTTTAATGCGGCCGCCATTACTGTCAAGTAAAATAGAGCTATCATAACGTTGACAATACGATAAAATGTTACAAGCAATTACGTTTCACCGATTAGAATAGAGCTCCGAGTATTAATTTAGCAAGAGAACGGCTTAGTTACCGTAACTTTATCGAATAAAAGCGCTTTAGTTTTGGTTGTAAATTTATGTAATTTTCAGAAATAAAACATTAGTGTGAAATGCGATGCTCCAATATAACTTTACAGTGACTCACAGTGGTCACAATGGAACACTGGTCAATCGCTAAGCAGGTTAGCAAGAGTTTATAAATTGTTCTAATTACTTAGTAATAATTACTAAATATCCTATATGGATATAATATCCTAGTTACAAATCGTTTTTTTTTCGATATGGACACTTTGACATAGTACAGTTATTTTCAAAGCTTTAGTCAAAGCAAAATGACATTTATAAAGCTTTAATGCTATCAGTTTTCAACTCCGTCTCCATCTCATCGGAGAACTTTGAAACTAAATGCGTGATTTCGCGACGTTTGCAAGTAAAACGTTTCGACTAAAGTACGCCACCAGCCGAGAGCGCTGTCTCTCTGATTTCACAGCTGATATTTATATAATATTCTCTAATTCTCTATAATATATATAACGGGATCCTATCATTTCATAACAAACGTTTCACAAATGATTCATTTAAAAAACATCTCTATTGACAACTTGCGTTTTTTTCCGAAACTGTAAATAAATCTGGATTTATTTCAATACCGCCGTGTGAACCCTATAGGTTAGATTAGGTTAGTTTTATGAAATCCTGAAATATTGTTGTAGTTAAAGAAAAAAACGGGCCAAGAGCTTGTCGGACCATGTTCAGTGTAGAGTTCCGAAGTCCTACACTGAACACAAACAAACACGAAAAACATACACAAACACAAAAATAAAAACAAACACACATAAAAACATACTACAAACATAAAAGTCACTTAGATGATTTTAGTAGGTATAAACACTTTAATCGCTTGTTTCTCAAGAACCAATGATGTCTACTTAGTCGTGATAGTTTTCCTTTTAAATTCGTTATAATTGTGCTCTTTCATTTAAGTTTTTTTGTAGAGTTTAATATTTCATAAACGGATCACTTAATCGAAACATGATTTTCACAAACACGTAATATTTTTGGAAGACCTATCCGACATCTAATGGGGTAGAAGAGGAAAAAAAATACATCCCCACACTACGTGTTGGGGAGGTACCATAAAAAAAATATTTTATTGTATTGTTTTATTGTATTTTGTTGTTTCGATTTTTTAAAATATCTAAAAATAAAAACAATATTTTATTGTAGTTGTTGCTGGCGTGACTAATATGTATATTCATGCCAAATAACAGCTTTCTAGTAGTAAGACTCTCTGAGCTAGGCTGTGGATGGACGGACAGACATGGCGAAACTATAAGGGTTCTTAGTTGGACTACGGAACCCTAAAAAGCAAAAGGATTGGCAAATGAATAGGTTGCAAAACGTTGTATTTATCAAAGATTTTTCGGCGTAAAGGCAGAGAACAATTACGGACGTGATTTAGTAATGGTTTTAAAGAAAGAAAATGCATTCATTGACATAAAACTACATGATTTTCCTCTGTGACGTTGCATCAATCATGTTCTATCCTGCACTTCATTATTCATCACTTTAATCATACAGCAGAATACTTTTACTTAAATTCTTTTGTTTAACGATACTTTGGTACCACGTAGTATTTTTTTATATACAACGATTCCAAACTTTAGTTTAAAATTATAATAATGCCCTTACGGTTAGGTAGTTAAAATTTACACTGCCACCGCAACGGTATATTTTAAAGGCTTTTTCTTTTTTAAGTTCTCGTGTCCAAAATCCGTGTCCTAAAAAGATTCATTTTAATTAAGTTCTCAGCGAAAAATAACGACTTAAGGAAGTGCGGCCTTTACCTGCCTACCAATCTTCATTAGCTTCATTATTCTACTGTGAAATACACGTCTGTGCCCACGTCGCAAACAATACGTTGTTTTGTATCAAACTCATGGTTAGAATAGCATTTTAGGAATAGCGTGTTTCTTTCTACATTTAATTTAATTTATTATTATTATACTTATATTTAATTTATTAACGTGTGGTTGCCGGGTTAGAATAGTGCCACTCCATGTCTTCCCGTGGATGTCGTAAGAGGCGACTCAGGGAATAAGGGCTTGTAGTATTGTTAGGCGATGGGCTTGCAACCTGTCACTAATACACTAGTAAACTTCTTGGCCTGATTGTGCAAAATGTGGTTACAGAATTATCAACAAGTCTTTTTAGAGTTATTGGTATTTCTTTAGCTCTGCCTACCCCACTCTGGGAATGAAGGCGTGATGTTATGTATGTAGGTATGTATGTATTAACGTATTTTGGTTTTCACTGTGCAGTGCCAGTTAAAAAATATAATTAATTTTACATTATGTTTTGAGCTAACTTTGAATGTTTTTTAGGGTTAAAACGTTGATCAGTAACGATTAGGAGGTAACTAATGGGTTTAATTTATTGTCGTATTACCTATGTCAATTGTGTGTGTGATTTGTAGAACGCAAATAAACGTTTTATCTATCTATATATCTCTACTCCAATACAAGAAAAGATACTTTTTCTTTTCTTCCCAGTGAAAATGTCAGTAAGTAGCAGCGCCTTCACGCCGGATCATTAGATGCAGGAAATCAGCCTTCATATAACTAACGGGGAGAAGTCGAAAAGTAAAAGTAAATTTCGACGAACATGATTTCATAAATTTCGCATGATCATAAACAAACTATCAAGGTTAACGTTATTTTGATTGAATAATAAATGTTACGAGCCTTTGATACCAGTGTATTATTTATTTTAAAATATTTATATACCTACCAGCTATTGCTTACGACTTCGCCCGTGTGAAGTCGGTATCGTTATTCTCTCGAATATTTTTCTCGGGAGGAAATATGTACCTGGGGTTCAAGCTAAGCCAATACCAATTTACAGTGATTTAGCTGTGAAAGCGTAACAAACAAACAAACTTACACACAGAGTCCACATTTTTAATATTAGTATAGAGTTTGGTTGGATAAACCTTTTAATTAATATGAGTCCCTATAAATGCAATAAACTCAATTAGGATGAAATGATAATTAAGTAGGTACAAATTGTTATTGTTGTTTTAACAAAATCATTGAGTTCCAGGACGGTGTATCTGTGAATTGTGATTATTTGCTTTAAACCTTTTTAATTCCCAATGGCATTGAAAGGTGAAGCTGCCAGCCGGCTCACCGCGGTGAGGGGACGGAATCGTTTGATTTATTTACATGGAGCGCCGTCGTGACCGTACGTTACTTAGGTAAAGTTGGGGACATAAATCTCCGACCGCCTCACAAACTGCACGAATTGGCCCGAATGAATAATTCCGAATACATTCAAGCACTTAGGTATTAGAATCTCCATAGCTTAATCCTTGGCATTAGCATAAAATATTTTCACTTGCCGCAGCAAGAAAATTTCTACATTATAAATGCATGACATATTTCAATGTTATCTAGTATATTTGTGTATTCGTATGCTTTCATGTTGCTTTTGGTCACGAAAGCACTTCTGTATTCCACTTTATAAATTAACCCCTTTACTAATAATAGTTGAATAGCGGCGGTATACAATGTTTTGACCTTATCTGTCATTGTGACATTTGAATTTGACAGATAAGGACATTGTATAGTTATACCACCGTTATTCAACGATTATTAGTTAAGGGGTAAATGTTTAATAATTCAGTATACCTAAGTCTAATTCGGAACTCGTTCAAAGGTCATCTGCTGAGCACCTCGCAATTAAATATCTGGAGATCTGGGAAACGTGTCAAATTTCTGATACACAAAATGGTACTTACAGAAAAGTTTTGATTTGTTGTAGGACAAGGTATGAAGGACGAAATTGCTTGGAAGTTCTCACAGTTGGCAACTTTCCATTTAGCTACGAATGTAAGTTACGCAGTTCTTCAAGTGGATGCTTACAATTTATTCGCGTAGCTTTTGTTATTCGGAAAATATCTATGTGTGTAGGTTGACGCAAATTACTCGCCAGTTTACTGCTTTAGAAAGCATTAGCAGCAATAATACAGATTTAATGTAATGCTAAAGTTAAAATGAATTGATTAGGCTGGAGATTAAGTAAGATGCTGAACACGACTTTTTTCAGACAACTGAGGCCTATTAGCAATCACAGGCAAATTAAGTCACTCGCCTAACACTTCCCACGGAATGCTTCGTTAATGAGATATCCGCTCGAATTCAAATAATTTGGGTCCCTACCGACAACAACCAGATTCCAAAGAATAAGAAGTTAGTTTTTGTTCACTTTCGATTAAATAGGTATTATGTTACAACAATATTTTTGCACGAAACATTTAAAGGATAAATTGAATATTTTTTAGAGAGCAAAGTTCAAAATTCTTTACAGAGTTATGATTACAATGACTAAAGTAAGTAAAGTTCGCTCGACGCGATCGACTTGTGGAAAGTCTTATTGGTAGGTGTAGGTACATATCACGCAGACTATAATGTCTATAATGTCGAATACAGAACCGTTTTTTTTCAAGCTCGCAAAACATGTCAATTTAACTTTAGTGTTAGTGTGTCGGTATGTTTAGTGCAAATCTTGAAAATCAATTTTGGACCACTTTATGTAAGTAATTGGGATAGGCTGAAACTTTAAATAAGTACCTTATTTCAATCCGATTACAAATTCATGTTATAATTCTTGGACACCTAATGGTATGGGGATGGAGGAGGGTGGCAACAGAATCTCCGCCGTACTTAACGTAGACCCACCGAGTATGACCTCATTAGTTGGTTAGCGATAAGCAAATGACTATAGTGCATAAAAAAAATTGTCTTAAATAAGTTTTTTTTTTCAGGGGCTTTATTCTTAAGCGCAAGTGCTTTAAGAGGCCGTACACGAAATTTTCGTGGTTTTGCTTCTTTTTGAGATTTTACAGTTAAAATACTGCTATTCTATAAGTTTAAATGCACATCATAATTTCAGTTCTAATCGAATAAATAACTTACAAATAAATTAGGTACTTTTTCAGATTTGTCGAGTATTATAATGCGAGATTTAGTTTATTTTAAAACATTATATATTGCTATTTTTTTTTTATTTTTTAGATATTTTTTTAAAGTAATGGATTGATTTTGAATTGAACTTTATTACTGTTGTTTTAATTTTATGAACCATAGTTTTAAGTAGTCGCAATCAAACACAATGTTTTGCCACATTTTCTGTAAAACTTTACCAAGTTAGTCATTCTTTTACACAAAAAAAATACATGAAGGTTGTAAAAAGTAATTCAAATTTTTTTTAGATAAATTTTACAATAATAAATTGTAATTTTTTCATACCTTTTAGACGTCAAAACGATTCGTGAATATGCGATATTCTCAACCTCTTACAGCAAAATTCACAAAACAGTCGCCGGTTTCAGGTCGATGAATTAGTATCAAATAATAAAAACAAAAAAGGAGCTCATACATTCGTTTAAAGTTGAAATTATCTTTCGTGTTGCGCATTAAAATTTGTAGAAGTAAAGTATTTCAACAGTAAAATCACGTCTGTAAAATCAGGTAAATCGGCGAAATCGGCAAAATTTCGTATATTTTCTATAATTTATATTATCTATAATGATTATAATACTCGTGTGATAAATCTATTTACTAAAATGTCTTTATCATTAAACTGGTAATAAATTACAACCAAGAAAAACCAACAAGTACAGTTCTATATACGAGTATCAAAGCATAGATTAACACGCCCAAGTCAAACACAAACAAATACATAAACAACAGCTAAGGGTGAGGATTTAACTCTTACTGAACAAAGTCTCCTTAAGACCCCACATTTGTTTATAGTTAATTGTTATTCACTAATTCAGTTCGGTGGCCGAATATTGCCACCCAAGTTACACTTCTAATTGAAAATTTAATTAAATACGTTGTGCAATTTATCACGTTTCTGCCGCTGCTTTGCCCACTTGAATTATACATATTTTAAAATGCAACCTGCTCGTTCACTTAATTATTCTTCCTACTTATTAAAATATAAAATCTTTAGGTTTAATACATTATGGTGTTTAAGCAAAAACTTAAGCGTATTTGCTGTCAAAATTCTGTCTTAAAATACTAACGTTATCACGCCATTTTTAGAAAAACTTGTGAGCAATGCCATGTGATACATATTATATAAATTATTTAATCCTCCTTTTATATAAAACTATTACTATTTAACCTTCTTGCACCGAGAACGAAAACGAGGAAAAATCAATAAAAAACTATGGGCCCTTGTCAAACTTATATTGTGCTTAACTTAAAGAAGTAGGTATTATTATAACGTTAACATTAAACTAAATTGCATTTTCACTTAGATATTTTGTGATTTTTGCTCACAACTTTTAGAGTAGCACAAGTTCTACTCTGGTGAGTAATCTGGTTAAGTGACAAAATTGTACGGAATCTGGCTATTCATTTAAGTATAATTGTTATATAAACTCAAATAAAACATAACGAAGTGAAAAACGAAACAGAAACATAAAAGCTATGTACAAAGGCGAACTTATCCCTTTAAGGGATCTCTTCCAGTTAACCTTTGAGCGGTTGAGAGAGAAATAAAACAGCGGATGGCTAAACGCACAACAATTAAAGAGACATAAGATAAAGATAAGAAATAGCATTCAAATACGTATAAACATAATTATACATGTAATTAAATACACTAATAAATACATAAATAATAGTCGTATGATGTTGTAGTTGATCTAAATTAGTCCTTAGAACTTTCGCACTGCACATCATCATCATTCAGGACCACTGCAGGAAATGCATCAAAAGGGCATAATTTAAACTTAATGGAGCTCCCTTTAAGTAATGTGTCGTTTTTTCTCCTTTGTAATTTTTGGGACCGGAGAAAACTCACCTGGGAAATTATTACCAGTGGCATTAGTCCCCAGTGGGAATAAACAGGTATATAAATGGGGCAGTTGAACTACGTTTCATGATGATGATAGTTGAACGGCTTAAACCAGGGCATCACTAACACAATTATTACTCCAGTATCTTATGGAATTACGGACGAGTAATGTGTCGAGGATTAAGTACAGGTACCCACTTAGCCGCAACAATGTCGGCGCGGTGACGAGCGCCGCTCCATAATGTGGCCGGCGAAGGTCCATAATTGAATTTCCGACGGCGGCGATAAACGCCAACTGAGACAATTAACATCGTGGACCATGTCACGGAAAATCCTCGGGCCTTAATCCCCAATTAGGATAATTCAACCACGCATTTATTAAACTCTGTTAAACTCTCTCTCTTAATGAACTGCTCGTATGTATCGCGCCCATTATCGTGCCAGAATTTAGCGAGTAATTCTCAATAAGTTAATTGACCGGCAGCCAACGGAATACCGCATGCCCCCGTACGCCTTGTACTCACGGCTTAAAATGACAACTAAATTATTAATAAGTGTGTTGAACTTAGTACGTGACGGAATTTAATTGCACTGAGGTAATGCGGTTTTCAATATAAGTTTAAAATGTAAGGCAACCGTTCAAAATTAAACAATTACTATTGTCATTTTACACAAAGCCACTATTTTACCACTGTTAAATATCAAAAACCCGCAACATAATGACGAACCCACACCACATAACTCATATAATAACCCATTTTCATGAAACCTAGCTGCAAATCAGTTGCAAATAGAACCATCTCGATTAAACTACCTTTAAAAAAGTGCGTTAAAATCGATCCTTGCGTTTGGGACCTACTATGTCACAGACAGATACACATATACACAGACATATAGATATACAGAGATTCACAGACACATAGATACACAGATACACAGGCACATAGATACTCAGACACATAGATACACAGATACACATATACACAGTCATTTAGAAACACAGATATACAGATACACAGACACATAGATACACAGATAGATAGACACATAGATACACAGATAGTCAGACACAGATACACTAGAACTATTAAAACTCCTCTTTTTTGTTTATTTTATGTTTTTAGTTAGGACTTATTTGTATGAACTGATCCTCAAGAAATTTGTAAACTTGCCTACTCGATGCACAACCTTTCACTTTTCTCAATCCCTCAAGGGTTAGCTGGAAGAGATCCCTTAAAGGGATAAGTTCGCCTTTGTACATTACTTTCTGGTATCTTCATTGTATTTTTTCTGTTTTATTTTGTACAATAAAGTGTTTACATACATACATACATACATACCCCTCTTTTTTGTCGGAAGTAAAAAATGAAGCCAGAATTCACTGAATGTATAAAATGGTACGTAGTTTAAATTAATGTAACTTATATGTACAGGTATTAATCACGCTTATAGCGTTGAAAGCAAGTGGGGCCATCGGCTGAATCGGGGCGCCGCAGCGGACAAGGCGGACGTGAAATATGCGGGTTAGCGCCGGCCCGATACGGCGCCGCGTCTAATGACGCATAGCTAAACGCATCTCGCACTGCGCCCCGCTCACGCCTCTAACGACTCGCATCGCCTGATTTCGGCGCAGCGTCACTAGATCAGGCTGTATACGGCTTAATGGAGCGTGATCACTGTATGTGCACCTAATGGCATGTATCTGAAAAGAAATAATACGTGCAGGTAATCTATTAACGTATTTAGATCCGTATCGATATCAAGTAAGTACCTATTAAAAAATCTAATGTTATACATCATCGTAACGGCTGTTATACCTTACCTCCTGAAGGCTTTCGTTTTCACCAAAAAGAAACTTAAATGGCGACAGATTTAGGTGTCTTCTACAAAATATATTTATTTTAATATTATTAGAAAATAAGCTCCTGGGATATATTCGCCTGAATCATCGTCCTATTCGGAGTAAGTACATACTTATAAGCATATTAAACAATTTATTTTTGTGCTATATACAGTTTAAATACTTACTTACTTAAATAAATACCTTCGATCTTAATGTAACACTTTCAAGCAATAACAATTATCAAAAGTATCATCTTAAGCATATACTCGTATTAGCTTGTGGTTGATATGAATCGCAGATCACATTTAAAACGAATAGGTACTCTGAACGTGGGACAAAGAAGGTTCATTATTTTAATCGTGGGTTACGGGAATCTCAGTGCCGCGGGATCCATTAGCTGGTAATTGCTACTCCGGCTCTAATTGAGATCGTTAATAGAAACAGATTAAATTGTTTGCGCTTCCCTTTCCCCTGAATTATTATTTAATGACTGCACTGTATGGTTACACGAGCTACTACTAGGTATTAGGAAGGATATCGAGCGGATTAATACGAGTTTGCGGCTAGCGAGCCGCCATTTCTAGCGCGAAATTCAGCTGGGTGAGTACGAGTACAATATCGAATTCAGACAACGGTTCAAAACACCTCAGACTGCCGAGAAAAAATACAGGTAGCGTATTCAATATTTAGCAGCATGTAGTAGGCGAGCATATTAGTTCCTTCGCCCCTGTGAATTCAGGTAAGGCGAGGAAAATATTTACTGTAAAATACGTAATAACTCAGCATAGCAGGCGGAGGACGAGCCAGCGGAAATTAGAAACGTCTGCAATATCCTGGGTTGTTCACCTATAAAAATGAAATTGTTAACTTCTGCTGCTTGCAAATTCCCTCGGCCGTAGCGCACACACGCCGACCTTATTATTCTTTTAGGCCCGTTCCCTTGCCGATATACTCGTACGAGCCGGAAATACGTAGGTTTTTTTTAGGACTTTATTTTTGCAGAAGTAATTTAATAAGCTAACAGATTCCAAAAAATGTTTGTGTTGTAAGCTTTGGGCGGTTAAAAATAATGTTGGATGCAAGGTGTGCCAGAATATTAGGAGTATTACGACCTTCGTCACGGAATATTAGGGCGGTTTATTGTCAATTAAATACCAACTAGACTTTTGTCATACAAACAATGCTGCTTTAAATTTTTCCGTTTAATTGTACTTAATGGGCTAAGATTATATACGATAAAAATGATATTGCCTTTGACGTCTTTTATAGTCAACGTTTTGATAACTCTTATTTGCTTGACAGTAATGGCGGCCAAGTTAAAAACAATACTAAATCACGTCATACGCAATATCGATTAAACGCAGTAGAATAGATGCAGAGAACTATTTAATTTGACACAAGATTACCACAATATAAGTGGTGTCGTGTACAGTAATCATAAAAATATAGGCAATTGATAAATTCTCGACAGGCTCTCCGGAAGCTTGTGTTTTTTTTTTTTTATGATTTTTATTTTTAAAATGCGACCCCTTTTGTCCGACGCCGCCGTCCGTCTTTTACTATATCTACTCTATTCCACAGATATGGCCTCTCTATTCCATTTTGTTTAAGCTCAACTTGAGTTAATATCTTAATATATTATTGATTAACTTCATAACTCATTATATTTAGTATCAAATAAATTTCCACCGGTGGTCTGAAGTACCTTCTCCTCGTTAGTTGAGTGTAAAGTCCCTTTGACTTACCTATTTACTTTCCAGAAGCGTCTCCCTGTGTTTGTTAATGCCGTCAAAGCAAACTGGTGACCGAAAGTTGTTTCAAACTGCCTTCAGCAATCGCCAGTTAATCAAACGGCCAAATATTGGTCAAGGGTGCCACCTGATTACTGACTTCCAACTCGAATGTTAAACAACCTAACTATCGTTAACTTTCCTTTTGAATTTGATTACTAATCTGTTACTTTGATTAGTATTTTTATTGGTTTGCTATCATGTCGTTGTGATTTTAAAACAGAATGAAATAAATGATTAATAAGAGTATGAGTAACACTTACAAATTACATAATAACTGTATTAATTGAAAATATAAAAATAACACTGACTAGCTAAGAACCACAACATAAACATAAACTTAAAAAAAAACAAATTTAGGGTCGACCTAACACAGCCAACTACATGTTAAATATATACTTTTGTAGGATTTTCAGATGACGCCTATTAATAACATAACATGTTATTAATAGGCGTCATCTGAAAAACAAATTATGTTCACATTTTCAAGGTTGCTGAATCAAGCTTTCTGAAATAAGGGTATAAATTAATTAGGCCAAGGGCACACCAAGCCCGGTGGCGCCCGCGACATCAAAGGCCCGCAGCACACCGCGCTGTAGGGTCCTCAACAACTAACGAACTAACTTGATCTGTTTCCCCGCGTCAGTGCACGGTCGCCATTGATGAAACAAATAAAAGTGTGTTCATATGACCTTTTAATAAATAATTTGATGGACTAGCTTACCAAGTATATTAAGACTAAACTTAACAGCAGATTTAAACTGATTTGAGGAAGTTTTATTTAATCGCACTGGTGACTATAATTCTCAGACCTATGTTATTAAATACCCACTCGTAAACGAGATTACTGCCCATCGCGCGATTTAATTATTACTCACTCACAAATCATCTCGGCAAACGTCGCGGGGGACGCCCTGGGACAAGATGGAACGATGATGTGTGCAGGTTAGCCGGTGTAGGTTGGATGAGAGAAGCTGAAGATTGGAAGCAGTAGCGTGCATTGAGAAAGGCCTTTGGCCAGCAGTGGAATAATACAGGCTGATAATGATGATGATCATAACGATGAATGCTAATTTGGTGCATACTCGTGAAGTACATGTTTTTTGGTGTGACTAAAATAATAAGAAAAAAAGTGCAACGATTTAAGCAGAGCGGAATTTCCATATAGCAAATTATCTGAAGGAATTTGCAACGTTCTTCTCTTGTTTTAAAAGTTTGTTAAGTTTCTTGCTAGTGAATTTGTAACTTTGTAACATTAAAACTTAGCAATATACCTAATAATAAGTCCCTTTTACTTACTTTAAAAAATGGAATTTAAAAAAATGTCTGTTTTATAAGTAATGAATAATAGGAATAAAATATAATACATAAATATTGAAGGACTATCTCACACAACTTCACCTAGTCTTATACTAAGATCGAGGCTTGTACTAAGGGTACTAGACAACGATTAACACAAAAACCGTACAAGAGCATGTCGGACCATGCTCAGTGTAGGGTTCCGAAGCCGTTAAGTACTTACTACGAACATAAAAATCAACAAGTAATAACGAATTTTCTATTTAAAATCATTTGGTGCCGTCTTAGATGATTTTAGTAGGTATAAACATTTCAATGGCTTGTATCTCAAGAACCAATGATTTCTACTTAGTCGTGGTAGTTTTTCTTTTAAATTGGTTATATTCGCTTTCATTTAAGTTTTTTTCAGATTTGTAGTTTTTGTAGTTTTGGCTGTTTGGGACACTCGACTCTAACAAAAATTAGCGCTTTAAAGCTTAATATTTCATACCCGTAATATTTTTGAAAGACCTATCCAACTATGGGGTAGACGAGAAAAAAATATATATCCCCACGTTACGGGTAGGGGAGGTACCCTAAAAACTTTTTTTTTACATTTTATTGTACCACTTTGTTGGCGTGACTAATATGTATATTCATGTCCAATTTACAGCTTTCTAGTAGGTACTATAAGAGTCTTTGTGCTAGGTTGCGGACGGACCGACGGACGGAGATGGCGAAAATATAGTTTGACTACGGAACCCTAAAAAAAACAAAAATTTAATACATACAAAACATCCAAGACCCAGGAATTGTAACATAAAGGTAGGCTAAACTCGTGCTCATCACACAAATATTGGCCCATACCGGGAATCGAACCTATCTTGTAGGCAACACGTCGTCATGAAATTGTAGGAAATGAATGATATTATAGAACTTTGAATTTGATTTTGTAGGGCTGGGGTATATTTGTAAAAAGGTAACTACGACTAGGCAAATATAAAATAGATGGGAAATAAGGCTTCGTTAGCTCCAGTGCACACACACTGGGCCTCTATTCTTATGCGTTATAACGATTTCGCGTTTGACCTGTTTTAGAATCGTTTATGTCACAGTCGCCATTATTATAAATTACATAAGAGTTATCAAAACGTTGAAAATACGGAAACAAGTCAAATACGATATCGTTGTTACCGTGTAGAATCCCAGCCCTGGTAAGTCTATGGACATTTCGCAAAATATCATAATATTTTGTAGGGTGTGGTCTGTGGTCCAAAATTACGAATCTACTTTTTCATCTTACGCATTGCTCATATAAAAAGGGTACCTGCGAAATGGCTCAAAACCTCGGACCCTTTTTCCCCGATACGATTTAAAAACGGTGCGAGGATACATTTAATAATGTAGCAATTCAGCAATGTAGAGATCAAGTAAATTGAAAACAGGGCCTTCCTCTCAGTGTATTTTGTAAACTCCCTGATTGTTTTCCTTGTGTGTGACTAAGGATGTGCGTCGTTGGCACAGAAATGCTTTCAATTCATTTGCAACGGTAGCGCTGCAGCGGCCATTCCACTTGTTTATGAGCGAAGTTAGATGACAAGAGCGTCACGTATACGGCGCGAGCGTCAGTCAGCCGGGACCCTCGTAAAATAACCAAAGTTACTCGTTAAATTAACATTATTATGACATAACATTGTATTTTACTTACCATTGGTCGTAGTGTACGAATGGAAAGTTTTATTTTATTTCATGGTACAGAATATATTGGATCTCAGTTGCCGATGTTTCAAATGTAACAATGTTTTTGTCACGCATTCATGTAGTGATTTATTTATTTATTTCACATACACATACATATATCATGTCTTATCACGTCAGGCCAATTCGATAGTGTAGCAAAGTGTGTAAGTAAGATTAACATTTCAAACAGTAACATAATGTAAATAGAGTAACATTTTTAAATTCATTTAATTAACAACAAAGACGTCAAATTCTAGCGGCTGTATGGTTGAACGTGGGCAGCGCCCAGAGACCCTAGACGTTGACTCCGTATTGTCAACGTTTTGATAACTCTTATGTAATTTACAATAATGGCGACTGTGACATAAACGATTCTAAAACACGTCAAACGCGATATCGTTATAACGCACTAGAATAGAGGCCCAGATCCAGGGTGTCCCGCGTAACGGTTGGTGACGCGCGCGCGCGCGCGTGCGTGTGTGCGTGTGTGATGTATCTAGTGCCTTGATTTACTGCTTTGAATTACTTATTTTGCACTATCATTGATAAAAAGTGATAAATTAGTATCAGGATATTTTACCATGTCCCCATATACTCAATCTTTAATACTTAATCTCAATGTGTGGACATTACATGTGACATTTTGTATACCCTTTCTTGTGAATAAATATCAGATTGATAAATAATATAGGATAGGTCGATGATGTGAACGATTTGCCACAAAGCGGTTAAATTTGAGTGAATCCGTACAAAGGCGTAAGAAGTTCAATATCCTGTTGTCCCTATCTCAGATACATAACAAGCGCTCGACTACTGACAACGGAAAATGGATTTAGATTTGACAAGCTTATTGGAATAGGGACGGGCTCTTTTGTACTTTGTATGAGTTAAACGATGAGTGACTTAACTGAAGTGGAAATGTGAGACATAATTAATTAATACAAAGAGCTCACTGTACAATTAGAAAGTCTCGACTCTTGAACATCGGGCAAGTCCTCTTATCGCTAAGACACAGGCTTTATCTAGTTTAGGGGTCGGATACCCCACCCAGTGTTCAAGGCATGTTTTGTACAAACCAAAATACCTATATTTGTAAGACTTACCCTGCCAGACTTTGCCTACGTAATGTTGTCCGATCCGATCATTTTGTACGTCGCAGTTTTGTTGTGATCTTTTGCCATAGAAGGAAGGGAAGAAAAGATAAAGAATAAATATGTCGATAGGGAAATCAATCAATGTCTTATACGGATTAACAAACATATCTGCTCCTATATTGATATTCAATTATAAATTATCTTAATTGCGTAAGGCCAAAATATTATTGATCATATGTTTCATTTCCCGAATTTTAATTTGCCAACCCGCTTTGTTTTCTGTAACCTTAAATATTTCCGAACTTTATAAAATCTAACCTAACCTAACATAGGGTTCTACACGACAATACTTAAATAAATTCTGAAAAATGTATATAACATTCGTTTGGCAAATGAAAAATTTGGGAAATGATACATTTGACCAAAAATATTTTGGCCAAACGGCAGGCTCCCATACAATACATATTTTTATTACTTTACTTAGACAAACCAGACAAACAGGCGGACATAGTGCGAGTTTGAGTACGGAGACCTTAAAACAATATGGTTTCGAAAACAAGATGGATTAATACGTAAGTGGTTTGTCTACAACATCGTCAAGTTACAGAAAGTATAACAACCGTTGAATGACTTTTACATCATTTCGTAGTGTTCTCGTACTGATAGCATGCAGCAAAAGCAAAGCCCCTCGCATGCCCGGGCTAAATCAAGTTAGCAGTGACGGCTCCTCTCACGGCTGCCGTCAGAAGCCGTCAAAGCATGTAATTACCTCGGTAATTGCGGCTCATAATTGATTTAGTTGGAGCCTCTCAGTGGGTTCGTATCAAATAACTTTACGAGAAGAGGTTTTTTGAAATAAGCCTGTATTTATTTTTTATGTTAGAGTTCTAAATTGATCAAAAATGACGTCTAAAACCTTCACTCAGCGGTGGATGTAGGTTAAAACAAATAAGAATTAAAAAAAAAGACCAACAACACATGAAAATACAGTTGGAGTGTTGTTACAAATACATCAGTTATCATGTATTTTGCATATATGAGTGAGGTGGCAGTAAAATAAGAAAAGTTATTGGGTGTCGTAATAATATTCGTTAGTGTTCCGAGTTTTACTTAAAAGCTAAAATTACAGTGTGTTGCAATTGCGACGGAAAAAAGGGCGATGCAAAGATAAGCAGTTAAAGTAACCTTCCAGTATCTGTTCATGGGGGTGAATGACACACTGCAAAATGAAGAATCATTAATCTGTTTTATACATCGCTTTCTAACTTAGCCCTGCAGGCATCAAAATGTGAAAATAAACCAAAGCTATATCTTCGGCTTCCTTTACGACTCCTTCCGTGCTTAAGTTTGTTTTTAATTAGGAAAGGCATTAATTAATAAAACCGTTCGAGCACACAAGCCACCATGGTAAATATGCCCTGGGCTAGAGGCCCCCTCTAACTTGGTAATACCATTTGGCCGTTAACGTGTTATGGTATTATTTTTCAACTCGGCCGCCATTACTTTCAAGTAAATAATAATAATAATAATATCACAGGACAATCTCACACAAATTGACCTAGTCCCAAACTAAGCTCTAGGCTTGTACTATGGGTACTAGACAACGATAAACATACTTATGTAGAGAAATATATACTTAAATATATAGAAAACATCCAAGACTCAGGAACAAATACTCGTGCTCATCACACAAATATCTGCCCTTACCGGGATTTGAACCCAGGACCCCTAGCTTCGAAGGCAGGGTCACTCCCAACTAGGCCAGCGTGTCGTCAAATAAGAGCTATCAAAACGTTGACGATACGGAAACACGTCAATAACAATAAGGTTTTACCTTGTTGAAATCTCAGCCCCGACCGCACTAGTCAGAACTTAATTATAAATCGATGGTTGAAAGGCAAAACGCTTTAAGCGACAAAATGATATTGAGTTATAGGTAAATTTGGAATCAGCAGATTTTTTCTAATTCATTGTATTCACTTCATTGTGAATTTTCAAAAAATGGCGTTGAAGCGTTTTGCCTTTCAACCGTTGAAATATAAAATAGGCACCTACCTTGATGCTCATAACAACAAGCAGAGCGGAATAGCAATTAAAAGTTCGGAGACGCGGCCTGCAGGGCTATGATCGCATGCATACGTGGAAACTATGAATTACCGGTACTCAACAAAGCCGTTCCCGGAATTTCCATCGGACCAACTAACAATTAGAAATCTAACGAAAAATTTGACTTTTTCCAATTGTTTACTGTCGAAGTCATAAATATTTACACTTTAGTACCTTGTCAATTTCATTCAGTGAGACACAATGCACTTAATACAATAATTCAAGCGAATTGCTTCGTAAGCATGCAAACTAGCAAACAGGCTTCACCCATTGTGGAATATGTTTAAGTATCCGGTATTATTTTGATGTATAACAAAATTTTAATTATAATATATAATTGTAATTATATATGTATGTAAATTAATATTTATTTATGTATATCATGTAAAGTAGTCGTTTTATTTGTAATTTTTCCATAAAATATTATCATTTTGTAAAAATTGTTCTTTGCTTTGTTTGGTTTTACTTTCGAAGGAGGAGCAGTTTTACTTTCATGTTGGTCCCATTTTTCACACGTCAAGATCTTATGATGGGATCTTGGAGTAATCGAGGAAACTCCTCAAATATTATAGGAATACATGTAGCGATTTGAGTATTATCAGTGACAAGTCAATCCTTTTTATTCAAAAAGTATCACTGGGGTTTTTTTTGGCATTGAGAAGGCAAACGAGCACACAGGCCACCTGATGGTAAGTGGAACTGTGACCCATAGACATTCGCATTCACAAGACTGCAATCCTAAGACTGCAAATGCATTGCCAACCCTGAGGACTAAGATGGAATGCCTCTATGCTAGTTATTTCACCGGCTGTCTTATCCCCAAGCCGGAACACAACAATGCGAACACTGCTGTTTGGCGGTAGGTTAATGAATAAGATGGTAGTAGCGATCCGGACGGATCCTGCACAAGGTCCTACCACCCGCAAAAGTAGAACTTGGTGAAGTAGAACAGATGATGAAGACCACTGGTGATCACCGGAACTTCTCAACGGTACCTACGAGTATTTCAAGAGTGGCGATACGATATCGCGATTAAGATAGTTGAGCGAGTTTGACGAGGCACATTCAAATGACTTAAATGTATGGCTATGGCTTTCCCTTGGCGTTGCTTGTTTCGTATTAATTGAGATGTAAGACGATGTAAAAGTATGTTATGATCACTAAAAGGTATGAAATAAATTAAAGGTTCTAGAAAACATGTCTTCAATAAGCAAGACATAACTTCTTTTAAAATGGTAGGTACATAATAGGTCACTCTAATTGAAGTCGGTGTCCCACAATATTTTTAACCAAAAGCCGAATCCAGTTGGACTGACTTATTATTACCTACCATTTTAAAAGAAGTTATTCCTTACTATTTGATGGTTGATTGGTAGTGAATGCCATTAGGTATTAAGTTCGCCATTTGTGTTTTTTTAGTGCAATTATGATTAAATATAAATAATGCATTCCTGATTTCATTTAGTACTATTTTTTAAACATAAGTTGTGACGTTTAAAACCTGAAATTTAAACCTATCTCTACAATGAGGCCGTAGGGACATAAATCTACTATGTAGTAGCAAGCGCGCAGCCGTAAACCATTCCGCTCGATTCTCAAACACATCAACCACATATCAACGCTTTCATATCACTAACACGTAGCGTTGTCACATTCGCGCAATTCAGTTTCTATATATCCAAGTTATTGGCTCTACTCAAAAATCAAAGCTCCGTAAGATCGATCTCTCTTTCTCTCTCTCACTTAGGCACCTATGATGGTAGAAAAGGTGGAACAAAAAGTTATCTATTTAATATTTCAGAGTACCCTAGTGATCCCCGCGCTAGATGGGACGGCAAAGCAACCAACAGTAACATCAGCATTTTGTTTGTCATCAGCTCGTTTGTTTCCGTTCATTGATATTGCAACTCACATAAAGCATTCATATGTGGCAAGCAGCGCTGCGTCTCTGTTGACAACGCGCCTAATGGGGAATTCATAAAGAAAGCAATAAAAGAGGCCAATTTCAGTTTTCCCGTTGCAATTTGACTTTGAGTTGCATTTAACTTTACTCTTTTCGAAGTAAAACGCACATCGGTAAGAGGAATCACCTAGAATGAGTATTCGCAAACCAAACCGCGGTGAAAAGTGAAAAATGCTTTTGTAAATGTTTTGACTGCATTAGTTAGATGTTTTAATTTATGAATTTGCGTATTCCTAAATTAAAACATCTAACAAATACAGTCAAAACATTTTCTACTGTCTCCAAATATCAGGATTTTTAGACATTTTTATTTCAAAAGAAAGCGCTTTGTAGGCTTGTAAGACCTATATTTTAGGTACAAATGTTTTATACAAGATTTGTTACTTAATGTATTGATGGGCAATCAATCATCTAAGTAGGTACGATACAAAAAAATGTATTTCATTTGACCAATTATTACTTATATTAGTTTTAATTTTTAACTACTCAGCTAAGTAAATGGGCTTGTAGTACTATTAGGCGATGGGGTTGCAACCTGTCACTATTACACTACTAAACAACTTAGCCTACTTGTTCAAAACGTGGTTACGGAATTATCAACAAGTCTTTTTAGAGTTATTGGTATTTCTGTGGCTCTGCCTACCCCACTCTGGGAATGAAGGCGTGATGTTATGTATGTATGTAACTAAGTAAATTGACTTGGAATTTTACATAGGTAACTAATTAGGTACTTATATAATTTCGATGACAATACAATTACATGATACCACCGAGTTAGTATGATGATGGAGACAGACGGTGCTCGGTCATAGCAACTTCTGTATGGCTAATGGAAAGCCCACTCTTCACAACTAACGCCAAGCTGCATCAATATCTGAACAATTAAATAATTAAAACAAAACAATGAACTAATATAAACAGAGTTGCAAAAACAATAAATAGGTAACGTATAAAGATCCGTTACCTGAGGGCCTAATTCGCCGCACTAGTGTCAAATAAAAAGTAGCTATTATCAAGAAATTATTAGAATGACAGCTACCTGGAGTTTAAGTTGCTTAGTAATATAAGGACTTAAGTCACACAAAACACTTTTATTTTAAACCTTAATACATGATTCTTACGTTGGTGTATGGAATTGACGCTTTAAAGTCCCTGGCCTGTATCAAAACATTGTCAGCATGTTAGGCCTACTGTTTGTTTTTGCAACTCATCATTTTTAAAGAAAAGGATTGAACTGCACGACGTATCTTTAAAACTTAGTGAACTGCACTTGTTTTGAAAGATACGTTACCGTTTTATTAGAAACTCTTCTTATATTTGTTGCTTATTGCTACTTACTGAGGACACCCACTGAGTAAGTCCACCTTGCAGAATCCCTAAAGCTTTCATTTCATAATTGTACCAATTACGTGGTATCACGGTTTTAGTGGACAAGTCTTCACTTTCTATTTTGATAATCTTATATAATTTCTCGTATATTTGAAGTCGAGAAATGTAAATTTAAGTTTTGGGGCGTGATTTCATCTATTTAAATATATTACCTAGTACCTATCACAAATCCACAATGGAATGCCTGAGAGTGAAGCCATCTATACTAGGGCTCGTGTGCGGTAAACATTAGTTTTACCATCCCCGTTCATTCCAAGTTAATGTAGTGAGTATTCCCTTATCAACTGTGGTTCAGGGCGACCCTAACTTACTTTGTACCTTCGGATTAATTGTATTTTAGCCCTGAAATTGTTTACCATTGCGAACAATGCGTTGAACTTTCTGTTTTCATTTCATAAAACAGGCAAACGGTAGAAACAGCCATAGAAAATCGTACACTTCCTGTTTTGTTTGGTTTATCAATAGCGCCATGGCTATTCAACTTGCGGTTATAAAGGGAGACTTTGTTTTTCACTGCGCATTGATTTTTAGGATTCCTTATCAAAAAACAAAATACTCCGTAAATTAACATAGGCATAGAGGACGTGATTCAAAGAGAAAACCAAATAAATAGGTATTTTTTTTTTGTATTAAAAAAGTTTACAAAATAAATACACCCTTTGACTTGATGGAAAAATACTTGTTGATAAAGTAAATACGACCGTAATACGAAATCATTTGGTCAGAAAAGTTTATCTTGCTTTCTCAGTCGGCCTTCGCACATATCGATGAGCTAATTGAAAAAACAAGATGAATACGAACTAATTTGTATTTTAACATACATACATAATACGATGTAGTATAACTTTTCTTAATATTTGTAATTATGGAGACAATGTTAACAGCTCGTCATCGGTAAAAAAGAAAGAAATGCTCTTAAAATATAATTTAGAAAATCTTTGTGTACCGTAGTTTACAGATTAACTATTATCTTGGCTAATTATCATAGTATCTTCTTAAACTTGACAGCCCTAGACCTATTATACCTGAACTCATCTACGTCACTGACTCCTATTAGCGTGTTAGAATTGAGCACATTGTTGTGGCGGTTACAAAGACTACTAGAAACTTTTCTGAAACTAAGTTTCTTCAGCCCAATGGGCCCGTAAGTGGAACATACATAACATGGGTCCACGGGGCACACAACACAATGGTATTTTATTGCTCCCACAAATCTTCATTTAGCGGCATTGCCCAAGGCCTTTTAGTGTTTCCGTACACACCAAAACGAATGGAACCATTTATATTTGATTTACGATTGCCAATAATTACCGGACTCGAATTGGATTTGCCGGTTTTTTACCTCGGATCTGAATTTGAGTTCATTAAACGGTTTTATTAACTTAAACCTTCCAGTTTCTTTATTACTTTTGATCATTCAAACGTTGTGCTAACTGTTACAAAATAAGATATTTTTTTATGAATATGTGGCTTTTTTGCATTGAACTTACTAATAATGAATTCACAAAATATGAGCACTTAGGAGTGTTTGTGATATGAGGAAGTACTATTTCACAATACTTAATCATTAATTTAAATAGGCTAACTTCATTTAATATTTTGCAATGTATCGCATCGCATACATTACAAAATACCTATCAAAATAATGTGGGGATATTTTTGATCCTCGGACATTTTTTTAGCTGTTAAATAACGAACGCAAAGCAACGAAATATATTCCTATCTCACTCGCGCGCGAGTGGTATTACCCGCTCTGTATCTATAATCATTCGATCATTGCAATAAATTACAATTGTAGATAAATAAAAAAGCGGAGGACAATCTCCACAAATTGATCTAGTCCCAAACTAGCGATAAACATAGTTTGATAAAGAATTAGAAACCAATACTCCAATCGAACCTGGGGTGGCCCATGAAAAAGTCATCGGTGGTACCTATACCTACTCATACTGATAAATATTACTTAAGAAAAACATTTTTCAAATATTACAAAGAATAAAGTACACGAATAAGAATGAAAAAAAAAAACTCCGCTTAAAATAATAGTTTCTATTATACGCTATCTTCTTTATTTTTTTAAAGCCGCAATCGTGAAAAACAATCGTCCTGAAGCTGCTTGCCGTCATTAAAGTGGAGCTGTCTCGTCGTGGACTCTTGCAATAATGATAAGCCCCCGCGAGTGGGCCATCATTTCAGTGTCCTATTAACTATTTTTATCTACTATACGACTGCGGTAGAGTCAATAATAAGTTATATCTTATTTTTATTTGTCATAGTATGGTAAAGTACATCTAATTTATAACTGTACGCCGCTCCATTACTTAACTTATTTTTTTCAATTTCAATGTTACTAAAATAGGTATCGGGCCTTACGAGGTTTATAACGGGCTATAGCTACGAATACCTCACTTGCACTCCCCGAGGCGATAATTATTAAGAAGTAGTACTGGGTCTCTATTTTGCTTAGTAAAACCATTTTGCAATTGACTAGCTCTTATTTACTTGACAGTAATGGCGGTCGAGTTTAAAACAATACGATAACATGTCAAAGACAATACGGCTTTAACCAGTATAATGAAGGCCCTACATACGTTTATCTATTATCTATCGGACATCGGCTTCCTTCGACTTCGTGTGGCAAGTTCAATAACGACTGACAGCCGGTGGCTAAGTATTAATAAAATAGACCAAGTGAATAAGGCTACTATTAAATACTTGTAATGTAAATTCAGATCAAAGCACGCAGCCTCACGCCCAAACCTTTTAACCGAGTATTAGTCCGCAGGCAATATGAAACTGTTGAGTCGGGCGCGACAGCCTTAACGGGGCTGCTAATAATAAGGTAAATTGCGCCCGGCGCTGAAGTGACATACTTCGCTGGATACAATAATTAAAGGAGAGGCGATTGTATGATCTCCAACGGGCCAATTATGTGTCACGACACACGAATGATCTCTTCCCAATTATATGAACCGTTGTCAAGGGAATCATTGTAGGCATTGTAGGCATGCGCTAATGATTCTCTCGCGTTGGCATGCGCGATGTGTAATAATATTTTAACGGGAAATGACTTTTTTTGTTGTTTAAGAAGTAGGTATGTATTAATAAAAAGTAATAATGATATATTTTACAGGATAAGCAAACCTAATAGGTCAGTATAGGGAATTCGGGTATAGATAACATTAGTTAGGGTAATCTATTCTTAGCACATACGTTAAGTATTAGTGAAAATAAAATAATTTGCCAAAGTGCTCAGCAGCCGGTCGCCGAAATAAACACTCTTAAAAAAAACGGTATTTCAATTTATTTTAGGTACTGATTCTCTGCAATTGCTCATTACCACACACACAAATTGCTCATTTATACTATCAATAACAGAAAACTGGACAAGAGCATGTCGGACCATGCTCAGTGTAGGGTTCCGAAGCCTTTACGTAATACAAATATAAAATTCAACAAGTAATAACTAATTTTCTATCTTAAGTCAATCGGTGCCGCCTTATATGATTTTCGTAGGTATAAACTATTTTCTTTAAACTTTTTATTTTACCCTCTTTGTTGGCGTGACTAATATGTATATTCATGCCAAATTACAGCTTTCTAGTACTAAGAGTCTCTGAGCTAGGCTGCGGACGGCAGGACGGACGGACGGACATGGTGAAACTATAAGGGTTCCTAGTTTGACCTAGGAACCCTAAAAAAACGATATGGAAAATAAAATTTGGTTTTATTTGTTGTTGGAAAATAACATTTGGTGCGATTCCCTGTTAGTGTTTTTTAATCTTTAAGTGTATTTTTTTATTCTTTCCGTAATCGAGGACTTGGAACAAATTGCCCTAAATCTTATACCTAGTTTCCGAACTTTCCATACTGACCAATTAAGATTCATGTACACTTAAGTAAAATAAAATAAATGCTAAGAACCAAGTGCAAGCCACGTGAATTTCATATTTTTATAATTTCTTCTTTATTATAACTAATCTAGCCCACCAGCAAGCGCTCCTTATAGACGATCATGACCTGCAGAAACGCAGCAGGCTGTTACAATTCGCTTAATCTCCGCTCCCAGTTCTATCTCAGATGTAACAAGGAGTTTAAGTAAATTTTACAGCAATTTGCAGTATGTTAACTGTACCGCCGGCGCTTATTGCCCCGGGCCCATAACGCGCAGCCCGGATGATATTGCTAATTGGATCTCCTAGCCGTCGGAAATCATATAAAGTTTAACTAATACGATACGAGTTTTTGACACTAACAGCACGTTGCATTAATTGCCAGTGGACAGAGACACTGGCCATTTAAAGGGGGAATACTCGGCTTATTTTTTGTTTGTTGCTTCTCAAACGGAATTTTACACTAAAATAGTACAGCTAGTATATATAGTAGCTAATTACTTATTTAAAAACAGAACTTACAGTGAACTTTCTAAAACAAAATATCGAACGCTAAAAGAGTCGCAGGCGCATCAAGTATCAAGGAATAATAGCATGAGGTTTTAGGTAGCTGGAGGCCCACATTCATGGCGACGTTAATGAATGTACGCAGTAGAGGGTTGGGACGTGTCACTGCATTAAGTGCCCTCGAGACACAGTTGTTGAAGGGTTATCAATATGCGTCACAGTCTTCCTGCACAACTTCAGAAAATATTTGACTAAACATACATATAAAGCTAATTTTATTCAAACAAAAACGTATTATTATAAATGTACCGAAATAATTGTGACCTAAGAGACGACAGGCGGCGGGGACCGGAGTTTTCGGTTATTAATTTAATTTTATGTTTCCCTCATTACGTTAATTAACAGGGTTAATACAACGCGCATTACTTTGTACCTATACCTATGTTCCTCTAACATCAGCCTAAGTGAACCTTTCCTTCAGCCTTACTTATGTGTAACTACTTTTAGGTTCATCTAGACTAAAGGCTTGTCTGTTTATACAGCTCTGTCCAATAAAGTATGTCATACATATAATGTATTGAGGTCCATACATTCCAGTTCATTTGATTTGTTAGTTAGACTACAACTGCAGTACTACGCATGAACTATACGTAATTTGTATGGCAGTTTATTGCCACATTGAACACAAGGTTTGCTTTAAATCATCATCAGTGGGAACGAGAAAGCAATGTTCTTATCACGTTTCTAATAATTTCTATTACGGTTTATTCAGTATAATTCAATGTAGATTTAAATAATCAAATGGTATAATGGGTAACGAAAAATTGGAAAGACTAACCCAGTGTGCTTCGTTATTTGAGTTTGTGCAACTTATTCTGAATTAAATTTAGTAAAGCATTCTGTTTCACAGAGCTCCGAGCTGGCTGCGGAATTTCATCAGTGTGACGAAGGGACATGCCTACACAATGAACGGGTTAATTTTACCCTGACATAGACATATACTTGGCTTTTGCATGGCGGCAACCGCCCTTTTACTACATTCCATTGAATTGTTTGTACTACTTAGTCAGTTCACTTGTCATCATAATTTCACTGTAAAAACCTGTATATACTATATAAGAGAACAACTTAGTTATGGACTGTGATTATATACATGCTTTTATTTTATAACAAATATAATATTTATAACAAAAAACAAACTAATACGTCCAGGATTGGACATAATCTTCCCCAGGTACCGTCGCTGCCCGTATCTAGCAAATACCCGCGAACTTCACCGAATCGTCAGTCCACCTTGAAAAGGGGCGGGGAGATGCACTCTTAAACTCAGTGGGCCACTCTTCGAACAATACACTTAGTTGAAGTTTAGCAATTCTCCGAGCTATGTCGGATACCGTGGTTACTGTGTGAATCCCGCCATTGGCGCTATACACTTACAAAATTAATACGAAGTTGGACTGCACTACGCTGGTACGAGTACATACGAGTACGTTGTATTTAACCGCGGGTAATCACAATCGCGCCCCAGACGCAGAGTCGCTCGTGCCTGGCTCCAATCATCGAGTCTCAGCGCAAGGAACAACAACTCGGAACAACCTCACTTCATTCGTGCCTTCACAACTTGAGGAATAACTTAGAAATTCAATTTGCAGTCGCTGAGCGGTGCAGCGGGACCTGAGCCGCCGTAACACCAACTTGCTCATTGTTGACGTCACTTATGCCTGCGTGTTTTGGTGTTTTGTATGTTCCGAGTTCCCATCAAGATTCGAGTTTGATAATTGTTTGAATAATGGAGTTGGTAATTAAAACAAATTAAAGTTAAATTCCATTTTCATAACAAATCAAATCATACATTCAAATGAAGAGAGACTTACTTAACTTTATTTATTTTGCATATGAAAGTGTTTTATTTTTCTGATTGGTACTGTTTCATTTCGTTTATCGTTTCACACCTTGAAGTGAAATGTTACATTGGTTTAATGTTTTCTTTAAATACATATTAGGTAGTGTTGCATATGTGTGTGTGTGGCTGCGCCCACACCCATTCGATTCAATAAACGTATGTCAGTGCGCTAATAGCAAGCAGTGGTTTTACTCGTTCCCTTCGTATATTTATCAGTGGCGACTCGCGTGCGCAATATACCCGCAAAATTGAAAAAAAAAAAAAAAACCTACCATGTCTGGTACTAATTTCGGTTTTTTATCTAATTTTGATCATAGTGTCCAAAGTTGGAAAACTTACAAGAGTAGGCTTAACCAATATTTCATTGCGAATGACATTGATGCGGAGAAAGATGCTACGGGAACGAAAAGGCGAGCCATTTTCTTGAGTGCACTCACCGATGGCACGTACAAACTAGCAGCGGACTTGGCATTGCCAAAGGAACTAGATAGCGTGCCATATGAGGATATATTAACTCTTTTGGACGAGCACTTCACGCCGACTCGCGTCGGATTCGGCGAGCGGCACAAATTCTACGCGGCAACGCAGCAACCAGGCGAATCTCACACGCAGTGGGCGGCGAGACTGCGAGGCCTCACCGTGCACTGCGAGTTCCTGAACGTGGAGGAGGCACTCCGCGATCGGTTCATGATGGGTTTGACGCCCGGGCTGGAGAAGGAGAAATTGTACGCACAGAATCTGCAAGACTTGACGCTAGCTAAGGCGATACAGTTAGCGGAAAACATACGTTGCGCCCGCGCGGGCGCCGCGGCTTCCAGTACCAGCGGCGTCGCCGACCCGAGCTCGGAACAGCTGTTCAAAATAACTAAGGATTATAAGAAAGACGGAAACGCGCCCAAAGTGAAGTGTACAGTGTGTGGTTATACCAACCATAAGTCGATGGAATGTCGGTTTGCAAATTACATGTGTAAAAAGTGTAAGGTTAGGGGTCACCTGCGGAGAATGTGTACGAAAGTTAATTTTGTGGATGCATGTGCCGAGGGCGAGGACTGTGGTGATGACGGTGAGTTATACAATATCCGTTCTATTCGCGGAGAGCCTTTGGTAGAAACGGTGACGATCCGTGGATCGGAAATTCAATTCGAAATCGATAGCGGGTCTGCGGTCACTGTTATATCACAAAATACGTACAATAGACATTTTTCAGATATACCATTGATACCAACGAACAAAAAGCTACAAAGCTATACGGGAGCGGCCATTAAATGTGCTGGAATGATCACGCTGCCCGTCTCGTTCGCGGGGCGCACCCACCCGCTCGACGCGCACGTCGTGTGCGACGGCGGCCCGCCGTTGCTTGGCAGAGATTTCATATCCTTGTTTAACTTACAGCTAACCCCAGTGCATTATTGTAGCAATGAAAAAGTCATTGAAAAATTACAATGTGAATATCCGCACTTATTTTCAGACAAATTAGGTTGTTATAACAAATATAAAATTAATCTGACCTTGAAAGAACATTCGAAACCTATCTTTGTCAAAGCTCGCCCGATAGCATTCGCACTTAGGGACAAAATCGACAAAGAAATAGATAGGTTAGTCGATTTAGGCGTGCTGGTTCCTCTTGAACATTCCGAGTACGCATCACCGATCGTCCCGGTGTTAAAAAAAAATGGGAGCATTAGGTTATGCGCGGACTACTCGGTGAGCATAAATAAACAGCTGGTCGTAGAACAATACCCGCTGCCTACAGCGACTGAGCTTTTTTCTAAATTACACGGTGGCATTAAATTCTCAAAGCTAGACCTATCGATGGCCTATAATCAGTTTATGTTAAGCGATGAGTCACAGATGTTAACATGTATCAACACACATCGCGGGCTGTACAAGTACACGCGACTGGTGTTCGGCCTGGCCAGCGCGCCGGCCATCTTCCAGCGCGCCATGGAAAGCCTGCTGGCTGGCATGGACGGCGTGCTGTGCCTGCTAGACGACGTGCTAGTTACGGGCCGCGATGAGGGGGAGCACATACAACGCTTGCATATGGTTCTAAGTCGACTCCAAAGCGCAGGTTTGACCCTACAGAAAGAAAAATGCGTTTTTTTCCAAGACGAGGTTAGCTACTTAGGTTACATTATCGATAGGAATGGGTTGAGGAAATCGTCTCAAAAAGTAAAGGCGATGACAGACGCACCAGTGCCTAAAACTGTAAACGAGCTTCAGTCTTTCCTAGGCCTCGTAAACTACTACAGGAGTTTCGTTCCGGCAGCATCTTCCATATTAAGTCCGTTATACGACTTATTAAAAAAAGGGACAAAATGGGTCTGGACCGAAACACACAATAATGCTTTTAATAAAATTAAGCATTGTTTAGCGTCCGATCAGGTGTTGGCTCACTTCGACCCGAAATCGAAAGTCATTTTGACCGTGGACGCTTCCCCGTCTGGGCTGGCTGCGATCCTGTCCCAAGTCGATTCGGACGGCTATGAAAGACCCGTGTCGTTCGCTTCGCGTAGCCTTAATGCCGCTGAGAAACAATATTCGCAGATACAGAAGGAAGCCACAGCAATTGTGTTTGGAATACGCCGTTTTCACCAATATTTGTACGGAAGGTCAACTCCGTTTATATTACGCACAGATCATAAACCCCTGTTATCAATTTTCCGTCCAGAACGTGGCATTCCCGAAGTATCTGCGAATAGGTTACAAAGATACGCGATGTTTCTAAGCGGATATAACTACGCTATTGAGTACGTACGTAGCGCTGATAACAGCGCCGATTTTCTGTCGCGGGCTTGCCTACCGCCGCCGCCGCCGGCGCCGGTCGGCCGCGGAGGGGGTGGGGCGGAGCGGGGACCCGGCCCCGCGGCCGATGCTTGCAACGACCCGCACTTTGATTGGGATCGAGCCGCGTACATATGTTTCGTTGTAGATGGAAGTTTGCCTATTTCTGTTGATGAACTACGTGACGAAACAAATAAAGATGTTATTTTAAATCAGGTAACATTTCATACCCTAAATGGCTGGCCCCGTAAAGTAAGTGACGAACGGCTCAAGCCGTATCATTTGTGTCGAACTCAGCTATCGGTGGAAAATGGATGCTTAATGCGAGGGCATAAAGTAGTTATTCCGGAAAAGTTACGTAAAAAAATAATGTTCGAACTACATACATCACATTTAGGTATAGTCAAAACAAAGGCAGAAGCGCGCTCGAGGTTTTGGTTCCCTGGGATAGATGAATCTATAGAGAAAATGATAGGTACCTGTGACGTTTGTATTCAGCTGAGATCGTCCCCCGCGCGAGTACCCATAGCCCATTGGGAGCCACCGCCGCGGCCGTTCTACAGAGTGCACATCGACTTCCTCGGCCCAATGAATAGTAAAACTTACCTAGTTGTCGTGGATGCCTATACTAAGTGGGTAGAGGTATACGACATGGGCAGCTCGTCGTCTTCTACTGCAGTAGTAGACAAATTGTACGATTTTATTTCTAGGTTTGGTTTGCCACAGACTATAGTCAGCGATAACGGCACAGCTTTTTGTTCGCAGGAATTTAATAGATTTTGTGATCTCAACGGTATATCGCACGTGACCTCACCCCCGTATCATCCGGCAAGTAACGGCCAGGCAGAAAGTTTCGTAAAAGTTATTAAGAAAGGAATAAAGTCAAGTTTAATCGCAGGTCATAATGTCAGGGACACCAAAAATAAATTATTACAGTACATTTTTAATTATAGGAATTCCGTTAATTCTACCACGGGCTTTTCGCCGGCGCAGTTGGTCTACGGCCATAAACTGAGATCGCGCCTAGACTTGCTTCACCCCGTCATGTCACCGCCCTCACCATCGGCACTTGCCTTATCTAATGCTATAAAAAAAAAGCAGTGTTCGCAGAATAACTTACTAAATCGGAAGAATAGACAATCATTTTTGCCAGGCGAATATGTGTTGTATAAAAATTTTACGAATAACAATAAATTCACTTGGTGTAAAGGAGTGGTTGAAAAAAGGATTGGTAAAGTCTTGTACTTAATAAAAAATAATATTTCTCTAATGAGTGTTAAGAAACATAAAAATCATTTATTGAAATACAAAGGTACTTCCGACAACCAAGCCCACGGGGACTACTTACCTGAAGGGTCGTCGCCCCCTGCATTACCTGTGCCGCTTTCCACGCCAACATCGCCGCTGGCGCCGCTGTCACCGGCGCAACCATCCACTTCGTCACCTATGTCTTCGGAATTAACGCCGGCTCGCTCGGAAACAAAGGTGCAGACTTCTCCAAACATTATCGAGGAAGAGAGAAATGAGGGTTCGAGCGGGTCCCAGTCTAATGACGAAGCAGACTTACTCGCACCACCAATTCGAAGAGTGGAATCGCCGGGTCCGTCCAAAACAGATGAAGAGGAGGAGTTCCACGAGGCCTTAGAACATAAGGGTCCAGAGGGCTTCCAAGAAGGAACGGTACCTAAAAGGTTGTTGCGGAAGCGTACCAATGTTAATTTTAAAAAGTATTTTTAGGTTCTTTAGTTTTGTAACTAGAGGGAGGAAGTGTTGCATATGTGTGTGTGTGGCTGCGCCCACACCCATTCGATTCAATAAACGTATGTCAGTGCGCTAATAGCAAGCAGTGGTTTTACTCGTTCCCTTCGTATATTTATCAGTTAACAATAGAGCTTGTGTTTGATAGGTATAATGTTCGCTATGTTGTGTTCCGGTGTAAAACAGCCGGTGAGTTAGAATGTTTAGATTCCAAATATCCCTGCATGCAAAACCTATAATTACCACAAGTCTTAACCCTAGACAAGAGCCTAGTTTTGAATTAAGATAAAAGCATCAGATAGATACAAAATGCGACGAATTGGAACCTCCTCTAATTGATCCCATTGTCGACACGTCACGATCTGATTTATTTTAGTATTTTCAGTAACAAGTAACTTACTACTACTTGCATTCAAAAAGTATCATTTGGTGCAGTGGAACTGATGATGAAGACCATAGATGGCCACCGGAACTCCTCAATGGCACCTACTTCAAGAGTCGCGGTAAAATATCTCGATTAACAAAGTTGCGCGACAATGACGAAGTGAATAATATGTAACTTCATTTAAAATGTTAGGTAATAGTAGGTCAGTCCATCTGTTGTTGGCATCCCTCAATATTTTTAACCAAAAGCCGACGACCAGTATCTACAATTTTAAATTAAGTTATATCTTGCCTTTTTAAGGCGTCTTTTTGTTTGAGCTTGGTTAAAAAATCTATAAAATATCTATCGACAAATAGACAACGATAGAATACGAATATAAGGGGCTGGGATGACAGTCGACTACGTGGTTTATCGAAACGCACGAGAATGTCATCCCATACATTTTGAGCGATAGAAAAGAAAAAAGTTAGGAGCGTTTGCATCTTGGCGAGGGCCCAAGGTCAGATAAAAATATAATAGTTCCAGCAGAATACGGAAAAAGCTGAACAGAAACGAATCATTAAAAGGACCGTCTGAGAAAAGAAAGCAACACTCTGGAAAATAAAGTAGGTAATAAAGAAGTTGCAATAATGGAAAATGGAAAACAGTACAAGGATTTTGGAAACATAGCAATTTGTTTATCTCCTAAGTGTGGTAAATAAAGCGGTCGTTCCCTCGACTGACAGGGGAGACAAATAACGATCATGATAACATTTTTTTGTTCACCAAACACAATATTCGCTGTCAGAATAAAAAGGCAGAACCGGTGAACAATTTCCCGTTGTGACATTCATACTCGTGTTATTTTATTAGGAGTTTAATATGAAAGTTGAAAAGTAATGAAGAAGGGCATGTATATATTTAACATAGTACCGGTGAGAGTGCATGAAACTTTGAGGGTGGTACTTAATTCCTATAATTATATTGCCATCCATTTAAAATATTTTATTATTAATTTCGGCTAATGTACCTACTTGTTGATGTAGTTTATTTTTGTTCATCATTCGTTTTATTACTTTCTTATTAAGTCTATAGAAATACTTTCCGCATATTTCTTAATAAGTTATCATAATAATTATACTCACAACTTTTGACTTGAACTTTTGCAGAATGTAAATTTACCTGGAGGCTCGTTATAGTAAGTTATTAAAATCTTTTCTGCTTTAAAGCCTCCCTAATGCCTTTACCACTTTGCTCAAAGCAACTTACAAAACCTGCCTATCCGTTTTCTTTTTTATCCAGAAAAAGCATCTTAATTTTCCCTCGATTTTTTTTCTAATGAGGCAAATATTAGGATTACATTTGTGTCACATAGCGTTGTAGGTTACTTTTGTGTCACATTATTGATTTTGAAGCCAATTTCTTCAATATCAATATCTAATATTCGCATATCATGAAATAAAAAATGTATAATGTATAGTCGGATGTATATATGTATAACAATGCGCTTAGTGATAAATCCGCAAATCCTGGGAGATATTAAAATGATTGCTTTTACATTTTCTTTAGGGAGTCCCGCCACCCGATTACGAACCTAATCCCCATTGCACAACATGCACAAGCAAAGCCGGCTCTAGCAGTCGCGCTGTGGATATAAATTATTCAAGATGAACTCAGCAGGTAAATTGAAGGGAGAGTGAAAAATGTCGCCCGGAGGAGGCGTGTCGCGGCTATCTCTGAGGCCATTTCTCACGCGATTGTTTGCGCCTACCTGATATTATTATTTAAGCGGGTTCTTTGCACTTATGGCTTAGTTACACGTAGTTATTTAGTCATACACTATAGTAAATAAACAGTGAACAAAATACGGTATCGGCACAAAAAAAGAGGGAACCACAGATTTAAGACAATACAAATAAATAGTACACTTGGTGTCAACACCTTTTGAAATTTACAAAAGAGGCCTCACAGTCTTACCTTGCCTTAGATGAAATATGGTTTATATTTCTGCTCTATGTCAAAATTTCAAAAGGTGCTATTTTTTTGACGCCGAATATACTTTACTGTGCTTACTTTTAACAAAAGTACTCCTAATGTTTCCTTGATTAGTAAACTTTATTACTAGCACAAATTAACAAATTATACTTCACCTTTATTAAAGATTTTTTGCTTTAATCTAAATTCATAAAAAACACCTTTTGTCTGGTTTATCCCATCTGTTTCAGTGGGCCTATAAATATCAAATTAGGAACGGTCGAACAGAGCTAGTTCTGGAAAGTATTTCAAACAATTCAGATAAGAAAATGACCAACCAATTCTCCCGCAAATATCGTTATTATTTCTACAGAGTGCAAACAAAATAGTTAACTTCGTTTGTTTTTATTGAACCGAATGAAATGAGCTCGTATTGCGGGTCACAAACAAGCTCTATTCTCCCGTCCGTTCGCGTGCGAGTTGATGGTAAAAATATTATCTGTCGATAAACCCTAATAGGTCCCCATCGACGGGGTGTGGCATGCATTGTTTTTCGTGGAGATGAGATCCATATTAATCACCGGCGGCCGCGTAAATCGCTCACTGTCGCCGCCAGTCGCACGTATTGAGTGATTGAGTGCAGATTGTAAGACGACACTGTCATGACTTTTCTGGCCTTCCTCATTTTCGTTTGCAATTTATCCTTCCTTTTTGAATACCGATTGACTAAAGGTTCGCATCCAATGGAATCGCAGAATTAATAGCAAGCAATTAACAGTCATGATAAATAAGGAATCGTCTGTGATTTTCTTGTCTCATTTTAGTTATCTTATAGGGCAAGACTAGATTAGCTTAGTGCACCTGACAAGTGTAGTAAAAGTAACAATATTCTCATCATTATTTTAACCGAAAGTCGTCTACTGCTGAATCGGACATAGGCCAACCCCAACAACCTTCACGACGGTGAAACCGTAATCGGTGGTTTAAATGGCACGACTAGGCCGCAACGCAAGTGACTAAAGTCGCAAGCCCTTAAGTCGAGTAGCATCCCACTTGGCCGCGCGGTGACCAGTCTCATACAGCTTTTGACTAAAATCGACCGTGCAAATGTTCAGTCGCAAGCGATCGCTACCCATGAATAGGTGATCAGCGCTGAGCTCACCTGCGATTTTTATCGACCTGTGTAAATGAGGTGGAGATTCGATTTTTTACAAGCAACGCGACTAGTGTAGAGACCGCACGGCTATAGTCACACGTGTAAAGCACTCGTAACGCAGTAATGTAATGAGCGCTGCTTATTTCTGAAACATACCTATAGGTATATTTGTATGGTGGTTTTAAAGCGTATCTCACTGTTTCAATGTTTATTTTCCTTATTTATAACCATATAAAATATTAAAATTCTCTTATCTATTGCAAAATTACTCAGTGAAAGTTAAAATGGTTGATTAACGCCCCGTGGCGTCCCCCAGCCAACGACAAAAGCTAAACAATAAGTTTGACAAATCGTCAAGAAGATGCATTTATTCAATACATATATTAATAAAGCTTTATATTGACAATTGACAGCAACAGGTATCGTCCAGTACTACGATTACCTAAAAGTGATAGTTCAAACATAACGTTAACGTCTTGACCGCCACCCTACGACTGAAGTGTCGTGCTCTGTACGCTATGGAACAAACCGTCTACTAGATAAATAGGAACTTATAATCCATCGTAGAAGGTTTGATTTCGAGTTAAATGTTGGTCATGTATAGATGACGTTGGCGTGTGAGCCTTGTCATTGGCTGTCACGACTAGATGACTGTGGCGGTCAAGATGTTAAAATGAGTAAGCACTTAAGTGTGCAGCTGGTTATATGGCTGACCGTTCAAACCTAGCTATGTACAGTAGAGTTCAAAAATATGTACACACTTTAGTACCTTGTCACTTGAATCGCTGTGAAAATTTCATATGGCAATTTAAACATGACGTTAAACAGACAAGGTACTAAAGTGTATACATATTTTTCAACTCGACTGTACATTACATTTCATTACTTGCACAGAATAACAATGCGATCACACTTGATGTAAAAGACTTCACACAACAATACAATAACATGTCAGTGATGGATTGCCTCCAATTTAGTCGATCGTTATGAGGCTAAAATGGGTTTAATATTATTTGTTTTGTTGCGTGCAAAAGAAAAACATACTCGTCTTTTACTCCTGCTATTTCATTGTTAATTACAACTCAAATAATGGTCTACCAATGCCTATCGCATGGGAGCTATCATGACAACTTCATTGTATACCGTATTACTATATCCATCCCCCTGGCCGGACTACTACAGTTTTTGTCATGGTAACACTAATACACCGCTTCATACTGTTTCAACTCCAAGAAAGTTTTAAACACGACACGACCCTGCCTCCGAAGCCAGCGGTCGTGGGTTCAAATCCCGGTAAGGGCAGATATTTGTGTGATGAGAGCGAATATTTGTTCCTGAGTCTTGGATGTTTTCTATCAATTTAAGTATATATTTCTCTATTTAAGTATTTATCGTGGTCTAGTACCCATAGTACAGTCGACTTCAAAAATATGCATACTTACACTTTAGTACCTTGTCTGTTTCCCGTCATGTTTAAACTGCCATATAAAATTTACACAGCGACTAAAGTGACAAGGTACTAAAGTGTTAACATATTTTTGAACTCGACTGTACAAGCCTAGAGCTTAGTTTGGGACTAGGTCAATTTATGTGACATTTTCCCGTGATATTACTATTATTATTATTAAACCTTTTAATGATAATTCCAGGTCTGAAAGCCACTCCAAGCGATATAAATGTAACGTAATAATCATCAATCATTCTCTTAGACTCCACCAAGAATTACAATTTTAATAAATGTTCCATTCGTAATTCTCGCCACACGAATCCAACGGAACTGAAGTAACTAATTATGAGTTCACGCGTACCCTTACATTAATTAGTTCATTAGTCTTCATACAGCGATTTAAAGCGCATTTTCTCCGTTGATGTATGTCTGGATGTCTCTAAATAAACGGTTTTAATTTCCCCCGAGAAGGGTAGCGGGTGGGCTGAGCCAGCAATTTGCCCGGCCGCGTCTCATTATGGAGCTCGTTGTCTTGAGACAATATTCCCGGCTCGATGCTCGGTGCCAGCCGACCTATTCACAACCTTTCGACGGGGGATAAATCCGTGTATATGTTCCAGTTTTAACCTTTGACTCTACAATATAAGCGTAGAATTGTTCCTTGAGGACTAGCGGTAAGGTAGTAGTACACCTTTTGCATGTCTACTACCATCTTGTTCTTTAATCTATCGCCAAGCAGTAGTGAAATTACTAGCATAGAGACATTTCATCAGTCTTCAGGGTTGGCAACGCATTTGCAGTCTTAGGATTGCAGTCTTGTGATTGTAGTCTTAAGAATACAAATGTCTCAGATAATCAGGTGGTCTGTGAGCTCGTGTGCCTTCTCCTTGCCATAAAAAGGTTGTTAATTTAAAATTAATAAACTCAGCATCTCTCAATTGCTCAGAGCATCAAAAATCTCTGTGTAGGACATCTATAAAGTAAAAATAACGAATTAAGGCGAAGGGTACGGCAAAATTATGAAATCGAGGTGTTTTCGGATAAATTTCTTGGTAAAACTATAGGAAGTGTTAGGTTTAAATGATAACAATCTGAAGACACATATCCTCAAGTTTGGCTCTAGCTCATTTATATAGTTATCTTACTCATAGTAAGCTCTATATACAACTTTGAATAAACCGTTTTTAAAAAGTTTATATTGGTTTTATTCCGGCTGGGCGATTTAGTCTGTTGCCAAACTTTCCACACTTCTTTTTAAAGGCTTAATGTGTGGTGTGAGCTGAAATATTATTAGTTTTAATAAGAATTTCCATGTTATATACTCAAAACATATATGCTCCTAATGAAACAATCAACTAAATGTTTGCTCTTAAACTATGACTAGGCGTTTTGAAGCATTTTGTTGAATGTGGCCAAAAAAAATATATACAAACTAAAAAAAAAGAGTTTAAAATACTCAAAAAATAAACAAAACTATTTTAAACAAAAGCTAAAATAATTTGAATAAAAATTGTTTTTAGTGTTATATAATGGATTTGAACTTGCATTCACGTTGGATCAGTAAAATTTCGTAAAAGTTATAACTACGTATATAGGTACCTAGGTACTCAAAACTTCAAAGCGATGAAAGCGACGTTGCGAGCTCGGTTTGGGTTGGCGTGTGGCGGCCGGCCGCGGCGTTGCCAGATCGTTGGATGTATTTGTTTCCTTGGTTGACAGTTTGAATGTTTCAAACTTTGTTTTGCTCCTACGGTCAGTTGTCACTACTTTCAGTTGTGAGTCAGTCAGTTGCGTTCTAGTTCTACTATTCCGTGCGAACAAGTAGCTACTGTAGTTTTTTTTATATTTTGTCCTTTGCGTTGTTTGGTTTCAATTGTGTTAATTATTTCTTTTGATTGAACTTCGTGTTTTATACGTGTGAAAATGGGGAATAAGCGGGGCAGAAAACCTTCTGCCTCAATCAAGTTGCTTCGGAAACGTCGCGGTCGATGTGGGCAACAAGCTAAACAGCAGCGAGATTCCGCTGTACAGTAAGTACTTACAAAGTGTCCATAATATGCATTTCAAAAGTAAAGTACATTACTTACGTGCCTACATAAAGACCTCATGGTTGCGGGTTTCACATGGGCAGCAGTGTATCAACTGGGAATAGCATAATTGATTTACCAACTATGAGAGTTTTTGGCTCTTTTATTATACTTGGATTGGCAGTTACTATAAATATAAGTTTTAATTTTTGTTTTAGGCCTTCTACCATTCATATTGAAAATCATAATCCAGTTTTTACTTATACTTTAGACATCTTTAAATTAATACTTTTTTCTCTTAAGTACGTCTAACATAATAAAGAAAGTTTAGAGTGTATGAATGGTTCTTTATACTTGGCATTATACAAAGGTAGATTTGTAAACTTCTGTATGTTTTGTTTGATCTATGATCTATTACAAACTACTAAACTAGTTCCAAAGCCAGCTGTCCTGGGTTCAAATCCTGGTAAGGGCAAATATTTGTGTGATGAGCATGAGTATTTGTTCCTGAGTCTTGGTTGTTTTCTATGTAGGTACTTCTCTATCTAAGTATGTTACCATTGTCTAGTACCCATAGTACAAGCCTAGAGCTTAGTTTTGGACTAGGTCAATTTGTGTGAAATTGTCCCCTGATATTTATTTATTTATTATATTTATTTAGTTCTCTTTATTGTTGCAGGTCGACATCTGGTCATGGTCATTTTGATAATGATTTTGATGTAGTGTATGGTGATAATATATCCAATGGTTCTGAACAGTAAGAAAAATATATATTGTGAATATACATGCTATACAGGATGGCCAATGTAGATCGGTCAGTTTGGGCAAGTATGAAACTATAAGACATGATTTTATTGACAAGAAAAACTGCATTCATATATTTAAAAGAACTAAATCTCTGGTTGGGAATCATAAGCAAAAGTTTTGGAAAATAAAACATACATTATTTCTATTTTAATATTGATTGTGTAGGTGTTAAGCAGTAAATGTTACTATGAAACATTTGTATGATGAGCACGAGTCTTGGATGTTTTCTATGTATTTAAGTACATATTTACATACATACCTACATATATACATAACGTCACGCCTTTATTCCCAGAGTGGGGTAGGCAGAGCAACAGAATACCAACAACTCTAAACTTGTTAATAATTCTGTACCTAACCACATTTTGCATAGTCAGGCTAAGATGTTTACCAGTGTATTAGTGACAGGTCGCAAGCCCATCACCTAACAGTACTACAAGCCTTTATTCCCTTAGTCGCCTCTCACAACATCCACAGGAAGACATGGAGTGGCACTATTCTAACCCGGCAACAACATGGGGGGTATATATTTCTCTTTATTGTTGTCTAGTATCCATAAGTACAAGCCTAGAGCTTAGTTTGGGACTAGGTCAATTTGTGTGACATTTTCCTGTGATATTTATTAATTTAGTAGGTGTTTGAAAGTACAGCCATTTTTTTTATACAAAATTGAACTCGTTTAGGTTAGATTTTACTATTGCGTTTTGTATCTTTAAGTGTCGAATTTGTGTTGGTTGTCATTTCAAACACCTACTAAATTGAATTAAACTATAGGGTCGAGGATTATCTAACAGAGAAAAATGCTTGGCCTAAGATACATAACGTAACATAACTAGATTGATACTTAGATATATAACGTAGCTTACTAACAATCTAGTCTTGGGGACATGGTTTCTGTGTTTCTGTAGGAGAATGTATCAAAACTTTATTTAATATTTTTTTTCATTTAGTTTTGCACCGCCATGGGTAGGTATAAATATTATTATTATTTTATTTATTTGCTCCTGTGTTTATTAGAAGTTTCGACACGTTTTCCTGCTTAACTGTGCATGATGTATATATTTTGAAATTTTATTAATTGGTTGATATAATGCTAGGTTAAGTTCTATCATTGTCATAAGCAATATTAAAAAAAAATACTGACTGTTGAGTCTTGTGGCGCTTCTTCTCAGCATTGGTCTCCTCTTGGGAACCGCTGGTAGAATTTTGACGTTTAAAAGTGCCCGTGCGGCATACTTACTGAATAAACAACTTTTATCTGTTATCTTTTTTATCTTTAAAGGATATGGTGAACAATGCATTTTATTCATTTTAGATAACATATTTCATAGTAACATTTACTGCTTAAGTCCTACACAATTGATATCTAATTAGAAATAATGCAAATTTTACTTTTTAAAACTTCCGGGTTTGTTTCCCAAACTGAGTACCTACTAGTGTTTGTTAAATCTAGGCATGCAGTTTTTCTTGTCACTAAAATCGATGATATGGATCCTAAGAACAGATCTTTGTATATCTTACAGTTTCAGACTTGCCCATACTGACCGGTCTACTACATGGGCCACCTCTCCAAATTAACATAATACAATTTAATCTGCTCTTTAATTATATGCCGTAATAATTAATTTTGAATCAATTATGAACATGATTGTATACTTATGTTTTTTAATCTGCTATTTCAGTGACAAAAGCAATGAAACAAAGTATGGGAGAAGAATAGTTAATGTATTGCAGTTTTTTACTCAATTGCAAGAAATATCGTCCCATGGCCCGTTGAATTGCGGGTTACAAGCAGTTGAAATTATATCGCAAACTCGGAGTGGGCTCATCTCACTATATGCACTTAAGTGCAAAATGTGCAATATGACATTTCAAATGAACAATGATATCCCTACTGATGTAATGGATCTCAATACTAGTGCAGTAGCAGGCACAGTGGCCATTGGATGTGGATTCACTCAGCGTACTGATTTATCAGCTGCTGTTGGCCTAGTTCCCATGTCCAAAAACTTTGTATAAAAAACATGTAAAAAAAAGATTGTTTACTGCGAGAAATTATCGACCCAAGGTTTACCCGAAAAATGGCAATAAGGGATCCAGACTATATAATAGGGGCCATGAAGGAACAGAAAAAGAAAGAAAAAATAAGAAAATGAAAGCTATGAAGCTTAAAGGAAAGAAAAAAAAAAGCCCAAAAAAAGAGAAAACCGGACCACGAAATTCTCGACGAATCGCCGCCTTGCCGTAGACCACGTCGAAAATAAAATATTTGAATACTTTTAAAGTACCTAGTATTATTGAAAAAGTTTATTCCCCTACTCCTGGGCCTCTATTCTACTGCGTTATAACGAAATCGCGTTTGAGGTTTATGCCACAGTCTCCATTATTGTCAATGATAATTATAAGAGTCATCAAAACGTTCACAATACGGAACCAAGTAAAATTAGATACACGGTAATGACGACATTACCGTGTAGAATCTCAGCCTTGTCGGGTATGGCTAGCACATCTTGTTTTTTCTAGCTCACTCATTGCGTCTGTATCGTAACAGACTAGTAGTACGATTACAGGGCTGCGATTCTACACGGTAATAACGATATCGTTTTTGACCTGTTTCCGTATTGTCAACGTTGTGATAACTTTTTTGTCATTTACAATAATGGCGACTGTGACATAAACGATTCTAAAACACGTCAAACGCGATATCGTTATAACGCAGTAGAATGGAGGCCCTGTAAGTTTACCATTGACAGAGAGTTTGCCTTAATTTAATTTTCAATTTTCAATACCCACGTCTACCGATTTAGTAATAAGTATTTTATTTGTATGAGATTAATATGAAGGCAATCCATCTGTCAGTGGTAAACTCAACATAATTCTACTGTAGTAGATAGTACCTAATCACGTAGAGGTCGTTTTAAAAGAGCTGGCACGAAACCATGAAAAGAGGGAATGAAAGTATGTACATAACTAAATTTTTGGTTCGAGATATAAACTGTCTAAAAGATAGCACTCGCACAATCCTAGTAGACCAAATTTTTCTTTGATCTAATATTCATGCCAGCTATTCAAGAAACAATCTTTACGTGTAAAAAATACTATTTATGTATTTACTTATTTGATAAAAAGCTATTTTTGACATTCGTTCCTGAATTTGAGATAGTATATAGAAAAACGCAAATTTATTATATTGCTCGGCCTAATGAAGCGCCATCTAACAGTAAATCCATGCCTGACTCTTGGACAAATAGCAATATGTGGTCGATCGCAGAGCTTACTCGTTAGATGGCGCGCGAATTAAAATTTTACTCGTCTGCCCGAATGAGCAAGGTCAATTGCCCGCCCCGTCGCCTTAATGTGAATGTGTAAAAGTTCAAGTGTTCATCTTATCATAAAACCGTTTAGTGTTTGAAATTAGTTTGTAATGCTCCTTAAATAGCAAACTGGACTCCCTTATTTGTTTTTATAAAAAATTGAGACTTGACGCAAACGATATCAACATATGTAGAACCTCCCAAGACTCAGAATCTGCCCCGCGGCCCCAGTTCAGATGCACAACGCTGCAGAGAGACGAATTTGCGATTGTTCCCGTTGTAGCGAGAACATAATGCACTGACGTTAACTCCTCATGTTTATCTACGCTTGAAGCGAAATTGATATGATCTTACCAGCCAGTTGGTTTAAAATTACCTGTAACGTAAACCAAATTGCTCGCTTTCATACCCTTAGACGAAACTTCGCAAGGACAAACTTTAAATTGGGTTAATTTAGTCATTTCGATTACCTTCTTGCGTTAACGTTTATTTAACGAATTTGCTCGCTTTCAATGTGACACATTTTTGATCTTTAAATCAACTTCTTCCAAATCAAAAACATGGCGTCTTTGAGGTGTTAAAATTGTTATTTTTAGTGTTGCATAGTTATTTTAATGTCAATTGTTGCTGTGAAAATCCCAAAGTGTAACGTCGTGTCTTAATGCACAGGAAATATTCAAGTGAACTGTTCCCACGAGAGCTCTCTAAAGACTTGCTACACAATCTCCAACCGCTTCGCCACTTGGACGATTTATGAGGATAGTTACGCTAACGCAGCTTCGCTCGCAAACAGGTAACACCAGGGAGTGTGCAAAGAATGAAGATGAAATTTAGGCGACGAATATTCTTTGTTTTTGTATATGTAAATATGAGATCAAAAATGTTTGATATTTGTTTGTGTGTTTAATATTTTTGGAATGTTTTGTGCCGAACGTATTATTTCTCAAACATTCATTTCTTAGCCAGCTTTTTTTCTGAAACTGTAAATTCTACACGAAGGTCCTGAAATAAATACTGAAATAATTACAAATACAGAAAAAAGTGGTTTTCCAAATTATAAGGTTTAGGAACGATACATTCGGTCAAAAAATATTTCTGCCAAAAGGCAGGATCCCGGAAAAGTGACCCTCTAAACCATAAATGTAAAGAAGTCCACTATTTTTTGCTATGTTTAAAGCTGCTTCCAGCCTTTTTCTTTGTGTATCAATGGTAAAGGTTTGTCTAAAGGAGTTGCCTGACGTATGACTAGTTCCCACCTTTTGGTTGCCTCTGAAATGTACTGGGTTTTCCGAGCTGTGGGTATCCAACTAAGCCGTCGAGAAGGTACCAGGGGCCTTAGCCAAGATGCAAACGCTCCTAACGTTTTTCTTTTCTATCACTCAAAATGTATGGGATGACAGTCGACCACGTGGTTTATCAAAACGCACGAGAATGTCATCCCGTACATTTTGAGCGATAGAAAAGAAAAACGTTAGGAGCGTTTGCATCTTGGCTAGGGCCCCAGACCTTCAAAAATACCTCTACTTTACGATAATGTTATAATTATGTCGTTTTTCTCGCGCCGTTACGTTATAAAACTCGGATCCATAGCGTATTTCATCATAACGATGTAAACTTCTTACCGGTATACATATAATATAATAACGATATTTTCTATAACGTTTAACGTCCTCTTTTACTGTAATTAATTTAAATGATTCGTTCAATAAGGACCGCGGTGGCCTTCTTTGCCGCCCAGCTAATATGCATCATAAGATTCATAACAGTCGCCAGTGGCACGATTTCTTGATTTAGGCCATTATAAAAGTACAAGTAAGAGGCGACTAAGGGCCTGTTGTTTGATCAGAAGTTAAACTAATTGTTAAAATAGTTACTAATAGTTAAATCTAAAGGAAATGTGTAAAATTTTTGATTCTTCTTTTTTTAATTTTAACGATTAGTTTACCTACTGATCAAACAACTCGCCCTAAGGGAATAAGGAAATAAGGGCTTGTAGTTCTGTTAGGCGATGGGCTTGCAACCTGTCACTAATACACTGGTAAACATCTTAGCGTACTTGTGAAAAATGTGGTTACAGAATTATCAACAAGTCTCTTTAGAACTTTTCGTATTTCTGTAGCTCTGCCTACCCCACTATGGGAATGAAGGCATGATGTTATGTTTGTATAAAAGTACAAAATGACAACAGCGCGCAATTTATATTACGTTTTTCTGGTTTTGTTACAATGTTGATTTCTTTTTGTGTATATACTACCTACCGTTAGGTATTAAAAAAAAACTATATTTCAAAAAATAACCTTAAAGAAACATACGTTATGGTGAGGATATTTTTTTCAACTTTATTTACGCCTTGAAGGGCCCTGGGGGGTTATCATGAGCTAGCTTTGCAGTTCATTTTACGGTAAGCGTAAAGGACAGAGCTATGGCGGTTATATAGCTCTGTCCTTTCCTCTGAGTGTAAACAGAACTGCAAAGGTAGCTCATGATAACCCCCCAGAAGTAATTACTGGGGGGTTAATATGAACTAGCTATGCAGTTCATTTTACGGTGAGCGTAAAGGTCAGAGCTATGGCAACTGCCATACAACACAGCACTGCAGCTATACAACTGTATAGCTCTATCCTTTTCTCTGAGCGTAAACAGAACTGCATAGTTATGTCAATATAACCCTCCCGGGCTAATTCTTCGTAGTATCTACGCACAACAACTAAAATAAATGGATGGAAGCTACTAAAATTTATAATTTCCTTTCTATCCTTTAACATATCCTGGGTTCTACTAGAAATCACCAATGGATTTAATTTTTCAATACATTTTTTGTTACAAACTTCTAGGAATTCAGTGTTACTGGTGAGGCTACACAGTTGCCTTGCATATAGTAAGACTGTGCTCGAGGGATGAGACCTACTATGGGGGTTGGCGACGCGGCGCGACTGCCTGATGAAGTTTAATTACGAGGCACCAACCTGAAGCAATTGCCTGGTATATTAGCATAATCACCGCCGTTAATTGAACTGAAATTGAAGACGGTTTTAAACATACCGCGGCTAGCGAACCGTCTGCCAAACTTCGTCCTGTGAACTATAAAGTTTTTAATTTGCAGCAAGGACTTTTTTATTAAAATGATGATAAGTATACATATACGAGTACACTGTGCAGATTTTTTTATAACCTTTTTTAATTTATTTATCTAACAAAATTCATAACAAAACTCGATACAAATGATCTGTGAAACTGCTTAACAGTTTGTTGGCAGAATTAAAAAACAAAGCTGGGCCGGGCATGTCGGACCATGCCCAGTGTAGGGTTCCGAAGCCTTCAACATAATCGTAACTACTACAAACATAAAAATCAACAAATAATATCAAATTTTCTATTTAAAGTCAATTGGTGCCGTCTTAGATGATTTTAGTAGGTGTAACCACTTTAACCGTCTGTATCTCAAGAACCAATGTCTTCTTAGTCGTGATAGTTTTATGTTCGTTAAAAATTCGTTATATGTTCTTTCATTTAAGTTTTTTTTCAGTTTTAGCATTTGTAGTTTTGGCTGTAGTAAATATTTCATAAACGGATTACTTAATCGTAAAACTGTTTCCACAACCCCATAATATTTTTGAAATACCTATCCAACGACAACCCACACTATAGGGTAGAGGAAAAAAAAAATACATTTTATTGTACCACTTTCTTGACGTGAGTAATATTCATGTTCATGCCAAATTACAGCTTTCTAGTACTAAGAATATAGACTCTGACGGCGGTTTTTTAGGTTTATTTAAAACATTGATTATATTTTGAACTTTTTAGTGATCATACTACGCTAAGTTATTTCAAGCGCGCCATAAGCAACGCCGCGGGAAAGTCATAGTCGTATTTCAAAAAGTAAATATTCTTAATTGTAGTCGGTCAATTATCTTAATCGAGATATCTTATCGCCACCCTCGAAATAGGTACCGTTGAGGAGTTCCGGTGGCCACCTGTGGTCTTCATCATCAGTTCCACTTCACCAAGTGATACGTTCTGAATGCAAATACTAGGCTAGTTAGTAAAAAAAACAAAAATCGTTATATGTTAGCCTACAATATTTGAGGAGTTCCCTCAATTCCTCACTGATTCCCTCATGAGATTCAGTTTTGGTGACAATGGAACACCTCTATCTATCAGATATCTAAATCGGTCCACAACTGACGGAGTAATAGGTGAACATACATAAAAAAGATACACACAATGGAAAGTATAACCTCCTCCTTTTTTGAAGTCGGTTAAGAAGAATATGCCCCACCTTAAGATCAATAACAAAGGAACTATTAACTAAACTGCCCGAATTTGGCCGTGACGTCGGCTGCGCGTCCAGGTTACGCTTTAATTTGGCCGTGACGTCGGCTGCGCGTCCAGGTTACGCTTTAATTCGGCCGTGACGTCGGCTGCGCGTCCAGGTTACGCTTTAATTTGGCCGTGACGTCGGCTGCGCGTCCAGGTTACGCTTTAATTCGGCCGTGACGTCGGCTGCGCGTCCAGGTTACGCTTTAATTTGGCCGTGACGTCGGCTGCGCGTCCAGGTTACGCTTTAATTTGGCCGTGACGTCGGCTGCGCGTCCAGGTTACGCTTTAATTTGGCCGTGACGTCGGCTGCGCGTCCAGGTTACGCTTTAATTTGGCCGTGACGTCGGCTGCGCGTCCAGGTTACGCTTTAATTCGGCCGTGACGTCGGCTGCGCGTCCAGGTTACGCTTTAATTCGGCCGTGACGTCGGCTGCGCGTCCAGGTTACGCTTTAATTTGGCCGTGACGTCGGCTGCGCGTCCAGGTTACGCTTTAATTCGGCCGTGACGTCGGCTGCGCGTCCAGGTTACGCTTTAATTCGGCCGTGACGTCGGCTGCGCGTCCAGGTTACGCTTTAATTTGGCCGTGACGTCGGCTGCGCGTCCAGGTTACGCTTTAATTCGGCCGTGACGTCGGCTGCGCGTCCAGGTTACGCTTTAATTCGGCCGTGACGTCGGCTGCGCGTCCAGGTTACGCTTTAATTTGGCCGTGACGTCGGCTGCGCGTCCAGGTTACGCTTTAATTCGGCCGTGACGTCGGCTGCGCGTCCAGGTTACGCTTTAATTCGGCCGTGACGTCGGCTGCGCGTCCAGGTTACGCTTTAATTTGGCCGTGACGTCGGCTGCGCGTCCAGGTTACGCTTTAATTCGGCCGTGACGTCGGCTGCGCGTCCAGGTTACGCTTTAATTCGGCCGTGACGTCGGCTGCGCGTCCAGGTTACGCTTTAATTTGGCCGTGACGTCGGCTGCGCGTCCAGGTTACGCTTTAATTTGGCCGTGACGTCGGCTGCGCGTCCAGGTTACGCTTTAATTCGGCCGTGACGTCGGCTGCGCGTCCAGGTTACGCTTTAATTTTTCTTAATAGGTATTATCTTAATTTGATAGTAACACAAGTCAATCCTAATATCATATCTGCAGTGCATTATGGTACACATAAATTGATTTAACCCAGAAGTAAATCTAATTAGATTTACTTCTGGGTTAAATCAATTTATTTGTACTAATGAATACATGGTATGCTTGAAATAGAGCCGAAATATATAAATAATTGCCTTACCTTGACAGACCAACCCACCAAAAGTATAGAAAGGGAAAAAGTTTGGGAATTGCCATTTGACATAAAATCACTAATAGACAACTCACAAAAAGGAGATTACGAGTATATATTAATCGACTTATGAGAGTTTCTGTGTTTATTAACTGTTATAAGTTTAGGCCCAGGATCGGATGTCTGAATTTTTATACTTGGAATAAGTTTACCTTTGTCAGCTTTGTCAAATTGCTCCTGTATCAAGTAACTTTAAGAAGACTTTGTCAAAATAAAAACCTTTGTATTTTTTAACTTTAAAAAAGCTTTGTCAAAACAAAAACCTTCTAAATGTTGTACTAACAATCTTTCCCTTGGTTTAGTTATTTTCCGAACCAATTTTATCACCCTTTACAATTTCATTTTGTCTTCAATTTCTCAATCATGGTTACGATTGACCTTTTTCATCATTTATTTTATTACAAACGGACTGGCAACAGTAAAAACAGCCGCGAGAGAGCGGTGCGGTGGTGCCCCCAACACGCGTTATTATGTCGCGATAGCCGCCGGGTACGTTGAGGAAAGTTATGTCCTCGGCAAGAAGGCTTGATATAAAAATATTAAAAGCTTCGTATTTTTGCAGCCCATTTAATAAAATTTCTTCGGGGCATATTATAAAGTAATTTCTCTTAAATGCAACTTATTTACATGAGCAAGTGAACGTTTTAAATTTAACTATCAAATTCCTACACCAATTGTTTAGGAGTGAAACAATATTTCAATATACGTCTTCCAACAGAACCATTTGCATACGCATTAAAACCAACCCATTGATTTCTACAATAACAGACCATAAACAAAATTTGTAAGCCATTATATTTTTCTTGTCTAGCCGGGCCTTAAAAAGGGTAATTTATTGAGAAAATTCTCATAAATTGTGGTGCGTTTTGTTCGACAATTAATATTCCTACTACAGCAACACACACTGACCCAATAAACATTTCAATCATAAACATCGCGGCACATTTGATTAAGCCAGCTATAATAACAAGCTAGCCTCAGTTTACTAGTGGAAAACGTATTAAAGGGCGGCAACGGCCAGAAAACTAGAATTGAATCATTTTTATTTGTTACAGTTTCCCTCTGTGGAATACATTGTATTCATGCTCAATACTATTTGCATAATCTTCTTGTTTACTGCTAGTTACTGTTGTAATAACAATGTTATATTCAACGCCGTATACAATTTTATTTGACTACAGATTTAATTTACCAATGCGTTTTTTATTCGTAGGTTGTTGAAGCAGGAAAAAATATTTTAGCAAAGTATAGGTAGTTCCACGAGAGTTGAGGTGAATGATTACACACACAGCTACATGAAGTAATGATTGCAAAACGTGAATGAATAAAATGAGTGAGGGAATGTAAATATAAATAAAAAAAACTTAATTATATCAGTCAATTATTGTATTACTTGATCTTTAAAGAGGTTTCATAACAAAATAACAAAGTAATGAAAATAAAGGTAAAGATAGTTATTTTAACCGCTATATAGAAACAAGGCAATTTATTACTTATTCTCTTTGATTTTTACGATTAATATTATATTCATATACCTACGCATATCTGACCATTATTTATTCATATAACTCATTTATTTAAATAAAATCGGTCAAAATTTGTTTTGTTTGAAGTCGATGAATTGTTCTACATAATACTTAACAAAATATTTTAGAGAAACTTTCAGGTCTAACTTGCAGTTCAGTGTTAAACTTGCTATCGGTACAATATACATACATACATACATAAATCACGCCTGTTTCCCAGAGGGGTAGGCAGAGACCACTTCTTTCCACTTGCTACGATCCTGACAATACCCTTTCGCTTCTTCCACATTCATACATCGAGTCATGCATGCACGTCGGTTTCGGGTACTTAAGATTCGGCCCTTTTCTAGTATTTCCCCGATTTGATTCAAAAAAGTACGCCTAGGGCGCCCCCTTACGACCCTTCCACTCACTTTAGCACTGTAAATTTCTTTCGTCAATCTTTTTTCATCCATCCTTTCCAAATGACCGAACCATCGAAGCATGCCCTTTTCAATTTTAGTCACTACATCTTCTTTCAGACCACACTTCTCTCTGATGTTTTCATTCCTTACTCTATCACACAGTTTTACACCACACAAACTACGCAAAGAGCGCATTTCTACTGCATTTATACGACTTTCATGCTTATCCTGCCACACCCAACATTCACTACCATACATCAGAGTAGGGGCCAACACTCCATTGTGAACAGCCAGTCGGGCTTTTTGTGAAACGCCCCTTCTGCTCACAAAGGAGTGCAGGGCTCCATTTATCTGATTTCCTGCATTCACCCTCCTCTCAATATCCTTCTCACACTTACCATCTCTTGTAAACATACTTCCCAGATACACAAATTCACTCACTTGTTCTACTAATTCACCATTTATAATTATCACGCACTCAGTAATATCTTCGTCCTTTTCTATCACCATGACCTTGGTCTTAGCAACGTTTACTTTCATACCCTTTTGTTTAAATCCCTCATTCATCACTGTCACCATCTCCTGCAACTCAAGTGCCGATGGAGCAAGTATAACTTGATCATCGGCATATAAGAGGCATTTGATGAGTAACTCTTGCATACGCAAACCCTTATCACACTCTTTCAAATCTCGCATACAACTGTCCATGAATAGATTGAACAGCCACGGTGAGGCAACACAGCCCTGTCTAACACCTCTAGAGATATTAAACCAGGCCGAGTATGCCCCATTGATCCTGACACAGGCCTTAGAGCCCTCATAAAGGGACTTCAAAGCCTGTACCAGGTTGCCGCTCACTCCATACATAGACAGCACCGTCCATAACTCTTTTCTATTTACCCTATCATAGGCCTTTTCCAGGTCTACAAAAGCACAGAAAACCTTTTGGTTGACAGCCAAAAACTTTTCTGCGATGGACCGTAGTGAAAAGACCTGATCCGTACATCCCATTCCCTTTCGAAATCCCGCTTGTACATCCCAGATTTTGTCATTCGTAACATTCACTACCCTTTCAATTAAAATCTTCGCATATACTTTGCCGACAACACTAAGGAGGCTGATACCGCGGTAGTTTTTGCAGTCTTGCTGTGACCCCTTTCCTTTATACAGAGGGACGATAACGGCCTTAATCCAATCTTCCGGGACTTGGCCGATACTCAAACATGCATTGAAAAGGCGATACAACAGACTACCCACCACGCCATCTCCTCTCCTCAGCATTTCTATCGACACTCTATCACAACCTGCAGACTTTCCCGCTTTCATACTTTTTAAAGCTTCCACGATTTCACTCATGCTAATCACACTTTCATCTACTCTAGTTGCATCCTTATTCTTGCATTCTGGCTCAAGGCATACATCTTCGCATTCAAACAAGCTTTCAAAATAGGTTTTCCATCTATCAAGCATTTTTCTTTCCTCACATATTAAGTCCCCAGACTCATCCCTCAACGCAATTAACTTAGTTTTCTCTGATTTCCCCCGAGCCGATTTTATCAAACTCCAAAAGAGTTTAATATTCGACCGGAAGTTGTCAGAGAAACTCCTATCATACTTTTCATTTAGTAAATCTTTCTTTCTAGCCACAACTTCTTTCACTCTTTTCTTTGATTTAATATAATCTTCTTTTTTTCTATCACTTAGATGTTGTGCTGGCTCTACAGCTACAAAATCCAACCAACACTTTTTCTTCTCTTTCACTACATCATCTACCTCTCTATCCCACCATTCCGGACGTTCATTCTTGCTGTTTTTTCTCTTTACTACACCGCATACTTCAATGGCCGATTTAACCATTCCATTCTTCATAGTCTCCCATACATTATTTACATCATTCTCGACTTCACTGTCATTCATCTTATTAACACATTCAAAATAATCTTTCAGCTTCCTTACGTACTCATCTTTTATAACTTCATCATTCAGTTTCTCTACTTTTATCCTCTCTAACGCAGTTGTCGGTACGGAAACACGATGGCGCCAACGTGTGAACAGACCCCTTACTCGTGTTACCACTAAGTAGTGATCTGAACCTACGCTGACCCCCCGAAATGCTCTAGTATCTACAACTTTGTTACGCAAACGTTCATCCACAATCATCAAGTCTATCATAGATTTCTCATTTTGACGTCTCCACGTATACTGATGAATCTCTTTGTGATCAAACCAAGTGTTTGTCACGCAGAGATTCTTAGACAAACATACATTGTGAAGGCATTTGCCATTCTCGTTCACACGCTCATCACCATACTTTCCTAGTACCGATTCATAACCATCTCTTTGCACGCCTGTCCAACCATTAAAATCGCCTAGTAAAATAATCCTTTCATTCTCCTTGCATTTTCTTGAAACCTCATGCAGACTTTCCCAAAACTTCTCCCGTTCTTCTTTTGGTTTATTCATATCGGGGGCATAAGCCCCAATAATGAACAAACGAGTGAGACTTACCTTTAGTCGCACCCAGAGAAGTCTCGGGCTCACGCATTCATGCTCTTGCATACACTCAGCCATTCGTTCTGTGAGTAAGATACCAACTCCTTGACGACCGTGCTCGGATGCCGGGACCCCGGACCACAATGCCGTCAAGGTTCCGTGTGTGGACGTACTCACCCCTTTTTTCTTCGTCTCAGTCACACATAAAATATCCAGCTTTCTCTCTTTCATCATCATACATACTTCAACTAACTTATGTTCCATCCCTCCACAAACATTCAATGTAGCAAGGCGGCTTTCAGCCGGTACAATACAAGCCGGTACAATATAAGAACAGTAATTTCAAAATCCCGCTGTCATTACATGACAGTATTGTTGTGTTGCATTGTCTCGACGTAACCTATGCAGGGCCTCTATTCAACTGCGTTATAACGATATCGTTTTTGACCTGTTTCCGTATTGTCAACGTTTTGATAACTCTTATGTCATTTACAATAATGGCGACTGTGACATAAACGATTCTTAAACGTGTCAAACACGATATCGTTTTAACGCACCTGAATAGAGGCCCATGTAAGAAATACGTGAAAAAATATTTTACAAACAGTACCTAATAAGCAAACCCTACTGCCTGTGTTTGTAATATTTTATGTAGGCAGGTATATTTATTCTTGCTAAAAGCGAAAAAAAAAATACCTAGCCAATGACACTGCTGCTGGTACAAAGACCTAACGATGTCACTGTCAAAAGTGCGTCAAGCTTGTTCGTATACAAAATGACACCGAGAAACATGACCTTCCCTCTGAGGCGGTACTCCTGTAGTCCCCTCCGATGGTCCTCTCGTAGTTATTAATCAAGCAACTTTCTGAGCGTTTAAGGGTTCTTTTTTATTGTTAAAGTCACGCGCTCTAGTTCGTTTGGCATATCAATAAAGTTAATAGACAATAGTAGACTATTGGTAAAAAATTACTTTTAGATTTTAATAAATGTTGGCTTTCACCATACAATGTTTGTTATCTTTAAATGATCTAAGAATATGAGCTATTGTTACTTACATGGCCCGCGAGTGTTGATTGTTAGCAAAGGCAAGCGCGGCGGCGGCGGGTCGTGATAGCCGCGTGATGGATGGACGCCCGCGCCCCCGGCAAAAATGATGAGCATCTCATTGTTACCGAGAAACGAAGGCATTTTAAATTCAAATCAGACAGAGGAGTTTTTAGACGCCACCTTGAGAATATCGTAAGTGCCTACTTTCGAAGGTGAATAATACATAAACGGAAAAATTGTCGCGAGGAACATTTGACCTACATTCTTTTATGAATGAAAAACACAAAATAAGTAAATAAGAACTCATTTAAAAAGACACATACAAAACCCCGCCGCAATGATCTTGAGGAGGAAAATAAACAGAATTAAACAAAAAAACTGTCGTAAAGTTGGCGGAATTCGGTAGTTTGGGTGATGTTTTTTTTTACTGGTGTTTCTTCATGCCACACCTAAAGCCGAATTCTATGAAACAAAATTAAAGTTTAATCAAATTATGTTACTCGTACAGCCCTAAGCGATATTATCACTGACATTATTACTGCGTGAGCCCCACTGTTTTAACGTATTCATTTTAAGTTTCATTCAGATGTTTTTATCAATAGCATAGGATTTAGGTAGCTAGAGCAAGATTATTTTAGTCAGACGACACGTTTTAGAATCGCCTATACTATGCGAAACTGTGTTCAGTACCTAGTACGGACCCCTAAAACTGACTCAGGTTTTCATATATTACGTTGATGATACGTTGACGTCACTACGCCGGTAAAAGGTTTTGCTCGGAGTACCGGTGCGACCGGCATTGGGACAAGGCTCAAGCTACCGGTGGTTAGGATAACCACACGGCGAAATGGGCGCAAGACGTCGAGCGTACTCGTATGCCCGGTATAAAACATCCGGACAGGAAGTAATAAGGTCTTTACTAATACTTACTCTCTTTTTAGGGTTCCGTAGTCAAACTAAGAACCCTTATAGTTTCGCCATGTCCGTCCGTCCGTCCGTTCGCAGCCTAGCGCAGAGACTCTTAGTACTAGAAAGCTGTAATTCGGCATGAATATACATATTAGTTACGCCAACAAAGTAATACAATAAAATGTATATTTTTTAGGGTGCCTCCCCTACACGTAACGTGGGGTTGAATTTTTTTTTTCTTGTCTACCCCAGAGTGTGGGATGTCGTTGGATAAGTCTTCCAAAAATATTGTGGGTTTGTGAAAACAATTTTCCGATATCAGAATCCGTTTATGAAATATTAAGCTTTAAAGCGCAAATTTTTGTTAGAGTAAAGTGTCCCCCCCTGCAGTGTAAACTCCTGCATGTTTGGAAATATTCACCTCACTATTGTAAAACCGCCCGCAAAGTTCTGCGTTCCAGGCCACGGCAAAATTAAAAAAGTCATTATTTACCAATGGCAGTGGCTGGAAAAAAATAATGACATTACATTGACAAATGGAACTATAAAATACAAATAGAACGTAATAAGTCGTACGAAATGGAACTATAAGTGACGTCGATGAATGATGACGAAAATTTTTCTTTTAAAGGATTTATAGGATTGTGTTTAATACAACAACAGTGATAAATTTTCACGCAATGTTTAAGAAAAGCGCTATACAACTTATACTTGTCCCTCAATGACCTTTCTCCTTGTCCCTGCAGTAATGTACTAATAATTTATTATTTTTATATAATGTTAGTCTACTTTTAAAGTGTTTGCAAAAATGTGGACCTCGTACCTTAAAAGAAAGGATTCTTATTATTATGGCTATTAAAATCTCCCTACGAGCTACGAGTCGATACTGTATGTACTCTCGATGCCTGTGTGTGTATTTATCTCGTAACGTTACTTGAGCGAGAACTTAATCTTGTCTATTGTCGCTCATTTGCGCGGCTTCCAGTTGCGCGCCGCGTCCGCGGGCGCCAGCGCGGGAGCAGAGTAGTCGCGTCACCTGCGCCCCTCAGACGAATGCATTAATTTTGCCTCCGCTGCGCTCAGACTCATTTTTTAGCATTAAAGCTAGGCGGGTAGCTTTGAGAAATTTATACCAGCAGAATTCAAATAAATTTAAACTTACAGTTTTCAGATATATCAAGACTTGTCTGAATTTACAGGGAATTCATAAAACGTTGACTCTCAGTAACCGAGGAAAAATCGCAAATTGTTTGTGTCACAAGCATCGGTGCACGTTTCCTTTAATCCCGCGCCCGTAGCACTTAGATGAAAATCACATAGGACGTACGGCTTCGCTTGTTTTACTTGCTAAATTCTTGGCAACGGTTTCGCTTCTTTTATCTGTGACAATGCTATGTGAAAGAATGCTTATGTACGAGTATGTTATATAAGTTACATATGAATGTGGACGCTTTTATTAATTGCTTTTTAAATTAAGGACACAGATAAAAACTGTGTTAATACAGTTTTTATTATTAAAACATTGCATAAATTATAATAACAATAACTAAACATTAATGGGGGATAAAAAAGTCAATTTGTGTTGAGCCAGTCATAGAGTTAACCGTAAACACGAACGACCATAAAATTATGGATCGGTCGGTTTTAATGACCTCCCGAGTCCCGGTGCGTAATTATTTTGTTCCAACTTGGAGTTATTCGGGCGGACCCTGATTTCTTGTTTTATTATTGTCAGCTAAAGGCACGCAGAACGGTATTTAATTCGCCATTTCTCAGCTGAAATTATATTTTCATAATCACAGTGACACGCAGGTGGACAATTTAAAACAGTGGAATAGAAACGGGTAATTGTGTAAAACTGAAGAAGTTTGTTTTCTTAAATACGCAAAACTTGTAAAATACCTGCGCATATGGTTTTTACTTAGAGCTTAAAGTTGACAAAACAATTTTAATGAAGTGCGAACCAAAATCTGAACGTTCTTCAAAATATGTTTTTGAAGGTACATTTTAGATAAAGGATTCTATTATAGTAGACCCGGCGACACCTGGTCTGCACGGGTATCGCACAGTTTACGCGACTCGCCCGCCGATCCATTTCGTTTTTAGCTGCGCATTGATGCGATACGAGGAAAAAGAAGGTCAAAATCGTTGAGCTGTAACCAATATAAGAGGTTTTTTTTTACGAAAGAAATGTAAATTAAAGAAAAAAACTACCTGCCAGTCCTGTTCCCAAGTTGTTCCTCAACAACCGAAGCTTAGTAATGGTAACCATAATTTCGTCACTAACAAAACATAATATACAGTGAAAAACTGTCTCCAGATAATAAATGATTTAAATTTAAGTTTTACAGCGCTGTAAGCCTCTTCAAATAAATTTCGACAAAGCTCATTGACGTCACGGGAGATCAAAGAGCTGGCAGTTTCCTCGCTCTACGCATTAGTTTAACTATTCAGCAAGGAAATGCTGTCAGCATCTTTGGGACAACACTGCCTTTTTTACGTTTAGCTTTTTAACCTAAGCTTATTATTAATTTTAAGTTTTTTGTAACTTTTTCAGGTACGCCTATTTACATATTTGTAAACTTAAATAAATCAATTTACTAATGCATACATAACATTAAACTTTTAGAAAAAGAATGTATATTACTAGTAACTATAGACTCGATTAGTTACCGAAACCGCTTAAAATAAAAATAGAACACAATGGTTACCTTTTCGAAGCAGTCCAGGCGAAGCTACGAATAGCCCGGATCAATACGAGAAACCAAATCTATTTAGCCCTGCTGCTCTGAACGGGCAGACACGTGGAAATAAATGCGACTGCGACCTTTGACCGCCCGTCCGGCTGCATTTATGCATTTAGACTGCACTGCACTGGACAGTGGACAAATTTCAGCTGCAGGTTAGGGACAGTTTCATTCCTCATGTAACTACTCTCGCAACAAAAGGTTCATTTAACTTGATTTTTTTTAACTAAATTTCGTAGAAACAATTTACGTATTACTTAGTTTGCGAACTTTCTACATAGTATGAAACTAAGTCGTGTCTACCTGTCTTTCTGTCAGTCTGTATATCCGCTAACTCCTGCTTAACCACGCAACGCATTTTGATGCGGTTTTCACTATAGAAACTAAGAAATAGGGAAACAAGGGAGGGTTGCTAGTCTATAGTATATCTGAATCCCTGTTTCCCTTGGTTTCGCCATAACTCGAGAATGGCTTGACTGATTTGATTATTTTTTTCGTAACTATCTCGACAAGGTTGGTATAAAAAAAACACACACGGGCGGCGCCGGGCTCGGACCACTAGTTAATTATACAAATATAACAGAACTAGCGACCCGCCCTCGCTTCGCTTCGGTTTATGTGAGTTTTCAGTAACACCCGTATGGTCAAGGACTTTAATTGTTGTGCCACTATGGAACCCTGTCATTATGACAGCGTTAATCATTAATTTTAGCTTTCTTTCATGTGGTTTGACGCTGTCATTATGACAGGATTCCATAATGGCATAACAATTAAAGTCCTTGACTGTACATAAATCAGAATTAATTACTTATCCATAAAATCCCTTCCGTGATACGGGTCCACCTAAAAGCCGTTCAGTAGTTTTTGAGATCATCCGATACATACATACAGATAGACAGACGCGGCGGGGGACTTTGTTTTATAATACTCGTATGTAGTGATGAGATAAATCGACAGCCCGTTCATGAGACACTTTCCAAAAAAATAATGTTTGATGAAACTTTACGACACTATGAAAGTAGAAAATCGTAGGTAGTTTTAATCTAAATGATGACCAAAAGCATTTGTACGTCTATATTACTGTTTATTAGTAGGTAGTAGAATAAATAGACAGACTTACTCGCTAACAAAAATTCAACAATAATTGGTTTATTTTATAACTTAAAACAAGCAAAGGGTAAAATAGGGGACGAATTGTATGAAAGCTTATCCATCAAGTAAGAAACTTAAAAACATAATAATTTATAAATAAAATCAAATTAGCTTGGCGTTTTCTGGAAATCACTACATAGTATAAAACAAAGTCGCTTCCCGCTGTCTGTCCCTATGTTTGCTTACATCTTCAAAACTACGCAACGGATTTTGATGCGGTTTTTTTTAATAGATAGAGTGATTGAAGAGGAAGGTTTATATGTATAATACTTTAATCCGGAGCGAAGCGAGGGCGGGTCGCTAGTAACTTATATTGAGGACGAAGTTGCGGGCTAAAAACTACCTCGTATTAATAAAAAGGGGATCCTATCATTTCATAACCAATGTTTCACAAATGATTCATTTTACAAACATGTCATTTGACAACCCGCGTTATTTTCCGAAACTGTAAATAATTCTGGATTTATTTAAAGACCATCGTGTAGAACCCTATTGGTTATGGTTAGGTTAGGTTAGGTTAGTGTTATAAAAATCGGGAAATATGTGTAGTTACAGAAAAAAAGCGTATTGGGAAATGAATAGGTTGCGAAACTATGCGTTTGTCAAAGATTTGTCGACAAAAAGGCAGAGAACCAATAAAAGGTTTTGTTTAACACTTTGTTACGTTCGTATTTACATCGTTTCTCTCGATTATTCTCCGTACGTGGACGAGTAGGAGCAGTAGAAGTTTATGTAAGGACGCTGGAGAAGGATTTGCTTTGTCGGTCGTAAATCCGTTGGCTCTACTTCGCTTATTTGATTACGTGGAGAATACCTACCGGCCGAGACATAACCGGGTTTATTGCCTTCGTAACTACCCGCGGCCCAGAAAACCTCAAATGAGATAGGTTGATCCACTTTATTGCGCCCTTATAATTATCATAATGTTCATTCATAATTCATTTCCAAGGCGTTATTTTGTTCCTGGTGTTCTATTTTCGACATCATTAATGTAGACAGCGTATCAAGTTAATAGGCATACCTGTTAGTGGCTGGTGATAACAAAATGGAAATAGTTTTATTGGTTCATTCCCGCGGTGATGATTTAAGTAAATTATATTATGTAAAATATCACCATCATCATTATTATAAAGTGTAATTATAAGCCTAGTTTCTCTCAAATCAAAATAAAATAATACTCGTACCTAATAGTAAAGTTAATAATTAAAATAAATTAAATAATGTGGTTACAGAATTATCAACAAGTCTTTTTAGAGTTGTTGGTATTTCTGTAGCTCTGCCTAACCCACTCTGGGAATGAAGGCGTGATGGGTACTAGGGGTGATCCATAAGCTTTGATACACGGTATGAACCATCCCCATAATGATATTCTTTTTATGACAACTATACCATGGCACTAAGCAACGTTAAATAAGAGAAAAAATATATACACATTATTCATTGGTTTTTCTGTATAGCTAAACAAAAAACATATGTATGAACAATTTTACAAAATAAGAGTGGGTTTTATAATTATTTAGAGCGGTGCGGAGGAAGTCCTGATGCATTATTAAAAAATGTTGTTACTGAAAATGAAACCTTGGTTTATCTTTATGATTAAGGATAAATAAGTTAACTTTGTAGTCGTTTTTTTTATCTCCAGGTCTGTCACCAAAATTTAGGTTAGGTTTTTCGGCCTTTTTCAGGATCATTGAGGCCAACAAATAATAACTGTGACATTAGCTTTTACTAATCGAGCTCAAATAATCTACGTGATTATTTAAACAATTAAATTATTATTTTATTTATTTATTTTAACATTATTCTTTCAAAGTTATGTAACATTAAAAATAAGCTAAAGAAAACAAAAACGAATTTGCGGCAGTAATTTTGCTTCAGAGCCTTCTAATTGACAAGGATGCTGTTCTTTGACCAAATTTCAGTACTGATAACCGCTTCCTCAGTAATGAGCCCTTACTTTCGACTCCTACTTCTCTTTAAGTAATGTTCAATTTACTTAAATATATATATATATATATATATATATATATATATATATATATATATACTTTATTGGAATATGTTTTTATTATATTTGGAATATGTTATTACATTCATTCGTAAAGTATTACATTGTCATGACTTCATAAGTAACAATGTTAAAGAATGGCTGATTGCTGAGTTTGCTTTGCTTCGTTTTAGCAATGGTCTTCTCTTGGGAAGTACTGGTACATTTTTCACGTACGAGTAAGTACGTGCCAGTACTTGACATAGCTACATGTAATAACTTTTTTTCTTTTCATTGTTGTTTAAGGATTAGCTGTAACTCGGAGTCCTTGAGAAGTAAATGTCTTATTACAGTTATTACTATTATACATAAATTACTAATTAAGCAGAAACTCGCTAATCTTGACGTCTGCTGCTTCCACGACACTCTCATTGGTAACTGGAACATCTGTAAAGACAAATGCTATTGTATTTTACCATTACAGTACGTCCTTCAATATGTCTTTAATAGTGAAGTTTTATCGCCATAGCGACATGTTAGCGGATAACTTTTACCTCTAGTCGTTGGCGTTTGCCCATTTATATTCATTATTCATATTAATTTTATTGTATCCCTGATTTTGACATAAAATAATTAGGTAGGGTAAAACAAATACTATTACGGTATCTTAACCAATATGAGAATTTAGTAAGTGATAATAACAAATATAGTAATAACGTAATAGCTGGATTGCTATAATCATATTTCTTTTAATAAGGCAATCATGACAGTCGTAATTAGCTTCGATACTAAACATAAGATCTCGATCTCATGATTTTATTTCTTGAGTTGTGTATCTACAACTTACCCACATTGAGAAAATGCTGTGTATCATATCCACTGTCTCGTCTGGACGCCTGGATTGCTTCTCTCAGAGAGTCCACCAGCACATGGCTCAAGCAAAGCGGAGGCTCTCCCGTAGCTAACAACATACATATAAATACAAATATGTAAATATTTACAAAATGACAAGTTTTATTATACGCGAAATCTCACAATGCATCTAAATTTAAGCTTATATCTTGCTGTTAAATACAATAGAAATATAATTGGAAGAAATTTACCTTTAGATCCCAATATGCCAACTGGGTTGGGCCGGTTTCGACTCAAATATACGCGGAAGTCGAATGGGATGTCTTTAGCGCCGATAATGTGGTAGTTCCATGTCCGATCAGTGTAAATTTCACCAGAGTGATCATTAAATACCATCTCTTCCGTCATCCATAGGGATAAAGTTTGCACAAACGCTCCTTCTACCTTAAATATCCCTTTGTAACTAATAACTTTGAAAAACTATTGTATATTCGTACATAATAGGACTTAAGTGCATCGAATTTTGGTGGCTCTTATTGTAAGATTCTACCGACTGATAAAAAGTTCCAGCGATGAACGCCCGAATATAAAATTATTTATTCTATCGATATATCGGTCAAGTAGGCCCTTGTGATAAAATATATTCTTACCTGGCCCACGTCTAAAGCGGGATTAAGGCTGCGTCCTACGTCTTCAAATACGTCTGCGCGAACTATCCATTTCATGCCAGTCAAAACGTCAATCTCAACCTCTGTCGTGGCAATACCGAAAATTGAATAATTTACTAAACGAGGGTCATTGGGACTCGTTTCGTAGTTAGCTTGAAGAAGAACACCTCGCTGGTTGGCTTGGAAGACCACTTCCTGCCAGGTGGCAGTGGGCATTGCTGCTTGAACTGGAGCTAACCTAGCATTCAGTTGCTGACAAGATCTTATTACAGACAACGCGCAACATTCAGTTGTTATACTTGAAGCTGTTGAAAAGTTATTAGGTGTAGTAAAATTATAAGTTGCCAAAACAGCGACTTTCTCCACTGGTATTTTGAATTCATTAGCAGCTACTTGAGCGATTTTTGTATTTATTCCTTGTCCTAACTCAATACCACCGATGCTTACCACGACGCTTCCATCCCCATGATAAATTGAAACAAGAGCTCCATAATTGCCTAGGTACTGTGTAGGGAAAGCCATATTATTTATTCTCATAGCACGTTTCTTCCATCGTTGCTTAGCATTAAATTCTTTAATATATTTGAGCCTTTTGTAATAATCAGTTTTCTCCAAAAACATTGGAATAAAGTCAGGCAGTTGATTATCATCTGCTCGGTAATTGGCAAAACGAACGGAAATAGGATCTTTTCTCAAGTCAGCTGCTATATGTTCCATTATGTGTTCAATGGCCGCAATACCTTCAAAACCACCTGAAATAAATGCAAATATAATTTCTTAATCGCGTACGACCTTGTTAATGACATGTAACTTCATTATCTTGTCTAGCTACCTGGAGCTCTCATGAAACAATTAGTTGGAGCATCAGTAATCGGGCCGAAGCTATCGACTTTCCAACGGTCAGGGTTGTAGCAGTTTTTCATTGAGTCTGTTGCGTACGTATTTTCATTCTCATTTCTCGACATCCCATCATTTACATAAAATGTTGCATTCATATATTGTGTAACGTATATACGTTACGTAACCTAGGTTATTATTATAAAATAACAAGAAATTTAAAATCAACATATTTACAACACTTACCTAACAACAATTAATGAACATAATAAAAAAATAAATAAGAGTAACTTATTAAACTATACTAAACTAGGTTGATTGTACATCGCTACTTGTTACTTATATCCGCGACGCACTGTACTCGACTCGCATCACCTTTGTTTTAATCGAACCGGTCGGGCGTCTCTCCGCTCCCCGCGCGGCCGCGCAGCGGCTCTCGCCCTAGCGCTCGCGCAGCCAGCCAGACAGATTTAGCTATCAACGCAGGCGCACGTTCACTCGTACTAGTGACATCACACGTCGCCGCGTCGGTGATAATTACGCTCGTGTTATATTTTACCAAGGCACAGTTTATGTTCAGTATTTTGCACTCGTGCAGTACTAATACTGGTACCTAATTAAAGTCAGTGGTTATACCCCTATATTGGGGTTCTACGTTACGGCTCAGGTGCCTACGCTATTGTCGGTCTGCCTCAGCTGACGTCCCTCAGCTCATTTCATCTTCACGGCGCTACTCCAGGAACCAGGGGAGTACTAGCGTGGTGGCAGCAACACCCGTAATACCGGAAGCAAAATCAGACGGGCATTTATGTACCCCATCCCTACGACCTTTTCGTGTGCTAGCGGCGTTCGGAAGTTAATAAATAGTTGTTACTTAATTTAACGTTTTATTTAAACAACCGAAAGCTTAAAAACGTAGCACTGGCGCCTATCCGTGGTTATTTTAAGGTCTGATTTTGCTCCTAGGTGGGTAGTTGTGGTTTGTGCGCTTGGTTTTTTTTATTTTTTTGTGAAACGTTTTTTCAGTTTTATTTTTGGTTGCAAGCAGCTAAGGTGTACGAAACATATATCTGTTTGATGTAATGCAAATTTTATTATATTGTGTACGACATTTTAATGGTACAGTCAGATACATTATTCTGATGTTATTTAAAAACAAAACTATGATTTAAATTTTGATACATTTAAAAATAAAGTAACGTTATTTACTCACGTCGTCGTCGTCCACTGGTACAGTCAGTTTAAATAATTTGTATTTCTTGTTTGTAAGTTATTTTTTTTGTGCAGAGTACTATACTTATGAACTGGTTTTCGTACACACTAGTTGCAATTATAACGCTTATTGTTTTTTTATTTTGCGCTTATTTTTTTATTATTTTTAGACTTGCGTATTTGTTTATTATTTAAGAAAAACAACCAAAACGTTAATAAAAAATAATAGTATTTTGTAACAGACGGAGTATTTTGTTGTTTTTTTTATTATTTTTTTTCACTTTCTGTTCAACACTTATCTAATTTCCTTTAACTTAATTGAATTTTGTGCTTTCTTAAACATCTTGCAATGGCTTATCCCATTAAGTTCATGTCTCTTCAGAAGAGCGAATTAGAGTACGAGGTTGCTATTCGGGGCGAGACTCCAGCTTCCACAGTGCAGGAACTGCGTAAGCAAATTGCAAAATGTGGGCCATTATTTCCATCCGAGGACATCCTCACAAGTCCTATTGATGTGAAAGATGATATGGATGGCATTGCAGATGTGGTAGAAAAGGTAAATTCCTCTCTTGATTCTAAGCCATTGGATAAAAGTACCTTGCTACGAGCGCATAATTTGACTCATCATCTGTTCCATCGGCTACGCCGCATTGTTTGTGAGAAGCCGGAACAAAAAGTAGCTTATGATCAGTGTGTCGCCTTGTATAAGCTTTGCTCAGACCGCGTTATTTTGCTTTTGGACAGCAATGTCTTGGATCCGCTTGCAGCCACTGGTACTGACATCCAAATTCCTCTAGCCACTTCCGCATCTCCACTTAATGTCACGGTGACTTGTGACGGCAGTAATGCTAACCAACTGTCAAAGTTACGATATGACGGCAAAACCTGTGTAAGGGCGTTCATTCAACGTGTTTCCGAATTTTGTAAAGCGAAGAATATTTCGAGCAGCAGGGTTCTTCACAATGCAACAGAAATATTCACAGGTGATGCGATTCACTGGTTTCGAAGTGTTAGGGAAAAAGTAACAAGTTGGGATGACCTCGTGGTGCTTCTAAGACAGGATTTTGGCCAAGCTGACTTTGATTACAGACTGCTTTCCGAAATCAGGTCTCGCACGCAAGGAGAAACGGAAAATATAGTTATTTATTTATCGGTCATGTCCGGCCTCTTCTCGCGTTTGACAAGCACCTTGACAGAAAATGAAATGCTCGAAATTCTCCTACATAACATTCGGCCATGTTACGCGAGTACTCTATCTTCCGTTTCTGAAATAAGAACTATAGAGCAATTAAAGACCTTGTGTCGTAACTACGAGAGTATACAGTCGCGTCTTTCTCAATTCAAAGAACCTCCACGACCGACTACTGATACTTTGGCACCTGAATTTGCCTATTCAGGCGGGTCATCAAAAAATAAAACAAATTTAAATAATAACACATATTTTAATAATAATAATAAATACAAATACAACAATAACAATTACGGTAAATTATATTCACATAGTAACAATAACAGCAATTTAACAGAAAAAGCAAACCCGAACTATGTACATGCTATAGCTCCTTCTACATCCAAGACACGTCTTTGTCCTAGATGTCGAGTGGACAGTCACAACCTGAGACAGTGCACGGCGAATAAAGACGTCATAGTTTGCTTTGTGTGTGGACGTAAGAATGTGAAAACACCGGATTGTCCTGATTGTAACAAAAATAGGAAGCGGAATTCAAAAAACTAATAGCTCAGAATTGTATCAATGGTAATGTAGGTAAATTTGATATAAATGATTGGCAGAATTGGCTGCGTACATTAAATTTGTTTTTCAAAACTTACAAAATTGGTACAATTCTGAAAGGACATGTAGAAAATGACGATAGACCCTATGTTACGGTGCAGATCAATGGCATTACAATCTCGGGACTGTTGGACTCAGGTTCCGCGGTAACAATTCTTGGCAATGGTGCTCATTCAGTACTTGTGGATAGTGGGTTGAAAGTAATTCAGGATGACTTTGTCTCGGTTACCGCAGCAGGGGGGCAAATTTTACAAAGTGAGGGTTATATGGAGATTCCACTATACTTTGACAACAAGTTCCACATTTTGAGAACTTTTATCGTGCCTGGTATCCAAAACAATCTCATTTTAGGAGTAGACTTCTGGCGTGCATTTCAAATCTGCCCGAAATACCTCAGCAGTATTGTTTTGGGTGATAATGCTGCAGTCATTAATGGTGTCGTTCAACCCAATCAACAAGCTTTCATTCAAGGTTATGACAATTTGGACGAATCTCAAAAACGATTAGCCGATAACGTCGTAAAACAGTTTGAGGACATTTCTTCTCAACGTAAAGGCTTAGGTGTCACTGACTTAATCACACACAGAATCGATACTGGAGAATCCAGTCCAATTCGTCAACGCTATTACCGATTGTCACCCGAGAGACAGCGTATCTTGGTCGAGCAGGTGGACGAGATGCTTTCACTGGACGTGATTGAGCCTTGCGAAAGCGCGTGGTCATCGCCTGTCCTGCTCGTCAGCAAGAAGAACGGCCAGCCTCGTTTCTGTCTCGACAGCCGTAAGCTCAACTCAGTAACAAAACGTGACGCTTACAACCTTCCGTATATCTCGGAGATTTTGGATAACCTCAGGGATGCTCGATACTTGTCCAGCATCGATTTATCCAAAGCCTTCTGGCAAATTAAAATCGCTCCCGAAGACAGGAATAAGACAGCATTTTATGTACCTGGTAGGGGAACGTTCCACTTTAAGCGAACTGCGTTCGGCCTGACCAACGCTCCTGCTACTCAACAAAGATTAGTGGACCTGTTGTTCTCTGAGTTCGACCTTAAAGTGTTCGCATACCTGGATGACATTATCATCGTTTCCGAAGATTTTAACAGTCACGTCACGTTACTCTTGCGCGTCTTAGACAAATTAAAACGAGCCAATCTGACAGTAAATTTGGACAAGTGCCATTTTTTCAGCCACCAGCTTAATTACCTCGGCTATGTAGTCGATGGCTCTGGTCTGCGCACTGATCCTGTGAAAGTAGAGGCTATTTTAAATTACCCAACACCTACGTGTCGTAAAGATCTCAAACGTTTTCTTGGAACTGCGACATGGTACAGGCGGTTTGTCCCTAATTTTAGCACTATTGCAGGCCCATTAAATAAATTAACTTCTTCAAAAAAAGGTTCACCTCCGTTTAAATGGACTCCTGAGGCTGCATCCGCGTTCCAAAAACTCAAGGAGCGTCTAGTCTCTGCTCCAGTTCTTTGTTGTCCGGATTATACAAAACCGTTCGAGGTACATACCGATGCCAGTAATTATGGAATTGGCGCAATGCTTACGCAGACCGTCGAAGGTAAGGAGCACCCGATCGCGTACATGTCAAAAAGTTTGTCATCAGCTGAGAAAAATTACAGCATAACTGAACGCGAGGCCTTAGCCGTAGTTACCGCATTAGAGTACTGGCGTTGCTACTTAGAAAATGGACAAACTTTCACGGTTTACACTGATCACAGTGCACTTAAGTGGTTCCTGTCCATTAGCAACCCAACTGGAAGATTGGCTCGTTGGGGTGTTCGCTTGTCAGGGTTTAACTTCATTCTTAAACATCGCCGGGGTGTTGACAATGTCATTCCGGATGCCTTGTCTCGCTTACCAGTTAGTGCCATTTGCACTTCCAACTCTCATTTGGTCTCTAAAGACACTTGGTATACTAATATTTATAATGGATGCCTTCATAACCCAATCGATTATCCAAATTTCTTTATTAAAAATAATTCTTTGTACCGTTTGTCCAAAAACAAGCATGAACTGACATCGGAATTTTCATGGAAATTGGTTGTTCCACTAGAGTTGCGTCAAAAAGTTATCCATGAAAATCACTCAGAACCTGCTGCAGGGCACATGGGTATCTTCAAAACCTACCGTAGACTTGCTTTACGTTTTTTTTGGCCAGGTATGTACCAGGAAGTCGTCGAGTTCATTGGAACGTGCGATAAGTGTCTGTCGTATAAATCTCAGAACCATCAAACCTTAGGGGAAATGGGTAGACCAAAGCAATGCTCACGACCGTTCCAAATGATCTCGATGGATCTGATGGGCCCTTTGCCAACAACTAGGAGGCGAAATAACTACATCTTGGTCATCACATGTTGTTTTTCTAAGTATTGCCTGATTTACCCACTTAAAAAGGCTACTGCAGATGTTATAGCCAAAATTTTGGAGGAGTCAGTTTTTCTAGTACATGGTGTTCCACAAACAGTGTTGATGGACAACGGTACTCAATTCACTGGCAGGGTTATGGAAGGTTTGTATAAATTTTATAATGTCCCTAACGTCTACTACAGTCCTAAATACACACCACAAGTTAACTTAGTAGAGCGTTACAATAGGACTATTATAACTTGTATTTCCACCTTTGTTGAGGATGACCATAGGTCGTGGGACATGTTTATTCCACGGGTTCAATTTGCCATCAATAGCGCTGTTAATGAGGCCACAGGTTTTACACCTGCGTTCTTGGTGTACGGAAGGGAGCTAGTGACTTGTGGGACGCACTATACGGAAACCGATTTAGGGAAGGAAGTGTTGTTCCTACCACGTGACTTATATGCTGAGAACTTAGGTTGTATGGCTTCAATTTTTGATGATGTCCAAGCCAAACTATACCATGCCCATGTAAGGAACACGTCTCAATATAATCTTAGACGTAAGCCAGCTGAATTCGAAGTAGGTGATATAGTTATGAAGCGCACTTACTTCTTAAGTGACAAAGGTAAACAATTCACCAAAAAGTTGGCACCTAAGTATATTAAGGCTAGGATTATCGTCAAGAAATCCCCTTTAGTTTATGTATTACAGGACCTTTTTGGAAAAGATTTGGGCACCTGGCACATAAAGGATCTCAAATTGGTTGGTCTTAAGAGATAATTTATTTTTCCTGTCGGAACCACCTCATAATTTTATAAGTGTATACAAAATTGTTCTTGTTTTGCGTTTTGACACCTTTAAGCATTTGTACTTGTAAGGTTTCAAGTTCTTGTAACGGGATACCTCATTTTTTTATGTGATTTGCATCGGTAATTCAGTTTTAAATATAACATATTTTAAACAGTTGCTGATGTGACTATGTAAGCGTGAAGTATGAATGAAGAGTTATGAAAGTGTATCTACAGGTACTGAACTATGCGGATTTTATTACATTTAGACGTAATAAAATCCTTCCCGACGCGCCGGGGTATTGTAACGTATATACGTTACGTAACCTAGGTTATTATTATAAAATAACAAGAAATTTAAAATCAACATATTTACAACACTTACCTAACAACAATTAATGAACATAATAAAAAAATAAATAAGAGTAACTTATTAAACTATACTAAACTAGGTTGATTGTACATCGCTACTTGTTACTTATATCCGCGACGCACTGTACTCGACTCGCATCACCTTTGTTTTAATCGAACCGGTCGGGCGTCTCTCCGCTCCCCGCGCGGCCGCGCAGCGGCTCTCGCCCTAGCGCTCGCGCAGCCAGCCAGACAGATTTAGCTATCAACGCAGGCGCACGTTCACTCGTACTAGTGACATCACACGTCGCCGCGTCGGTGATAATTACGCTCGTGTTATATTTTACCAAGGCACAGTTTATGTTCAGTATTTTGCACTCGTGCAGTACTAATACTGGTACCTAATTAAAGTCAGTGGTTATACCCCTATATTGGGGTTCTACGTTACGGCTCAGGTGCCTACGCTATTGTCGGTCTGCCTCAGCTGACGTCCCTCAGCTCATTTCATCTTCACGGCGCTACTCCAGGAACCAGGGGAGTACTAGCGTGGTGGCAGCAACACCCGTAATACCGGAAGCAAAATCAGACGGGCATTTATGTACCCCATCCCTACGACCTTTTCGTGTGCTAGCGGCGTTCGGAAGTTAATAAATAGTTGTTACTTAATTTAACGTTTTATTTAAACAACCGAAAGCTTAAAAACGTAGCAATTGAATTTGGCCGTTCCCATCCACTCCCACCTATATGATGAAAATTGTGGAATTTACGACATTATAATCATAAAACCAGGATTAAGTAAGTGTAAATGAGTCTGAGCAATAAGCTGGCAATAAAATCCTCATCGCGATAAAACTTGGTACCTACTTAAAATTTAACCCAAGACAATTGAACCAAAACCAATCGCGTAAAGCTTATTCGAACAAAGCTGAAAACCTTGATGATCTTGAACTTATTGCTCTGTGCAATGTGTGGGATGGTGGAAAGGCAACCTTACGGTGCAAAACAAATTACGTAAATTACATCATTCAGCAATTGCAAAATTACAAAAAGATAATTTAAAAAAATATTAATTATTAAACTTACCTGACTGCGGGAAGCTAAACGAAGAGTAATGCTGCATGTAAGTAAGTATGTATATGTGATCTAATCCCTTATAATCAGCTCTTGCTTCAATTTCAGTATGATTCATCAAGAGCGTGCAAGTGTCATGGACTATATAAAATGTAGGTATAAGGGTGTATTGTACAAGTCGCCAGTTGGGTTTCAGTTTAAAACTTTTGAATGATCAATGATTATTTTTAAGGTTTAACTACTTGTTTAAAAAGCTAGGCGTTACCTTCTACCAAAGGAGTATTGCGCAAAACAAACAACAAACAATCGAGGATGATTGCAGTTTCCATAAGTGCGAGTATGATTAAGAATGAATAACTATCAATTATCAGTTTAATAACCCAAAAAAAAGGTTATAAGATATAGCTTTGGAATGTGTCGTATTTTATTTTTATATATTCCTACCTCATAATCAAGCCTGCTGTTAGGTCTCTTTCCTGTTATGCGCATAATGTCAGGCATCCGCATGGCTATCCGGCAAGGTTTATTCAACTTGTAGGCGACTAAAGCAGTGCCACAGGCGGCAAACATCTGCCTGGCAATCTTGCAACCAAAGCCGCCCCCACAACGTCTCGTCCGAACGATAACTCTGCAACCATAAAAATAATTCTCACCTTAATAGCCGTAACACGTTTACCTACTGCTACACATAAAAAATACATTTTTTCAATTATATTTATAACGAACTCTGCTTACTGCGAATAACCTATTCACATTAGATTAAGTCACAAGGGACCAAAGCTACGTGCAATTCTCAGTAACATAGATTTCATTTAAACCTAAGAGGAGGGGAAAGAATCTGTGACACTGACCGACATTGAAGAAAATGTATAATGCGCGGCAAGTAAGTAAAAACTGCGCAGAAGTCGATTTTAGGGTCTCACCTGTGGTGAGAGCGGGGCGGGAGTCGCTTCTCACCTCCCCGCCACCCCGCGCACGCGTCGCTTTCGCCTGGGAGTACAGTCGAAACTACCTACCTGCGCAGTAGCAGCCATGTTGGTTTTTACTTACGTGCCGTGGATTATAATAAAATTATACCTATTAAACCTGTAGTAGTTCCTACATAATGGATTCAGGCGTAATAAAAAAAATTGATTGAAGGATTGAACATAATAGATAGAGGCGTGATGTAAAAAAACCGGGCAAGAGCATGTCGGACCATGCTTAGTGTAGGGTTTCGAAGCCGTTAAGTACTCCAAACATAAAAATCGACAAGTAATTACATTTTATTTATTTAAAGTCAATTCGTGCCGCCTTAGATGATTTTAGTTGGTATAAACAATTTAATCGCCTGTATCTCAAGAACCAATGATGTCTCCTTAGTCGTGATAGTTTTCCTTTAAAATTCGTTATATGCGCTTTCATTTTTATTTTTTTCAGATTTTTTGTATTTGTAGTTTTGCTTGTAGGGGGTGGGGGGTGGGGAGGACACTTGAGTCTAAAAAAAATAAGCGCTTTAAAGCTTAAAATTTCATAAACGGATAACTTAATCACAAAACTGTTTTCACAAACCCGTAATATTTTGAAAGACCTATCCAGCATATTTTTTTTATATTTTATTGTACTACTTTGTTGGCGTGACTAATATGCACATTCATGCCAAATTACAGGTTTCTAGTACATTATTATAAAATTCCTAGTTTGACTACGGAACCCTAACTAGTTGAAACTGATAAATATACAACACGTTCATACCCTCATTCACATCTAAGAAGGTAAAAGGAACTTACAAATTTTCTGGAATTGCAAGAAGTTGAGCTATACCCGCTTGTGTAACGTCTGGCCATTGTGATGAAGAGTCTACTTCGTAACCATTGTCTACCGGCCTCGTGACCGAAGTGTGTAGTTCCATCATATGATGGTATTGCCGTGGTGAATAGAACTTTCCTCTTATAACTTTTTGAACGTTAACTCCTCTGTCTGTTGGTGTTATACCCGGATAAGGTACAAGCCTATTTTCTAGTGGAGGCGCATCGATAGCATCTTGAATGGTAAAGATAATCGGTTTCTTGGAGCTGTTCTTATACTTAACTTTCACCAAGTGTGACACTTGATCTGCCAACACTTGAGTTTCAGCCACAACTAGGGCGACAGGCTGGCCGTAGTAGAAAATTTTGTCACTAGCCAAAAATTCTTCGTTTTCAAATAAAAGTTGGAAGTCTCCACGAACGATACTATTTACTCCTGGGATATCCTTAGAAGTGTATACGGCGATCACGCCATCTATTTTCTAAAACGAGAAATCAATTACACGTATTACACCTGTAGCCTGCAAAATGAATTGTATTTATGTTCGACCTTTTACTGATATCGCTTACCAACGCATCAGAAAAATCGACGGCTTCTATCTCGGCTCTAGCGACTGTAGAAGTTACAAATGATCCAAAAACTTCCTCTGCGATAGTGGGAATGTCGTCACTGAACTTGGCCTCTCCTGCGCACTGGATAAGCCCTTCTTTCTTCAGAAGTGGTTGAGTTATAGGGTAGTCAGCTTTATTGGTATCATATTCCTGGTAGCTGCGGCTTACTAGTGGTCTATCCTCATAGGACGTCGTTCCACCCGAAGCATATTTAGGGTCCAAAATTGTATTTGGGCACAGCTTGATAATACACTGTTAATTCCAACAGACATAAATAAAATAAAAAAACATCGTGCTACACAAATACTTGCAAGTTAAAAGTGCCTGTAGATTCAAGTAATTTTAAAGCAATAGTATTTGTGTATTTTTTTCGTTTAATGTGAGGTATGTGTAGCGAAACAAATTATTAGGACAAGTTGGTTTTTTTACCATTTAAGTAGTTGCATGTACGAGAATTTGTTGAGTGGGCTTGGTTAAGTAATATTACCGTAATCATAAAAAAAAACTTGTTAGTGCAGATATTATTTAAGAATTTACTTACATCAAAATCATAATAATTCACGATATAAAATTACCTTATAAAATAGTGCTAGTGACACTTTTTTCCTAAAATGTGGTAGCGGCTCGGGTGGGTTGAAGTCTGGATTGATTTCTTTTCCTAAGCAGTACAGTGCACCTTGTAACACGTCGTTGGTAAAGATATTGCGCCCAATTAAATACTTTTCTGTAGTATACGCGTGCGTAAACGAGGGGCTGATACCTCCGTACACAATCGAAGCTACGAGTACGTCGTGGGACTTGGGATCGAGCTTGAAGAGAAACGCTGAATTTATTTCGGCGTGGGCGTTTTGTTGCTTAGGAGCGATCTACGAAGAAGTATTAGTACATAAAATTAAACGCACGCATTAGGATGAAGCACCAATGAAATATTGAGTAAATCTCTCTCGAAAAATTGGTAAATGAAATCAGTATTTAATAGAAAGAGTAGATATTCGTGGACAAAAACACTCACTAACTCGGCTAATTTAAAGAAGTTAAATATAATATTTTATTTTAAATGTCCTTAACAAAAATAATTACCTTATAAGTGACTAACTTGTAATGCCGGGATAATGGGGGCAATTTGATTTGAGTCATCACTTTGCCAATTATATTTGTATTCAAAAAATCAGTCACTAATAATTCTGTCTTTTTCATATTACGATCCACTGAAAAAATATATTGTACTTAAGTTATAATAGGTTTATGAAAATTTAAATGAATAAAGCTGTAAGTCAACATTTACCCAGTGTTACAGTTGCTCCAACACAAGAAAAAAGAAGAAATATGTCCGACTGAAAATCAGGATGTTCGTGCTTCAAAATCAAATTTCCGGCAAGAGTTCCAATCTGCGCAGAAATATTTGATGTTATTTTCAACCATTTCGGATTTAACTCTTCGCTGAATGAAAAATGTAAACTCACGTTTCGAACAGGAATATGGGCCACTTGTTGCAAGTGATTTGTTAAAATACTTAAATACCAAAAGTCTTCATTAGTTTTACACAATTCTTCAAATAAATTAATAGTGTCCGTTATAGTCATATTAGCTCCAAGCACCAAATTCACGTCCAGATAGTGAGAGCGTAACTCAGAGACGTTACTTACGTCTATTACCAATTTGGGATAAAATATTATAGGATACGCTCCTGGAATGGAAAAATCAAGCAACAATAAACATGGACACTGACTATTTATTATTATTATACATTCCACAACATGTCTACCTTACCTCTAGACGTATTTCCAGCAACTAACATATAATTGTCATATCCTTTCACTTGATCGAGGGTCTCAAAAATTGACCGGACATTGTTCACTTTATACCACAATCTGCCATCAGAAAGTAATATTTTCTTAGGTGACGCAGGTTCAATACTTATTGTCTTAGTATTAACAAGACACCAATCCAAATAATTGCGACTACTTTCACAATGTGATGTACCTCCGCATTTTCTACCCGACTTCGGGCAGACTAATTCGCCAACGTCTTCAATATCTTTTATTTTCTGTATTATTTTTGGGTTCGGGTCCACAGCAAATGATTTGAATGCCTCGAGAATAGGTCGATAACCCGTACAACGACACAAATTGCTGCCAAAAGATCTTTCAACTTGCTCTTCAGACAAATGGTGTTCACTACTTTGCACGAGACTAAAAATATGGAAATCAAAAAAGATAAATCATTATTATAGAATTTACATTGCGTGATACCATTCAGTTTGCTTTATCATGGTTTACAGTGTCAGGATAACTTTGGGATCAAATTTGGGATCACACTCCTGGGTGTAGAAACCAGAAAGCAGAGCGTATAGTAAAAGAAGTGAATAAATTTGGGTGAGATGTAGATTAGGACTTTGAAAACATGTGAACTGACAAACATAAAACCAGTAAGTAGGTCTATTACATACCTGTACATACTCATAACAAAACCCGGGCTGCAGTATCCACATTGGGACCCAAAGAAGTTATTAAGCCGTTTTTGTATAACATTGTACCCTTCGTTCCTATTACCTATTCCCTCGATGGTTGTAATGTCCCAATCTTCACACGACAAAACGGCCACTAAGCACTGAAATAGTAAAAGAGAAAAGATCCAGCCAGTGACTCATGTATTGCTACTTTTAAACACGATTTGTTGGATAGACTCTAGTGAGAAAATTAGGCAAAGACGTACGAGTGTAGCAAGAAAAAAACCGGGCAAGAGCATGTCGGACCATGCTCAGTGTAAGATTCCGAAGCCGTTAAGTGCTACAAACACAAAAAACAACAAGTAGTAGCTAATTTTCTATTTAGTCATTTGGTGCCGTCTTAAATGATTTCAGTAGGTACCAATGATGTCTAATGATGTCTGATGTCTGTTTTCCTTTTAAGTTCGTTATATGCGGTTTAATTATTTTTTTCAGATTTTCAGTATTTGTAGTTTTGGCTGTAGGGGGGGGGACACTTGACTCTAACAAAAATTAGCGCTTTAATAAACGGAATCCTCAATCAAAAAATTGGTTTCACAAGCCCCGTAATATTTTAGAGACCTATCCAACGACACCCCACATTATTGGGGGACGTTACGTGTAGGGAAGGCTGTAGTGGGAGATGTCGTAGTTACGTATATAGTTATAATTAGCATAGTACTTAGGATAAGGCAGTGTATCATCCTTTGAGTTAGTCATTAAACGGCGGCCACCGTGAACACTTGTTTTCTTTCATGACTCCCGTTGCGCCCCACATTACATGGCGACCTTGCCAGGCGCGCGACGTGGCGCGCGTAGAAAGATTTAGCGCATCAAAACTTTAATTAGGAAAAATATAGACAATGTGTGCGGCAGTAGATAATAGTGAACGGTTGCAGGAAATCGAACAATTTGTGGACAAATTAACAAAAGCGATTTAAGCGCGGCGTGTTAACTGACCCTACTAACTATTACTATAATGGGCGGACAAAGCACAAAAGAGCAGAAAGAAGAGATCGTGATCGCGCAAAATGCGGCCGGAGGTGAAAATACGGCAGTAGTTCAGGAGCTGCGCAACCACATGTCTACAGTCAACATATTAGTGGCAATTATTTGTCTGATATTGATGATAATACTAGGTGTGCTAGCCTACAAGCAGTACAAGAAATGCCACCAAAGATGGATTCAAAGAGGTGTCAAGGCTGAAATTCTGCAAGGACTCCAGCGGCGCATGTCGTGGCGCCGAAGGGCGGAGCCAGGAGGAGATGAAGAAAGTGGAAAGTGAATAGTGAGTGAGATTACGTATGGGTGAGCAGTTGGAATTAATTTTAAATTTTAGTACAAAAATTCTTTGCGAACTTGAGAACATTCGTACAAATTTGCAGAAGTTAGGATCTAAAAGGAGAGAACAGTATAGAGATAGTGTTAAAAGTAAAATAGAAAGCGCTAAACTATTGTTTAAAGAGTATTCGGATGTAATACGAGATTTAGAAGTAAAGTTTGTAAAAGAGAATGCTTGTAGTTTAGAGTTAGCAGATAGAAATATTGAATTAGTATATAAGAAAGTATTGGATTATGAGTTAAAACCAGACATTGAAAACACCACCATGGACAAGTTTGACATTAAAACGGCAGCAACCCTTATCCCCTTGATGGATGGTAAGGAAGAAATTACGGAAAAAATGATAGAAGGCATCGAAATGTATGAGTCTTGTTTAAGCGAGAACACCTGCAAGAAATTGTTGATTTCCTTTGTTTTAAAAACACGCATCAATAAATCGGCGAAACTAAAATTGAAACAAACTTATACAGATATAACGACCTTAGTAAACGATATGAAAAAGTATTTACTAACAAGGAAATCATCAACTTCTCTTCTGACGCAAATTAATAATATAACACAAAGGGATATGACAATTAAAAATTTCGCTGATAAATTGGAGGATATGTTCGTTAACCTTACTATTTCGCAAGCAGATTCAAACGCAAATGCATACGAAATATTAAGGCCAATTAATGAAAAACTTGCTGTGAAAAGATTTGCAGACGGTTTACGCAATAGAAGGCTAGGAACAATCATAGCCGCTCGAGACTACAGCGACCTCAAGGATGCGGTAAGGGCGGCTGAGGATGAAGAATCGGCACAGCCACAGCAAAGCGTCGTTTTGAACTACCGGGGTAAGCAAAATTTTACGCCAAACAGATATCCATATAGGCCGAGTTACGCTCAAGGCTACGGGAGCAGGCCCCAGTATTACAGGGGAAATTATGGAAGAGGTAATTTTAATAGGTACTCTGGTGCGTACCGGCAGCAGCCCAATTGGTACGTACGGGCAGCACGTCCCGTACCGCAAAATTTTAGAGGACGAACGACTAGTAGCAGGGGACATGGCCGTGGAGGTCGGTACAACCATCATCAGGTATATACTGCTCAGCAGCCTATATCACATACACAGCAACTCTCTACCACGCAAAATACTTCAGAAAATACAAATTTAGGAGAAATGCAGTTTTTTCGATCATAAAATATTTTCTTATAATGACGATACTAAGTTTATAACAGTTTATATTGGTAACAAAAGGTGTAATTTGTTATTAGATACCGGTGCTACATTGTCAGTCTTACAGAGAAACGCGATACCCGAGACAGTAATTCTAAACAAAGACGAAGTTATCATTAATGGGATAGGTGGTCGAGTTAGTGTGAATTATTATGCTGACATAATGTTAGCGTTAGAAAATGGACACGTGTTTGGACACAGATTCTACGTATTCAATTCTTTACCATGTCGAGTCGACGGAATTATCGGTCTTGATTTCTTGAGAACATCCAACGCAAACATCGACTTATCAAATAACATTCTGACTTTATTTAAAGACGGTAGAGAGAGCGTGGTGCAAATTCATAAGAATAGCGATTTCAACGCATGTTTAACAATTCCAGCACGAAGTGAATCAATTCATTTCTTGAAATGTAATTATGAAAATAATATAGAATTGGTGTTAGATAGTAAACAGATAACAGACAGTTTATTTTTAGCGGGAAGTATAGTAAGACCTAACGATGGGAAAATTCCAGTTCAAATTATGAACATAAGCGAACACGAAGTTATAATACCAGTTTTTGAGCCCAAATTAAATGTACTAAATGATTTTGAGATATGTACAATTGAAAAATCGAAGCCAGATGTAGATAGAGTCAAAAAATTACTGCCTCAATTAAAGTTAAATCATTTAAATTTGGAAGAGAGGAAAACTTTAGAGATAATTTGTGCCAAATATGCAGATATTTTCTTTTTGGAAGGAGATACATTATCAACGACCAATATTATGAATCAATCTATTAGTATCAAACCAAATGTTAAACCAATTTATACAAAACCATACAGATTACCAGAATCATTGAAACCCGAGATTAAAAACCAAATAGATAAAATGTTAAAAGAAGACGTTATTGAAGAGTCCAATAGCGAATGGTCAAGTCCAATACTTTTAGTTCCAAAAAAGGTAGATGAATTCGGTAATAAAAAATGGAGATTAGTTATAGATTTCAGAAAAGTTAATGAAAACATTCAGGACGACAAATTCCCTTTGCCTAACATAACGGAGATTTTAGACGCATTATCAGGTTGTGTTTATTTTAGTCATTTAGATTTAAATCAAGGGTTTTACCAAGTAACTTTAGATCCAGAGAGTAGAAAGGTTACAGCATTCACAACCAACACCGGGCAATATCAAATGAAGAGATTGCCAATGGGTCTTAAAATAAGTCCCAGTGCTTTTTCAAGAGTGATGTCAGTAGCATTATCTGGTTTAACATTCGACAAATGTTTTGTATACTGTGATGACGTCATAGTTTTTGGCAGAAATTTGGAGGCACATAACAAGAATTTAATGGCAATTTTTGAACGATTTAGAAAGGTAAATTTAAAACTTAACCCAGTAAAGTGCGATTTCTTAAAGAAAAGCATTTTATACTTGGGACACGTAGTATCATCCGAAGGGGTGATGCCTGACCCCGAAAAGACTAAAACTTTACAAAATTACCCAGTTCCTAAAAATGCGGATGAGGTTAGAAGATTTGTCGCCTTCTGTAATTATTACAGAAAATTTATACCTTCCTTTGCGGAGATTACGATTCCTTTAAATAAGTTGTGTCGAAAACATCAAACATTTGTATGGTCCAAAGAATGTGAGACAGCTTTTATTGAATTAAAAAATAAATTAGTAACTCCACCAATTCTCCAATATCCGGATTTTGACAAAGACAACGAATTTATTATACAAACAGATGCTTCCGGTAAAGCAGTAGGTTCAGTATTATGTAACAAGGATATGAAACCAATAGCATACGCGAGCAGACCATTAAATCAAGCAGAGCTAAATTATCCCACCATACAGAAAGAGTTGTTAGCGATTGTTTGGAGTGTCAAATATTTTAGGCCTTACTTATATGGGAAAAAATTTACAATCAGGACAGACCATAAACCTTTAATTTATTTATTTGGTATAAAGGACCCATCAAGCAGGCTTTTAAAATTTCGTTTAGCACTAGAAGAGTATGACTTTAAAATAGAATACGTGAAAGGAAAGGAAAATGTCGTCGCGGATGCATTATCCAGAATTACTTTAACATCTGAAGAATTAAAAAGTATCAATAATCAAATTACGGCAGTAATGACTAGAGCGCAAAAGAAAAGATTAGACAATTTAACAGACGAAGCAAATGGTAACCCTAATATAGCCACGGACAAAAGGATTGATCACCCTAGAGTCGCGGAAATATTACGGAAACTTACTAATGTTACAGATTTGAGTTTAATTAGTAATAATGAATTAGACAAAAAGAGAAAACGAATGGAAATAACACATGAATACAAATGTTTTGCGATTGCGCCGAGTGAACAAATACTATATATTAATCTCGAGTTTAAGCTACATTTCACGCGAGACGTATTTGTAGAAGAGCTGAGAGATTTTTGCGAAAAAAATAATATAAAACAACTATGCATAGTGAAAGATGAAACTAATAAGTTATTCATAAAAGAAATAAAAAATGAAATAAGCAATAAGAAAGAGTGGTCCGGACCACAGATTTTGATAATAGAAGGAGTTAGGAAGGTAGTCGACAAAGACGAAAAAACATTTATATTACAGGATTATCATTTACTACCAACTAGTGGTCACGCAGGGGTTAGGAGAATGGTCAATAATATAAAGAGAAAATATTATTGGCCACGACTCGAATATGATGTCAGAGAATTTGTTAAGAAATGTTTTAAGTGTCAGGTGATGAAACATTCACCTACCTCAAAGGAGCCAATGGTAATTACATCGACGGCTGAATCAGCGTTTGATAAAATATACTTGGACACCGTGGGACCACTGGATAAGGATGATCAAGGTAATGTATACATATTAACAATACAATGTGAGCTGAGCAAATATGTGGAGGCGTATCCAATGCCTACAAAAGATACGGTAACTATAGCAAGAGCATTCGTTAGTAATTTTATTCTTAGATACGGAATACCCAAAAAGATTGCAACCGACCGAGGCACGGAGTTCGTATCATCCACCATGAGTGAGGTATGTAAAATTTTAAAAATCGATAAACAAATATCTACAGCATACCATCATCAATCAATCGGAGCATTAGAAAATTCACATAAAAGCCTACGTAACTTTTTACGAATACAATGCGATGAACACACCGAGTCTTGGGGGTATTGGTTACCGTTTTGGTGTTTTGCTTATAACAACACGGTTCATACATCAACTACGTATGCACCATACGAACTTGTATTTGGAAAGAAATGTAACATTCCTGAAAGATTAACAAATAGTATAGTGGAACCATTATACAGTTTAGATAATTATGCACTAGAGTTAAGATATAGATTACAGTTAGCCAGTAAGGACGCACGTGAAAAGTTAATTATGGATAAGATAAAGCGAAAAAGCACGTATGACAAAAGTTCTAAATCAACAATGTACAAAAAGGACGATTTAGTTTTATTGAGAAACGAGTCCGGAACAAAAATGGACAAATTGTTTCAAGGTCCTTATAGTATAGTGGAGGATTGTGGACCTAATGTTAAACTAATGAAAGGTAATAAATTAGAATTAGTACATAAGAATAGAATAAAACACTATCATTAGAAATGTAAAAAAAAAAAAAAACAAAACAATTGTTTTATTTTATTTTATTTACACCCCCTGAGGTGTAGTGGGAGATGTCGTAGTTACGTATATAGTTATAATTAGCATAGTACTTAGGATAAGGCAGTGTATCATCCTTTGAGTTAGTCATTAAACGGCGGCCACCGTGAACACTTGTTTTCTTTCATGACTCCCGTTGCGCCCCACATTACAAGGCACATTAAAAAAAATGTTTATCAAAATTTTATTTTTTCTATGCTAAATTACAGTTTTCTAGTACTAAGAGCCTCTAAGCTAGGCTGCGGACGGAGAGAAGGACGGACAAGGCGAAACTATAAGGGTTCCTAGTTTGACTAAGGAACCGTAAAAATTGGTTCGCCTAATTCACTTCACTAGGTAGGTAGGTACTCTATAATTTTTTTTTTTATTTTTTTTTTATTTATTGCTCAATGTAATGTTACAGCTTAAATTGTACAGCATGTCAAATTATTATAAATTACATTGAGGTCGTCAGATTTACAAATAAAAATATAAAAGCATTAAAAAATTACTTAAAACTTAAAACAATAAAATACAAGTGATGTCATGATAATAGTAAAACAATTAAAATAACTAATTAGAATGTCAATAAACAATAGAAAAATAAAATAAATGCAAAGTCAGAACCAAAATCTACATGCCAAGATTCATATACTCATTCACTGAGTATAGTTGATTTTCAAACAAAAGATTTCTCAATTAGTCTTTACAAGGTCTAAAATAAGCGAATACAACAGTATAACTTTGACTACGTACGGAGTTGACGGAGAAGGTCGTGTACTCGCCGGTGGTGGCGCTGCGCGCGCGCACGGCCACGATGCACGCGCCGCAACCACCCTCCAGGCACATGTACTTGGTGCCGCGCAGGTCCGCCCGCCTTCGGATGTACTCGTTCAGCGTTGTGTCTACTGACACCTCGTGTCCGGCTACAACACATAATAAAAACCGATTTTCCAGCACTCAGGCCATCTGATAAAAAGTGAGCTCCGAGATCCCTAGACATTTGCTATTTAAAGGTTTCAAATGCGTTGCCAACCCTAAGGACTAAGATATTTAGTGGTGGTAGGACTTTGTGCGGGATTCGTCCGGATCGCTATCACCACCTTATTCTTTAGCCTATCGCCAACAACAGTGTACGCATTGTTATGTTCCATTGCAATTGCTTTCTTAAGATTGCAGTCTTGAAATTGTAGTCTTGAGAATATCCATGAGTTTCAGATGCCACTTTTACTATAAGGTGGCCTATGTGCTCACTAGCCTTGACCTTTCCATTAAATAATCTCTCTGATGTTAGAGATTTCTCTGCTAGTGATTTTTTAAAGTATCGACTAAGAATGTTACGGAGATTCGAATCCGGTTCCGATAAGTTGAAACTTCCGAACTTCCGGTTCCGATGCTTTTTAATTGCAGGTCAAAGCGCGACAACTATAAATGTCGCGCGGCCAACCCTGCATCCCGCGTGCTTAAAATTACACGACTTCGGTTCCAGATCCGGAGCAGAATCCCATGAACCAAATTTGTAAAACTCCAACTCCGACTTCGGTTCCGATAAAACCACCTCCGTAACATACTTAGTATCTGCATACAGTTAGGTGTGAATCACCTCCTGGGTGTAATAAAAGTGCAGTCACGTATTTATTTATAACTAGCTGAGGCCCGCGACCCCGTCCGCGTGGTAATTGTTTATCGCTAATCCCTCGACAACTGTTCAATTTATCGGGGTAAAAGTATCCTACATCCTTCCCCGCGAGACCTTAGTCACCTTCATACCGAATTTCATCTAAATCGGTTCAGTAGATCCAAAGGTTACCCCCTACAACCTCACAAACATTACTTGTTTATAATATGAATAAGGAAGAAAATCACAACATAATTACGATAAAGCAGCAGGATGGGTTTAACAAATTCGGAAAAGGTCCATTTTAATTTCGAATAATTGACGTAACAACAGGTGACAAAAACACGTGACAATTCAGTGTAGCTGCGGCTCATAATGCTTACTTTGGCCGCTTGTCGCTCAGTGCGTCTCTAACGTCGTGAATTATAGAGGAAAACGACGCGGCTGAGAAGTCGAGGGGAATTTCTGATAGAACCCCTCCTGGTTTGATTGTATGAATTCACGAATCTGAAGTCCCAAGAGAGGCACTTGGTGTGGCTCCATGTGAAATCACTTATTTTGGTTCAATTTATCCATATGCACGGAAAAAGTGTAACTGACATTATTTTAGGACAACTTAACTTTAGTCAGATGCAAAACAAATTATTTTTACAAGCTTTTATTTTACTTGCAGGGCCGGGCCTCTACTCAACTGCGTTGTAACGGTATCGTTATAACGCAACACGTCAAATACGTTATCGTTATCACCGTGTAGAATCCAAGGGCTGGGATTCTACATGGTAATAACGATATCGTATTTGACGTATTTCCGTATTGTCAACGTATTCATAACTCTTATGTCATTTACAATAATGGCGACTGTGACATAAACGATTCTAAAACACGTCAAATACGATATCGTTATAACGCAGTTGAATAGAGGCCCAGTTCGTACGTACGAGTATGTAAGTTGTCCGCTTCAAATCTTTCAAGTCAATTTTGAACCAGTTTCCGTTAATAGAATGGGCTGACATTTGGAGCCCATATATAAACGCGATGTCATCACAATATTATGGTATCTGAGAGCTGATCTGATGATGCAGTCGGAAGGTGGCGACAGGATCTCCGCTATATTTAACGTAGGCCCATCGTGTTGGGGCTCAGTAATTTGGTCTTGATAAGCAAATAATGACTTTGTAAAAAAAGTACAGTTGGCAACAAACCCTTGCCCTACATACGAGGGTGGTTTGATAAGTCAGTGACTTTAAGTAAAAAAAATCTTACCAAGCCGCCCTCGTAAACTTATTTTTAATCATTATTTATGTTATGTATATTTCATAAAATTACGCACCACTGTACTTCTTCCCGTTTATAATAAAATTCACTCGATCCATTTTGCAAAAGGTTTGCAATAACACAACCACAGGATCATGAATCCGTGGTCTGCCGTTTATACGTGTTGTTTTGATATTTGAACCAATCGGAATAACTAAAGAGTTTATTAATCTGCCGGCGCGTGCCCAGCCGAGCGCGGCGCGCACTTAGTTAAGCTAATCAATTCATCGCTATTAAATTAAATTTTAGTGCAATTTGAGGAATAATACTATAAGTTGGTTATAAATATTTTACAGCTTTGTTGAATGTAATTTTAATATGCAACATTTATCATATCATTTCAGACTTTGAGGTTGATAGTGAAACTTACGCAGGGTGCGAAACCTTTGGGTTTGATGTAGTTAGTTAACTTTAGATAACGTCAGTGCCTCTTTAAAAGGCTTTTTACCATGAAAATTTCATAGATACAAAATTTCTAACCCTCAAACTCGAACAAAGACTAAACGGGTCGGTCTTTTCTTCAATTTTAAACAAGGTCAAGCTATCTACCTACTCGTATCTGATAAAAACGGTTTGATTTGCTACATCGTCTCGTTTAAACGTGGGCTCTATTCTGCTCGGTGAAACTATATAACTTTTGACATGTTATCCTTTTTTTCAACGTTACGATAGCTCTTCTTTACTTGACAGTAATGGCGACCGAGTTATAAACAATACAAATCAATATGGATTTTTAAAAATTATGATTCCTCAGTTATTAATTTTTACAAAGAAATTGGATTAATATAAAAGAAAACCGTGTGCGGTTTATTTGTCGCGGCCATCGCTGAGTACTTATTCACCAACCTGCAAATACATTTGTTTAAGAATTGTCTTATATTTTTGAGGATTGTTACGAATATTACCATACTCACAAGAGGGTATAATATATAATATAAGCGGGAGTAGGCACCTACTGCCACGTCCTTTTGCCATAAACATTATTAGATACCGGGATTACATATCTTTACAAGTACGGTAAGCTTTGCAGCTGGCAGCTTCTATTTATTTTTGAAAGGTTTTCTACATTTTAAAGTCATCGCAGGTTACGGCGATATTAAACTTATTATACAGGGTGTCCCAAAATCGACGTCAAGCCGAAAATAGGTGATAGGGCAGCTCATATAGCTATCGATTTACCCCCATGTATGTTTAGTGATTTTTAGTACTTACTTTCGGACATATTGATCAGTTTAATCGTATTTATTATAATTTTTCCTTATGTCCATGTTACGAAAAACCCTTAAGTTCATGTGTTATTTCAATATTTTTCAAATGAATCATTAATTATGGACTTAGGATGTCTTTAAAGCTACTTTGGCAAAAAAAAATCATGGCAACTTATTGTGTAACTACGCAAAGTTACTTTCTCCATATTAAGTGAATCCTAGTTCCCTTTTCATCTAGTATGGAAAAACGAACTTCGTGGAAATACACAAAAAGTTGTCATGAAAAAAAAATTGACAAGTAGCTTTAAAATCCTCCTTAGTTCATACTTTCTACTGAGTTTAACAGATTAATAAAGGTCCTGGTGGCAAGTACAAAAAATAAATTACGTTTTTTTAAATAATACAATTGTTTACTTATGGCGTTATACCTACCTTTGCACTGAAACGACTAATGCATTAAGTAAATTAAAGTTTCTATAATCTGAAGGTAATGCCGACCAGAACGCAGATACGAGTACATTCTACGTATAGAATGCATTTTTAGCAAAAAATTTATCTGAAATACGTCTTGCCATAAATCCGTACCTAAGGCTTCGTACTTATTAACTTTTGATACAAGACAAATCTCTCTTCCAAAATACTTAACTTTTTTTTTAAAGGAGGAAAGGAGATCCCAACATGTTTTTAATTTTGGTACAAAGCCGATAATACTAGTAAGGGAATAATTTCGGTCGGTTTCTATATGAGTATTTTACAAAGTCATCAGACGCATCTAAACTAATAACATCCGTAACACAAACTAAAGACATTGAGGAAATTGAGGGCCTGTATTGTACTCAGGTAAAATCATATTGCTTATGTCACGTTATCAAATTGTCAAGGTTACCATAGCTCTTATTTACTAGCTAGTAATGGCGGCCGAGTTATAAAGTATACGATAACGTGTCAAAGGTTTGTTTGTAATGGTTTTAACCAGTAGAATACAGGACCAAAATAGATATATTTTGGCGCTTTCTATTAGGTAATTACATACATACATAATGTCACGCCTTCATTCCCAGAGTGGGATAGGCAGAGCTACAGAATTGCCAACATTTCCACAAAACTTGTTAATAACTCTGTAACCTCATTTTGCACAATCAGGCTAAGATATTTATCAGTGTATTAGTGTCAGATTGCAAGCCCATCGCCAAACAATACTAGCCAAGCCTTTATTTCCTTATTAGTTAATTATAAATGATTATACTCGTAATTAGTGTCTTTAACTGTTGATGAGGGAATTTTAACTGTGAGTTATTGTAAAATGGTTTCGGTGGGTTCTGTCGGTTGTGGAGAGCTGTGTAAACTTCATTACGAGCTCTCGCCTTACAGTTTAACCCTACAGTGCATCTGGTGCCTGAACAGTCACAACCAATTTAATAGCCTGTACTAAAAAAATAATGTGAGGCAGCGACACCTATTGGTGGTCTATAAGATGTCAAAGAATATTAAAACGACGTAGTTGGGCAAATTTCCGCTAGATGTCGATCTACTGTCAATAATCGCACAATCAACTCAAAACTTAGAGGTCGTCGAGAATAACAAGTTTTTAACTTTTTCGTTGTGCGTAAAAAAATAGTTTTTACAGTGAAAGCGTCGAGAAAAAAATCGTAGTGTATGTGGAAAACTGTGAATAAATGAATCGTAAGTACACTTTGTTGTTTGCGTGATAATTATATACAAATACGTTGATTTTTTTTAAACGTTCCAGATAAGTCACACTATGCATTTACCTTGATATGTAGTTTTTTCCCAATGTTCCTTATATGTCACATTATGCATTTACGTTCATGGTAATTATACTTAAAATATTGTTTTATATTCTAGATCATGTGGAAAAAACGTCTCCGAGATGTAGAAATCCAGGATTACTTGTTGATCCGATAGCGATGATTGTCAGGAGTCTTTAGGTGCAGACAGTGAGGATGACATCGAAATACTACGTGCGACTATAAATAGAATCTGTGAAGAGTCCAGTGATTTAGAAGAAAGCCACGCATCTAGTCCGAACTATGGCTCACCAGAACCTCTGCCTAGTACTTCAGGTATACTAACTTTAGTAGTGAATATAACCGATGTCGACCAAAAAATAAATCACCAGCCCATTTTACATCCTGGCCCTAGTAAAGTAGATCCTCAACCCAGTACTTCAGGATGTGGTAAAAAACCAAAGAAATGTACGTCCAAAACTTCGGCGTCATCTTAGTCCAAGACACGTCCCAATATAAGAGGGGCTACGAAAATAACTGCGGCGTCTATTACAAAAAGAAAGAAGCGACACTTTATTTGGAAAAAAAAATCTTTTCAAGTACCCAGATTTTGCCAATTTACTGGAGATGACCAGATAAAGTCGCCGATTACTGAAATGGGTACTCCTCTACAATTCTTTTTGCACTTTTTTGATGACGCTTTGCTTGATCACATTGTAGAAGAAACACATTCTGCAAAAAAAACAAAAAAAGTACGTAGGTGTCGATTGCCCCCAAATCGTGCAAAATTATAATAAACACATGGGTGGAGTGGACTTGTTGGACTCCTACCTGGGAAAAGAAAAAACTAAAATGAGGACAAAGAAATGGTATTTGCGTTTGTTCTATCATCTTCTTGACGTAATGGTCATTAATAGTTGGTTGCTGTATAAAAGAGTGAAAGAACAAACACAAATGACCACGCAAGTAAAACTCGGAGAATTCAAATTAGATTTGGCTAAATCGCTTTGTATGTGTGGTCCCCAAATTGATAAGAAAAGGGTCGACCCCTTTTCATCTTCCTTACCCGAAGATCTAATAGCTGCAAAGAGAGAGAAGCCAAATGTAGCGATTCTTCCTACTCGTGATGTTAGGCTGGACGGCATTGATCATCTCCCAACATGGAACACAAAACGCCAACGCTGCAAATATCCAGGATGTCGCGGAAAGTCTTTCATATCATGCGATAAATGCAAAGTGGAGCTTTGTTTAAATAGGAGTAACAATTGTTTTGCTAATTTTCATCGAAATTCAAATTAAACATTATAATTGTTTGATCTCGCGTTAGTGTAGGTACTTAGTATTAAGCTATAAGGTAATGCATAATGTCCTTTATGTGTCACAACCATTAAAAAAGAGTTTTTTTTAATAAAAATATCTTTTTTTATTTTTTCCTTATTTTTCCCGTCATCTACTCACTTACTAAAACCTCATGTATTTTTTTCACCCCCATAAAAAAAATCATGCATGGTAGGGTTAAATACATTTCGCCGTTTGTTCAGCCCGCTAGAAGCACATTTTTTGCTGCTTAATACGTGCATCCCGTTGTTTGAATTTAGTTAAGTCAAACTGCTAACAATGTAAATACATTGTTGGAATAAAATTTTACAACTTCGTGCATTCCCACGCATTTTTGGTTTGGCTATCCATAATTTTCTAATGTTTTTATTGCGATGAGCATTTCGAATAATATATAAATGGTGAGTATTTATTTATTTAATCTTGGTGATTTCATATTAAAAACTTGTTATAGAATAAATTAAATTAGTTGTAAGTTATACCTAAATACAAATCAGCCTTAAAGGGCCTAAACAGCATTAAATTAAATGCATATTTATTGGATAACTCTTGGAGTGATAAAGATCATTTCGATTCCTTCGATTTGATTAGGTTGTTTCCAACCTATTATTTCTATCATCCATTTATTTTTTGTTTTTAATGCTATACCCGCAACTCCGTCCACTTAGATTTATACACAGGAACTGTCCAATTTTCCGGGATAAAGAGTAGCATATCTCCTATTCCAGGACCTAAGCTATAAGTGTGCCAAGTTTCATCCCTATCCATTCAGTTTTTGAAGCGTGTTTGTAACAAACATCCAAACTTTCTCATTTACAATATCAGTAAGAATACATAATAATACCTTTGTTTTATATTACTATTTCAAAATCAATCTAGACGTAGGTAAGTACTGGTGCAAGCAAACCCGCCTTACGATGTCATACCATCCGATACGATGCGACTGCGGAATAACAACACTAACAATAAACACCCTGTAAGTAATAACAGGTTTCAATTACTTTGAATATCGTTACAATTATATTTCAATTGTTGAAACGAGCTTAAAGCCGAATACAAAATGGTTTATGTGGTTACATACTTTATCGGTATTATGGAGTCCTGTTCGGACTGCCAATGATATTAATAATAACTATTACGAGTATACCATGGTCGCCTTTAACGATATGGATAAACGTGGAAAGCACATCTGTCACTCTCGCACTGACATACTGGCCAGAAAGTGACAGATGTTATAGTCTTTAGATAGAGGATGAAATAGTGGTAGGAATCAATTTACCTCTAACTAGAGGTACTACTAATTAGTTAATTAAAAAGGTTAAATATATATCCTTCATCATCATCGTATACGTCTGAATAGTTATTTTGAAGGTGCTTTTCTTCGGAGATACGGACGCAGGATTAGATCGGAGTGAATTGAATTACATATTTTTGCTACGAATCTCGAGGTACTCGTAGTACCTAATTGCCTGCATTAGCGTTATGTATCGAGATCAAATATCAAATACGTTTAAAATAATAGTCTTTTAATTCTATATTAACTATAGGGTAGGTAGCTACGCTAACATCGTAATGAAAGCTTCAAAAAACGACCATGATATACTGAAGAGACCTCCCGACTATTATTTACTATTTATTTTCGGTCCCAAGTCTGATCAGGCGGCTTGCCGATCAAAATTTATAGCTTGACAAGATTTGGCCCTGAAATAGTGTCGCTATAAACAGTTTACTTATGGAAATAATGTGCGTAGGTCATGTATTGTCGGTACAGTGTGTATTGGCTTCGTGTTAATATTTGAAGAATGTCAAAACATTGTTTTCAGAGAATCGTAGATAACATGTTCAGCTTAATAATAATTACGTAATAATTAAAATCAGATCCCAAATATTCAATATTAAAATGTTCTTTAAACTCGGACTCCGATGACCTTTGATCTCCGTCAGTTGATGTGTCGCTTTCAGGACCACTGACCTTGATAATTTATGAATTGGCACATTTATTTACGGATAAAAGTCATACGGACTCTGGGAAAGCAGCTTATAAATGGCAATAAAATATATAGTCAGTTCACTGAGTATTGGCTACGTAATAAAAATAAATGATTATTTGTCAAGTTGAGGAAAGCATTAAAAAGAACAAAAGCAACGTCTATTCATCAAAAACCGATAGCCGATTCTAAATAATTATCTTGTTAATCAGAAGATTTTCGTGAGATGATTTATCGTTTTCAGGACAACCGATTTTAATTATAAATCTTTGTACTGGGATTTAATTAACCTTTTAAACACCATGATGTTTGCCCTTATCGTATTTATACAAAAATTCACATTGCTTGCCATAATTTAATTTGCCTTTTTTTCTCTTAAATATAATGTGTCAGCGAAATGAGCTGGATATTTCTTGCCTTATATTTCAAATAGGGTTAAAGGAATTTCTTAACTTTAATCGTCTTCTAATTAATATTAACAAAAAGCCAATTTGACGAGACCGCACTATACAAACGAGGCTATTTCGAAGCCTTGGTTCCTGGCCAGGGGTTGTTTTAAGTGAGGTGTAATGGTGGATACTCCGAGGTTCAATAGAGGAGGTCACAAGTTCTTAAGATACCTAACTGATCGCACAATCAGTTAACACCACAGCGAGAGAGTTTGGATCAGCATTTGGATTTCCTTACATTTTATTGCCATTTTAGATGTTTTTCTGAACATGCACAATTCCGGCGTTAGCCGAAGATTCAATCAGCTGGGTTTCCTAGGCACTCTGGAAGTCCTGTATCGATGCTCGGGGTATCCATCATCAGATGTCACTAAAAGCATCCCCTGGCGAGGAACCAAGGCTTCGAAATAGCCTCTTTAGTATGAAAAACGCACTCTGACCCGTATTATTTGACCGCGAGTGTAAAACGTTTTTTTTATCCGCGCGACTATAACGCAGCGCCCCGCGGGCCTGAAGTCAGCGTTGCGCTTCCGTCACACGCACCGTACCGCACGTAATTAGCGTTAGGGTAAGGACCAAATAGTTGGACCATAGTTAAGCGTTAACCATACAAACAACAAAAGTGAAAAAAGTTCCGTTGTGACACGAAAATTATCCCTACAAATGTATGGCTTATTTTCGTGTCACAACGGAAAAGTTTCATAGAAAATTTCATTGAGTGAGTTACCGTGGCCAACTTTTTGGTCCTTACCCGTTTCGGAGTAACCCACCTGTTACTCCGAAACACTAAATGTAAAAAATTTCAAGCATTACCTGATCGAAAGAAAGAGACAGGACAGGGTAAACGTCACAACGAATTTGATTTTGAGATTAGACACACGGTGCCGTTTTCGCGTAGCCATCTTAATTATGTTTGCGTTATTATTAAACCAAGAAGCCTTTCCTTATATTTAAAAGCACCATTGTTTTTTTTTGTTATTTAAACGTTGATTCCGTATCCGTCGTACTGCAGGGTAAAAACCTCTCTTACTTAATTTATTAATCAATAAAATCTATCAATACACAGCAGTTGTCTCATTGTATTTTCACCGAAAGTGCTTTTTATCAATAAGACAATGTTAAATAGAGATTACTACCACAAAATTAACATAAAGACAATTATTAAATATACGACCTTGGTTAAACTTCAAAAGTGCGTATTTATGGAGTAATAATGGTACATTGATTTGTTTATATGAGTGACGGATCGAAAAGGTTTCGACTATAGATACAATCATTCTTAGCTTTTTATCAACTAAAGTCATTCCTGTTGAAATCCTGCAACTCAAATTCTGACCACCGTTACTTTACCGTGGTGATGGGTTGAAATTTAGAATACAAAAGTCAAAGCTGATCTGATAATGGATTTGGAAGGTGGCAACAGGATCTCCGCTGTACTTGACGTAGGCCCTCCGAATAAGGGTTCGTTAGTTTGGCCTCGACAAGCATATGATGAGCATGATAACTGTTCAAAAAAAAAGTACAGCGGGCAAGATAAACTTGTCTCCAACCTTTTTTTGAATAAACATATTAAAACACAAGATCATGATATACCATTTGTATAGCAGGTATTTTAACAATTTAAACGCGGCCCCGGTACCCCGGAGGTTTGAATAATTTATCAGCGGCCTTGTTGTTAAGTTAGGTAGGTAGGTACATATCTGTAATAATAAATGAGCATTAAATTTTAACACGTTTGTAAATATATTACGCGATGGCGCCCTTGGATACCATTCGAAAAATTAAATGTTTGTGTACACAATGACTGACTACACCAAAAAGTTAACAATGAACAACTGATTCCAGAAAAATGGAAAATAATTACTATTTTTAAACCATCATATTTTAGAAGAAAAGTTTTTTTGGAGTCGAAGTATTCATTGTTTCATATTTATTTACTAAGTACTTTTTTCATTTATACCTGCCCTTTGCATTACACACAAAAACACTCTCAAAGTATGTGAATCACGTCGCCGAAATAATTTTACAAACAGGTGCAGTAGTTTTTTGTGTTCTGGAATTAAATTATCACTGTAATGATGCATGGCTTTATGCTACTAATTTCGCTGACTTTTACCCTTAATCCTCAGAATTGGCATCATAATTATTATGAGATTGTCCATGGTCCACAATGCCCACTACCACCCGGATGGTCGGATGTATGTAAGTGAGCTCGTTTCCCCATTCAAAACTAACTAATATTATAAATTCGACGCAAGCGTAGTGATGATAATATCAAGCTACTTTTCATCCCCTCTGGCCTTAGACGGTTTCCAGTAAACATATCAATTTACATTATGATTTAAATAGTTCAATGCTTGTAACGTATCAAAAATGAACTTGATGATTCCCTGAATACATCTTTAATTGTGTCATTGCACCTTGGCCGTGTTGAACCATGACTTAGGTACATGAAATCGAGCACTATATTTAAGGAAACTGCGATTTTTGGGTTTTCAATATGTTTGTATCCGGGGGCATTGAGCTATATCACTGCGACATTTCAGCTCATACATTCAATTCATTCAATACCGCAGCTGTGAAAACACAACAAAAGGACGACGGTAATTAACAGCGGTTTCAGAAAATGAAAACTAATTGAACCATCCCACGGCCCACCCGGCTGGCAAACAAATATCCCAATAAAGTTCTGTGACACGTATAGATAGACACGGTTTTAACAATTCAAAGATCCGGAATGTCTGCGTAACAGTAAAGTTGGTGAGTAACGACAGGTCCTCTTCTCTGTAAAGGTGTATACGTCGAGGAGACTACATGTCGACTTAACAATGACATTTGAAATGGGTCACCCGCGATACGACCAACTGAGGCGTACCAAAACTTCGGCCCCGAACAGGGAAAGTCAATTCAAACTGGGAACTTTTTTCAAAGAGCTTATGCGGTACTGAGAGGACCCTTTCCATTGATTTTCAACTCGAACGCTCTGCGTTATTGTTTTGGCCCGAATTTATTTTTACTGAGTAATATCCTGCTAGGGACTTATTTGCCGTCACTTCCTAAAATTCCCAGGGGATCCATACATTTTTATGGTGAAGGCTTTGTAACAGAATTATTAAGTCATTGGTTAACGAGCAAGCCCATTATTTATTTCTTGCTAATAAAAGGGCCCCTAAAATACAGAGATTTTCAAGCTTCAGGCCTGTTACTTATAACAAAAGATGTAATAAAGTTTAGTGAAGCAAACCTGCCGAAAGGCAACGAGGCATTATACGCCCCATCTTCTCGTATAAAATGTTAGTACTTACCTTTCAAGTAAAGTATATTGTTCGGGAATCGTCAAAGTACATTTATAGATGGATTTAACGGTATTGGGCGCTTAGCAATAAGGAAGTACTCGTGCTAGACGATATACTTCTTTCCTTTTTCAGATTATAATAAATAATGAATCTCGTTAGAACGTTTCTTCGTAAAATGACAATATATACACAATTTCTCTTATACCTACTTTCGAAGATGTGCGAGATCTTTTTAATTATTTTTTATGCGCAATATAGGATAGATTAAAACCGGCGTATGTAACATACAACATTTGTAATTATATTTTGACTATGATTTTCTTGGAATCGTATTTTATTTTAATCTAAGACAAATATCCTGAGAATGATAATGACCAAAAAAAAGGATGAAAAAATATGTTTATGCTAAATATACTTAAATAATAACTTTATTTGTAATCCATAGACATTACCCTGAGCATTCCTAAATGAGTGTCCGACCTCACAATCACGAGGCTTAGCGGAGCAGCCGAAAGAGATCAAGAGATATTAACAGTGGATCCCGACATCGCGAAATTAATTACGTGTATAGCATAGCATTTCTAGGCCTTCATATTTACTGCACGGCAAACACATCTACTCGTTGTGTATCTAGTTGTAATGTAATTGATAGCTCATTTGTTAATAGTTACCACATTAACCAATCCTTTGTTTGCTTATTTACGTCAGACACAATTTCAATCAATCAATCTTCTCAATTTGCAATTTTGGCCCGATATTCTTAGCTGCAGGGACATTATTTGATATTTTGCAATGCTGAATGGTCAGTTTTTTTATCCACGCTGGCTTTTGATTTTTAGAAGGACTAGCCAGGTGGCATTCTACACATAAGGAACATATTATTTGATGTTCTACGTTGTTAACATATACAATATGCAAACTCTAGGCCTTATTCGGCTCTCAGTTTTAATTCGGGCAAGCATCAAAACAAGAGCAATCCTCTAGAAAAGATTATTTAAAATCAATAGCATGACGCCATTGCTGTGCCCTGTAGAATAACATTAATAGATGTTTTTTTTTTTTTTTTTTTTTTATGTTAAGGAGAAGGCACACGGGCACTCAGGCCACCTGATGGTAAGTGGAATCTGAGACCCATACACATTTGAATTCTCAAGACTATAATCCTAAGACCTCAAATGCGTTGCCAACCCTGAGGACTAAGATGGAATGCCTCTATGCTAGTAATTTCACCGGTTGTCTTATCCCCACGCCGGAACACAATAATGCGAACACTGTTTCTTGGCGGGTGGTTAATGGATAAGATGGTGGTAGCGATCCGGACGGACCCTGCACAGGGTCCTACCACCACTAATAATAGATGTAATAATAGTCAGGGCACCACTGAAAACCAGCGCTGCAGCTTGCTGCAGCACATTGCTGAGGAGTGTCCTTTTTAGCGTAACTTGCATGTTCTTTTTCTTTTGTCACATTGTATATTGTCATATTTTGTTTGCGCTGAATAAATTAAATACTTACTGACTTACTTAATAAGTCTAACTTACCTTAATCGTTTACAACATTAATGCTTACTGTAACATCGATTAATCACGTCAGACAGGAAACACGTCTATGAAATATGATTTAAAATAAAACACCGTTATTTAGAATTGAAATGTGAGAGAATGAGGGAATAATGAAGACCGCCCATCTCGACCGGAAGCCATTGCTCCGTCGCACGTCGTTCCGGTGCGACGATATCCGGTGCAGCTCAATTTCCTGCCCGGTGGGAATTCTCCACCAGTTTTTATTTGCCCTCCTGATTTTTTGCTTTTTATCTCCAATGTAATCGCGAGATGTATGATGTATATTCAAGAAGTCCTAATTATCACTACATACTCGTAGTATAAAACAAAGTCGCTTCCCGCTGTCTATCCATATGTATGCTTAGATGTTTAAAACTACGGAATAGATTTTGATGCGGTTTTTTTTAAATAGATAGTGTGATTCAAGAGGAAGGTTTATATGTATAATACTTTAACCTGAAGCGAAGCAAGGGCGGGTCGCTAGTGTAATAATAATATGTTGTCCTAATTTATTCAAAGAAGGAGACCACCGGAATTGCGTGGCGCAGCTGCCCGATAAACTTAAGCGACGAATCGCACTAAGATAAGCCATTCGGCGGAATTAGATTGCAGGTAGCGAGGGAAGCATAAAAATGCGTACACAAGTATTTCAGTAAACCGAGCAATGTAATTAATTACTGTATTAAAGCAAGGCATTCCTTAACGAAAAGTTATGACGTGGTCATATGCGTACGAAACGGAATTTTTAGGGTTCCGTAGTCAAACTAGGAACCCTTAGTTTCGCCATGTCCGTCCGTCCGTCCGCAGTCTAGCTCAGAGACTATTAGTAATAGAAAGCTGTAATTTGGCATGAATATACATATTAGTTACCTAAGCCAACAAAGTGGTACAATAAAATATGAAAAAAAACCTACCTTACACGTAACGTGGGGATGATAAATTTTTTCTCGTCTACCCCATAGTGTGGGATGTCGTTGGAAAGGATATTGTGGATTTGTGAAATCAATTTTTCAATTAGGTGATCCGTTTATGAAATATTAAGCTTTAAAGCGCTATAACCAATTTAAAAGGAAAACTACCACAACTAAGTAGACAATATTGGTTCTTGAGATACAGGCGATTAAAGTGTTTATACCTACTAAAATCATCTAAGATACTTACTTTACTTTTAATAGAAAATTTGATATACTACTTAACGGCTTCGGAACCCTACACTGAGCATGGTCCGACATGCTCTTGCCCGGTTTTTGTCTTATAATTATCAGCGGAATTTAGAAAAAGACAATTATTTTGGGATATTCTTTAATACAGTCGAGTTCTTAAATATGTATACACTTTTGCATCTTACTTCTTTGGTATAAGGTGCAAAAGGTATACATATCTGAAAACTACACTGTACCGTCTGTCATTCCGGTTCATATCTTGAAGCACTTCTGGTTACAGTAATAGGCTAAAATTTGGAATATCACTTATGACAATGCTTCATTGTGGTAGCCCATCTGATGAAAGTCGGAGGGTGTCTTAGGATCTCCGTTGTACTTCACATAGACCCACCTAGGTAATTGGGATTCGGAGTTTGGTTCAGTTTTTTTTTTGGTTTTTTGGTAAAGTTTTTATCATGTTCTAAATAAATTTGTACACCTGCTTACTCGATGCACAACCTTAAAGGGATAAAGTTCGCTTTTGTACATCATTATTCAATGTATTGTTTTGGTTTTCCTTTTGTACAGTCCAGGAAAGCTACAATATTAATACAGCCATCGCGTCAAATAATTATGTATACATGGACTATATTGCAAGCGGCATAAAGGTGTATAGATCTTTTTGACGTCTTGGGAACATATATGTATGACCCTAGACTGTACAATAAAGTGTTTACATACACACATGCACAATTATATGACTTTAATGTATTTAAATCAATTCTTATTTTGAGGGGGGATGTGAGCTAGGTACTACGACTCGCCGTGTGGTCGCAATAGATAACCCTGCGATTAAATGGCACCTTATTATTAAGTGTTGTAAATGGACTTTCAAGTTTCAGACATAAAAGCAAAATGGAATGATAAGTAAGGTTACTGCAAAAAAAAATACAGGGCCGAGATTCTACACGGTAAAAACAATATCGTATTTGACGTGTTTCCGTATTGTCAACGTTTTCATAACTCTTATGTCATTTACAATAATGGCGACTGTGACATAAACTATTCTAAAACACGTCAAACACGATATCGTTATAACGCAGTTGAATAGAGGCCCAGGCGTTAGGCAACATTGCAATATGAAAATCGATTTCTTTTTACTTTTATATGTGTCACGGGATTCCGGTAGACCTACTTACTTAGTACTACGTACGTAGTACCTACCTATTACTTTCGTGTACGTAAGTTTTTCGAATAATTATCATGTTATGCGAATATCTTTTTCTGATGTTTTGCAAGTATCATGTTTTGCAAATATCATGCTTATAAAATTTTAGGATCATTATCTTTTTTTTTTTATGTTAAGGAGAAGGCACACGAGCACTCAGGCCACCTGATGGTAAGTGGAATCTGAGATCCATATACATTTGAATTCTCAAGACTATAATCCTAAGACCTCAAATGCGATGCCAACCCTGAGGACTAAGATGGAATGCCTCTATGCTAGTAATTTCACCGGTTGTCTTATCCCCACACCGGAACACAACAATGCGAACACTGTTGCTTGGCGGGTGGTTAATGGATAAGATGGTGGTAGCGATCCGGACGGACCCCGCACAGGGTCCTACCACCACTATGTATCTTGCTCTGGACCTCTAATCTACTTGGTTAACGATGGCTTTGACGTGTTTATGTAATGTTTTTAATTTGCCCGCCATTATTGCCAAGTAAATGAGTTATCAAAACGTTGACAATACGGAAACACGTCAATGGCAACATCGTTTAAGCTGTGGTTTTAGCCCAGTAGAATTGAGTGATCTGTCAGTTTTACCAATATACTGTCAGTGTCAGATAATATTATTGTAGTTTTATAAAATACTACCAATTTTATTACTGTTTCAATAATTATTATTATATTTACCTATACATTGTTAATAAATCACAATGTTACCATTGAGCCATGGGTGCAGGGAGAGGTTAGTGAAGCAGATTCCGCCCAAGCCGACGAAGCCGCGCGGGACGATCATCGCGGGCGCCAAGACGCCTGGCCCGCAGAAATATGATCTTCCATACTTATTTGGTAAGAGTACTAGGGAGGTAAGAGAAAGATAAAATACCTATAAGGAATACCTACCCTTGTTATCAGAGCGTACATAAAAAAAAATATGGCGTATATTCTTAATTAGGTAGCTCCTTTAGTCGCATGTCGTCCCGTTTGCAATTTGTCCCGTTCGCAGTTCGTCCCGTTCGCAATTTGTCCCGTTTGCAATTCGTCCCGTTAGCAAATCGTCCCGCAAACGCACCTCGTCCCGTTCGCAATTCGTCCCGTTAGCAAATCGTCCCGTAAACGCATTTCGTCCTATTCGCAATTCGTCCCGTTAGCAAATCGTCCCATAAACGCATTTCGTCCCGTTCGCAATTCATCCCTTTAGAAAATCGTCCCGCAAATGCACCTCGCCCCATCCGCAATTTACCCCAATTGCAATTGGTCAGTTGCAGTCATTCAGTCAGTCAATCCAGGACTTCTCTCTTTACGTAATTAGGGTTGATAATATTTTTGGCTTTAATAATTTATTATATTTTTTATGGGGTATTTTGTAACACGTTTTATATGTATATAAGATAATATTACTAAAACACAGAAAACTTATTATTCATAATATTTATTTCGATAAATTAAAAAAAAACAAAATTATCTTCTTCCTTTTTTCTTCAATATATAAAATTAATTGAAATATTTAACACATACACCTGTACAACCTAAACATTAATTCTGTTTAACGTAGCACTAACCTAATGTAGACGATGCGAGACGAAAATTAAAATTTGTACCGAAGCTAAAACGAGAAAAGAAGCTGTTTTTAGCTTCGAGTAAAGCAAAAGGGGAAGACATGTTATTGCCGTACAAAACACTAAAATAATGCGTGACGCGACACCTACATTCGCACATACCACACACACAGCTGTAAAATAATGGCATATACTCGTAAATTGATGGCTAACTCTATTGCGTAAGTGAGATGAATCATCCTCGAAATAACAACACGAAAGATGACAGGAATGCGTATATGCAAACGTGTTACTCGCGTTAACTCGCTACGCTATCTCGCTCAAACACGTGTTGACTGATCGGTGGCAGCCGGACAACTGACTCGGATGAGGCGCTCAGCGCCTATGTCGAGGTGCTCAAGCCCGCGCGCCTGGTCACGTATCTTCCTCTTTTTATTTTCATCAAAGGTTATGAAAAGAATAAAACGTCCAACCGGTCCCTTAAAAAAATACAATGGCCACGATACAGGTGATATTTTTATATAGGTTTAATTCTGAATGGGGTTCTAGTTATAAATGCACATGCGGTACCCGTCAGTCTTGAATCCCCAGCGCTGAGCCAGACGGACGGGTACCTACTGGCCGCCACCCGGCTCACTGCCAAATTCAAACATATTTCAGAATCTTGCTGAGCACGCAATTAATAATTCTACGTATTAATATTAACTCGGACTTGCTTCTTCATAACAATATAATCTTCATAATAATATAATAATTTTATAATCATCGAAGCTACTTTGATCAGCCTTGAATTTTTATTGATTACCTTCTTCCACGTTGCTTCCGATTCCTACCAATAGTCATAATCATTTATTCAGAAACAATATCCATTGCATTTGAAATATCCTATCAATTCATTTTTTTTATATATATTTGCTGATTTACTTTATAGTTATTATTTCCGATATAAAAACAAATACTATATCGCCTGTTTTGTTGGTTTTTCGTATAATAAAATATTAAAATATGTACATACTCGTACTTGCAAATGTTAATAGGAAATTACATTTTAACATAATAAATAAACAATCTTAAAAGCAATTATTTATAAATTCTACCTAAAATACGCAACCTTCGATTTCAGCAGAGCTATCATGTTATCGTAACACAGAATCGGGAAATCCGGCACACAATTGCCTAAAGTACTTCAAGCACCCGTATCCAAAATATCGAAGACGGGTCTCCACCAATACTTGAGCCGGTTACTTACTTGAGCTTTTGAAATTGTTCTTTTACCAATAAAAACGCAACAACAAACAGAACGGTGTAACTGAGAGCCGTCAGCCGCCTGAGGTCCCCTTTAATTTGGACATTAGCCTAGTCGGTGATCAGTCTAACGAGTAGCGGTCTCCGTTGTGTAAAACGAAGTTATTGTGGATCATAGGTGTTTTCTATGTGTTTGTGTACGTACTAACTAACTATCAAAAATCATGGAACATACATGGGGTGATTGGGATGCCCTTGAGGTGTTCTTACCTCTGGACTTGCGCTTGAAGCCATTTCCTAGGGCATCCTGTATATTATGTAATGCACTGGAGCAGTACCTATAGTGCGTCAGTTTTTTAGCTGAATGTTATATAGTAAAATTATTTTGGCTGGAGAACGTACATCATGTTGCACAAATAAAATTTTGATAAATTAAGCCTTGTCATGCCGTCAGATCATCAGGTGACATTAGAAATCCTTAAAAGACGCCTTATAATCCAAGGTTTCAGGTGGCAAAGGGTTCGGGAATATCAAGCGCGCCCCGGCCTACACCTTCGGACTAAAGACGCCGTACATGGTCACCAAGCCCGTCACAAAACCCTACGCGCCAATATTCGATATCCACGGAATGGGAAAAAAAGGTACCTAAACACTTCTCTAAATCCTTTATTATCATGACTTTTTATTATGGTTGTGTAGTCTTACTAGGAAACCTTTCGTCAGGTCCGTCCGTCTATCCGTCCGTCCGAAGCGGTTATTTGCCACTTTCCTATTATTGTATTATCATCCAAATTACATAGACTTGCAAAGTTTTATGTTTATGTAAGTATACGACAGTCAGTATTAGTCAAATACGGTTTTTAGATGTCATTTCATGAGTTATTTATTTTTAACGCCCGTAATGTTTAAATCATAAGAAAATACGCCTAAGGTAGTCATAAGGTTTTTTCTTAAAACTCTCGGAGGCGGAAAATTAGAACCAGGAACTATAATTATGGTTGAATAAAAGACTCAAAAAGATAAAAAGAAAGAGGACAAAATGTTACGCCCTGCTGTCATCGATTTACTTAATTAATCCGTTAACAAAACTAGAGCAAATTTGTAGTCGATTTCTTGGAAATATTTTTTTTTCGTTAATCTGCCCACGAACTATGATATATCTTGTACAAAGGAGAACGCGAGTTTTATGAAAACAATATACATATGTAGACAGTTTCAGCTGTGTTATATTTTATAAGAGAAATTACTCCTTTTACTGAACAGCAATAACGTACTCTCCCAAAGAGTCTAATACATAAACTTTGATGATATGATGACGTAGCCTTCTGTGCATATTATAGTGCTTATATATATATCGTACCTACGGTGCGACACTGTCACTATGGCAAAATTTTGAAAATTGAGTTAAGTATGCCATAACGTCCCTTTAAGTACCCTGTCCTTGAAGCAACATAATATAAGCTAAAAGTAGCAGTAATCATATCAAACAATCGCCTTTTCTAGATCAGAAAGTATAATAATTTTATACCACACTAAATCTTTAAATGCTTCTCCTGGAAAAATGTTTTTTTGCATAAGTGACAGTGTTGCACGGCAGGTGCGATATATATATATACATAACCCTACCTATATATATATATATAATTTGACGGCTATATCGGTAACGGCATTTAGTGCAGACAGGTACCCAAAGGGTAAAACAGGGATGCTATTACTAAGACTCCGCTGCCCGTCTGTCTGTTATCAGGCTGTATCTCAAGAACCGTGATAGCTAGACAGTTTAAATTTTCACATATTATGTATTTCGGTTGCCGCTATAACAACAAATACTAAAAACAGAATAATAGTCATGATTTCATGCAATAAATGTGTTTATTTTGCCGTTTTTTGCTCGTTATTAATAACGCTTGAAATAATTACAGAATATTTAGTTGCATATTCACTTCAAGAACACATGCTGAAATTAAAATAAAACAAATTATGGGGTTATTATAGTGTCTAATGGCGTAAAGATAATGGTACGGAACTCTTCATGCGCGAGTCCTACACGCACTTGATCGGGTTTTACAGCAGTAAGCGAGATTTATACAGCAGGTGTATAAAGTAAAAAATGCTGCATTGCGGAAGTACCCTGGGCAAAACATTGGCAGCGAATGCGTTATTGAGAAGTTATTAGAATGTAGACAATGTTACCTTATTTTCACTGAATTTTTTATTTCACTCTTCACATCGGAGTTATCGACATCTTAGGTAATGAAACCATAATGAAACTATACACTCTGCAAGACCCGACCACTGCCAAGAAGAAATGCGGGCTATTTGAAGAATATATTTACAACAGATGTACTGTTGCCACATCGTATTTTAATCCTGTTGTATTCTAGCGAGAGACAAATGCAGACTAGACTCATTATACTCATGTAAAATAGACAAAAAGTCAATCGTTGTTAAACTTCGCAAAATTGCTACTTTTGCTGCTAATAACATTGATAAGGTCCTGTTACTTCCAGCTTGGTCTGAGTGGTCTGAGGAACACGTCTCGAATAACGATCATTAGTTCATGGCTCAAGATGCACATGATGAGAGTGTGTAAACTGGGTCTATTTCGTTAGGCCAAATTATTTTTGATCAAATGTTTAATTTCCCAAATTTTCATTTGCTAACCTGCTTTGTTTTCTGTAACCGTAAATATTTCAGGATTTTATAAAAGTTACCTAACCTAACCTATAGGGTTCTACATGAAGGTACTAAAATAAATACTGAAAAATTTATATAACATTTGTTTGGCACATGAAAAATTTGGGAAATGATACATTTAACCAAAAATATTTTGACCAAACGGCAGTCTCCCGTGTAAACTAGCATGCTATTATTAATCTGAGTGTGCCCCCAGGAACGTACAAAGTGCCGGGCGGAGTGGTGGGGGAGAAGATCGAGCCGCTGGCGGATCGCTCGCGCAAGCCGGGCCCAGCCGCGTACCTGCCGCACTTCAAGGCCTGCATCAAGCGAGCACCCGAATACGGCTGCCGCCTGGCCTCGCGTCCGCCCTACCAGTCCGCTGACATGTGGACGCCGCCGCCCAACATGTACCTGCCGCAAATTCCTGGCAAGTAAGTCCAGATCCTAATCCGACATTGCCTAAGCAATATGGTTCCCGTTGGTTTGTTATATTGTTAAATTTTGCCTGTCTATCTGCGGGTAATCTCTAAAACCGCCGGTACTAAAAAGCTGGGATAGTTATACATTATAATTTGCAGGTAGATTTTGACTGGTTTCTGAGATACAAGCTAGGCGACTAAAGTGCACTAAAAACTGTACATATAAGTAGTGGAGTCCTATTCGGACTGCCAATGATAATAACAAGTATTGACTGTTATTGTCTTTAGATGGAGTAGGAAATAGTTATAGGAATAACGTTACCTATAATTAATTAATTAATAAAAAGGTTGAATATACATCATAATCATGGTATTCATCCCGTGTGGTTGCCGGGTTAGAATGTCTTCCCGTGGATATCATATCGTAAGAGGCGACTAAGGGAATAATGCTTGTAGTACTTTAGGCGATGGGCTTGCAACGTGTCACTATTACACTGATAAACAGCTTAGCTAGATTGTGCAAAATGTGGTTTGGTCATTCTCCTTTTTTACCGACAATTGCCTGTCCTCATTTTACCATACGTTATCAGTTAGAGTATTGATTATTAATGTTTTAGTGTTTGAATATACGTCCAAACATTTATTACTGTATTAGTACTAAATAATCTTTCACTTACTCTATCCAGTTTTTTTTTAATAAGTTTGTTTTTCATAGAATCGCGTGACAGAGTGGTAATACAAAATTTAGTCTCCTCTGAAAACGGCCACTCTGTCACAGTATATTCTGAAAAACCACCATAAATAAAAAAACATTATCGCCACCGAAATAATCATTAATTAGTCCAAATAAATATTCACGCAACGTATTTTAAAATCAAAAATTAAAACCATAATTATCAATACTTGAAAAACGCAAAATATAGAAAAATTACGATGTATTGTCGGTAAAAAAGTAGAACGAATTGATAATTCTGTAACCTTACTTACAGAATTAACCTTCGAACTTGAGAGAAGACAACATTATATCTGGCCGTGGGTGAACACTTTTGTGTAAAAATAGACCGATTTCGACAAAAGTTGTCCCTGGCTTTTATTTATTGTCATAGCAAATGGCTAAGCGGTCTGGAAATTAAAGTCAACAAAATTTAAAAGGCAGTTGACTAATGGCTGAAGGCGAATTCGAGGAATAAAAACTCTGGTACCCACATGGCTACCACAAATAATTTAAGTATCAATGGTGGCGTCCATTCATCCAAACAAAGAAAATAATGACACGTTTTAGATTGGCCTGGCCTGACTGATGAAAAATGAGTTTTTTCTTGTCAGATTGTGATGTCACATGATGGACGCAAACGGTATGTAAGAAAGAAATCGCCAGTCTAAAGACTATATAATCTGACGTATATTCCCAGCCTTTACTTTGCAACGCATTTTTATAGCAATTTATTTATTTTTATATGTTGAAAATACTCGATAATCCGAATTTTCCGCCTATAAGTGGTCGATTCGGGTTAACTATATTTTTACGCTTTTCAATTTAAAGTGCATTTCGTTCGAGTCTACCGTAGACCGGTACGCAATTATTATTTATTAATATAGATACCGTTAACTGTGTCAAATGTTAAAGTCGATTTGTATAATTTATTATAAGTTTATTTCCTTAACCGATACGGTATAAACAAAGTTGCTCGCGTAATATAAATTAGTTCCCGGATGGAAATGATTACTGATTGTAATTGTTATTGCAACCTCATTTACTTGTTATTGATTAGATCCGTTGCAATTAAGTGGTTACTTTTATTAAGTTGTATGTTAACACTATGCATGATAATTTACATTGTAACTATAGCGTGTAGCTGTTTAAATGTAGGTACGAGTTATAATCGTAATACCGTTGTTTGAAGCGCTTTCCACGGCTCATGGTCACGACTAGTCCCGAGTACAGAAATTAGTTTAGATTCAGCTTTTGGATGTTACAGGCGGAAGACTTGTTAAAAATTGATATAGATACATAATAGGTAAGAAATAGACACACCTCCATTTTAATGAAGTAGGTTTAAAAAGGAATTATACTAAAATGACGGCTGAAAGGTAAGTGTGGAAGAGAAAAACATGCTGCGCCGGCCCCCATAAAATAAAATAAATAAATAAAAATCACGGGACAATGTCACACAAATTGGCCTAGTCCCAAACTAAACTCTAGGCTTGTACTATGGGTACTAGACCACCATAAACATACTTGCATAGAGAAATAAATACTTAAATACATAGAAAACATCCAAGACTTAGGAACAAATACTCGTGCTCATGAATGATGAATGCAAAAGAAAGTACAGTCGGCAAGAAAAATAATAACAGAGACTTCATAATTTTATTTAATCGTGTGGCATTTTATGGTATACAGAGTCGCTAACTGATGTTACCTTAAAATAATGATTAAACTAGGTAATAAATTAAGGTAGGTAATTATATTTAAATTGTAGAACACAAACACCAGTCAGTCATACTTTAATACGAGCATAATCGACAAATGTACCAAGAGATATGACAATCGTGTTAATCTTAGAAATTGGTAACGTCAGACGGACAAAAGAGAGCTGAGAATTTCAGAAATTTTGTAGGAAAATATTTTGGTGTTGCTTAGCTCAAGTTTTTTCGTACCTACTTATCAACAACATACTTACACCTGTATTTATAGACACGAAAACTAATTACTTAAGCAAAAGTAATAACTTATGAAACGATTTTAATGTGACTTTTGACATTACTCAAGTAATTACTTTTCATGTCTATAAATACGGGTGTTGGTTGCTAGCCTTAAGTGGTTTATTTTTGTTTGGTCTGCAGATCGGCTCCGGGGTACACCTTGGGCTACGCAGTAAGAAATAAGACGATAGCGTATCAACCCGGGCCCGGAGAACACGACCCCAAGTTCAACTACCCGAAGCACAGCGGACCAGCATTCAGTTTCGGCCATCAATTGAAGCCACTGGCTCAACTAATCACTCCTCCGGCTAACCACTACTGCGATAAAAAGGTACGATTCTTCTACGTACTTCACTCACAGATACTCTTTAAGTATCTTCACGTTTTTATTATGTAAGGGACGTTTATAATATTCAATCGTAATAGATAGTTATAATTAGGTGCGGCAGGTAAGGGATCATACTTTCATTGGCATGGGTTATTATTGTTTTTTGTTTTAAGGGGAGTTTAAGTCTCTTTGTAAACAGATTTTCAAAATCATTTTCAACCCGGACCAACAATTTCTCGTTATCGTCACGTTCCCGTTGCATCCCTGTCTGAAATAAACTGACCTTTGCTGAGTGGTCAATGTTTGAAGTTAGTAAATTCACTTCAATTTTGTTATTTATTTATTAATCCATAGAAAACCAACAGCTTTACAAAAAAAATGAAACAGACTAACAACACATAGCCAATTGCAGGTTCTCACAATTAACACATATTTTAAGAATTTAGTAAATAACCGTTTTATAATACTTTCATTTTAGTCGGCTAGTTAAAAATTAAATAACATTACTATTACACTACTGAACATGGCATAATTTTCATACATATGATCATTTCGTTACGTTAAAAATAGCACTTTGACATAAGAGGGTTATGCCAAGACGCTTTAAAGCACGTCGATAGTCCACTGCTGTCAGTGGAACATGGCATCGTTGCTAAACAACTCGTCAATGGACTGCCACAATTATCGGGCTTGGGCTATCATCCAAAAGACTTACCTTTTACTTAAAAATTGGTTTGTTTTTTTTTTTTAATGAGCCGTTCCTTAGTAAAGTCAAAATTAAGTCAGCGTTTTTGTTAAGGAATTTTCTCTAAGCTGCTTGTCATTAATACACTTATTAATCTTTTTCAACGCCACCATGAATAACAAATATTTGCGTGGCTCACGAGCGCTCGGCTCGGTGATCGATCGCTCGAGTGAGATGTAGTTGAGCCCTACAACGGCTTCTTATGTGTTTGTCTTTACCATAATAATACATGTCGAGGTTTAATGGCTCGGGGACCTGTTGATTTGTTTTTCCGCCTATGATTTTTGCGGTTTCAAGTGGATTACACAAGTAAATATTTACAAGGGATAAGTGCGTTTGTACATTGTAATATTTGTTAATGTTTATTTTCGGTGTACATGATTATGTGCAAAAAAGAGTTTACATTATGTACTAACGTGAATTAAATTTTATGTTATCTTCCCAATTTGAAGCGTTATATTTAATTTCGGATTCATAACAGGGCTGGAATTCTACAAGGCAATAACGATATCGTTTTGACCTGTTTCCGTATTGTCAACGTTTTGATAACTCTTATGTCATTTACAATAATGGCGACTGTGACAGAAACGATTCTTAAACGTGTCAAATACGATATCGTTTTAACGCACCTGAATAGAGGCCCAGGTAACTTTAAAACTATGTCTGATATTTAAATATTTTTCGCAAAACCTTTATTTCATACATGAAAATACAAGTATCACAGCACCAGAGAGCATTGTCCTTACTTACTCTACTCCACGGTTAGGTGGAAGAGATCCCTATGTGATAAGATCGCCAATGTACATTTACAAGTAGCGAGTCTTCACAAAACTAGCAGTCGCCAAATTTGAAAAACGGTTTTAGTTGTATTTCAAATTATTATTCATTCATATCCATTTTTATAAAACTTTAAAGTGTATATATTTAATGCAACTAATTATTTTTAGTGAGCACGAGGCACGTAAACATTTTCTAATCATTCCTTCTATTTTACGAGATTTCCATAGTAGATACTAAGTACGAGTACAGTATGAATAAGCGGAAATTGACGAAGTTAACGAACTCAGAGATACGAGTAGACTCGACCCATAGAAATGTTGCTTTACTTGGACACAGTTCCACCCACAATAATATTGCTGTACTTGCTCAGTCCACGTCAAAGATGTGTTTTCATTTTTTACCTTATTCCATTGAAATAAGGAGGAGGAGGACATGTAAAGAGGAGGGACGAAAGAAACAAATAGAAGAGTGATGACTGTGAATATAGTTTGTAGATGGATATAAGGGTAGAGGAAGGCAGAAAAAGGTTTAGATGGATTGTGTGAAGCATTACAAGTGTATAAAGGTGTGAGTGCAGAGTTAATAGCTTATAGAGGAGAGTGGAAGAAGAAAGCATGCTGTGCCGCCATCTGTTGCGGAATAAAGGTAGGAAGATGATGATTCCATTGAAATAAGGTGCAACAATGGAAACATGTTTGACATCGACGTTGAAAGTTCCACCCATATTAATGTTGCTCGTTTGTTCACAGTTCATGGTGACGAAGAGGAGGGCACCGGCGCCCTCGTTCGGTATTCGCCACAGCAAGTACGTGGGGGAGCGGGCGGTGTACCTTAAGACCACGGACTTGGACGTCGTTCCTAATGACGGCTCGTAAGCTCGCAGCCCAGTTGTTGTCGTCTAGTAGGTATTTAGTGATATTTTTTACTTTATTTTAATCAATATGTAGTATGTTAACATATTTCTTGATTAACCCTTTAAAGAGTAAATAACTGAGTTTAAAAAGGACCAGGTTCTTAATTAATTAGTAAAAGAAAAATTTGCAAAACGTAACTCAAATTCCTTTCCAAGTTTTGCGAAATAAAATATGACCGATTTAATTTAAATTCATCTGTTCATTAGATAGCTATAGCTACGACTAGTACTTTGTTAATTATTTTACATCACTTAAGTACCAAAATGATAACTGATTCGCAGTTACCGTTTTGGTACATATTAGAATAAGCCGATTATAATACAGTATTATCATATCTAAGAGTTGATCTGATTATGGAGTTAAAGGAGCCTCAGGTAAAATATGATCACAGCAATATTTATGAAAAATAGAAAACACGAAAAGTTGTAACCAAAATTAATATACTTGTGTACAAAAACTTAATTTATTAATCTATTTAATATTAAACAAATCTAAGTCTTCATTAATCTGCTTTTCTTCTGTATATTTTATATTTAATTTGCCACTGAGCGATATTTTTTATTAATTGACTTTATGACTGTGATGTGAACTGCCATTGAAAATAAGGAATTTCTGCTATAGCTCCTCGCTATGAAATATGAATAGGAACGAGATAAAGTTTTCACCAAACAGGTTAAAGCACTAGTAGAGGGTGAGGCTATAAAGTGGTATTTAGTGCTCAGGCGCCTTACACAAAGCGGTCAGCACGCGGCGGCTCGGGCATTAAAACGCGATCAAAGTTAATTTTGAAAAGTTTTATTCAAAGTCAGCCACCGGTCTGATTTGTATGCAAGGAGGGCGCGGCACCGGGTTGCCACGGCCACGGGACCATTTACAAACTTCCCTTTTTTCATGCAATTCATATTGTTGTCGTTTCGTCTGTTTCGTTAACAAAAAATGTAGCACATTCTAAGAAGTTTGTTGAAGCTCACTTTTTGTTTCTATCCCATAATTAGTGTGGAAAATAAGTCAGCCCTGGAGGAAACTACCTTAAAGCCATCACTTGGCTCATTTTACTTAAAGGAGACAATCCTTTATTTTTAAAAAGAAACAAAACAGCATCTAAAGATTTTCTAAAACTCGCTTGCCTCGCTCTCGGGATTCTTACCAACTAAAATAAAAAAAAACAAACACTCGCTATTTTATTATACTAATCGATAGGATTATTATTCAGGATAAAATTTCTCTAATAAATATTTGGTCTTAAAACTAAAAATTAACGTATTTTTTTTATGATTTAACGATCATTTTTATTTTTAAGACCAAATGTTTGTTAGAGTATTTAAGGTACTTTCCCTCTAGGACCCGACTTATTTTTCCACACTGTATAGTGTCAAGTGAAGAAGAGAAAGTAGTTGCGTACTTCGTGTTTTGAATCGGCTACTTGCAGCAACTGGCACATTTTTACTGCGCTGCACTTTAACCTTGCAGAGCCGAGGTCCTACACGGTGAAAACGACAATTGATTTGACGTGTCTCCGTATTGTCAACGTTTTGATAACTGTTTTTGACCTAATTCTAAGTCAATATCATATCAAGATTGACCTCAGGCACGCTTACACCTACGCATTGTAAATAAAACATGCCAGACGTGTCAGGTCGTAAGCACTCATGAGAGTGCGGAATACGATCCCATCAACACCGTCCATTTATGAGTTGGTTGCTATACTCAAAACAATTCATCTGGCGCTGATGACTTAGAGAGCCGGTGAACCCAAATGTATCGACTGCCGACAATAGCTATCGTCGATAGGGGTTAGTTTGACTGCATAACCCTTAAATAACAATGCAGTCAATATGTAGATGTCTAAATACTGCCACGGAAATTGGTTATGTAAATTCAAGACAACGACCCGGCCAAAACTCAACCTGCAAATTGAGACAGCATATTCCTAGCCGGTAGCAGACGATCACGAACAGCGGCGCTCCAAACGTTAAGTTAAACACGAGAGGCTGGGGCTGGCCGGCGCTCGCCAACAACCGCTGCTGTTGGTTTTCGATGATTAGGTTTACGTTGCTCAAGTGATCGCCGAGCTCGTTCCGTGTTTGGTAAGATAACTCAAACATCAACATGCAGACATTCAAAACCACGTCTGATTGCGTTCATTTCCAAGATACGAGTACACTCCAATTTCCAAGTTACTCACAAGTCAAACTACGACATTTGTAGTGCCTCAAACGGTGGCGGTGAAAGTTCCAGCTGATCTTCTGACCTACTTCCACAAACCTGCACATTTGAGCTTATACACTGAGGTACAAAATTATGATAAGTTTTAATGCAGTTGGCATCAGCAGTGGAGTGAACTAATCAAAGAGTCGGTTAACATAATTAGCTTTAAAAACCGCGCAAGAACATGTCGGACCATGTCAGTGTAGGGTTTCGAGGCCGTTAAATACAAACACAAAAATCTACAGTAGTAGATTAGAATATTAGTAGTGACTATTTTTTTAGTTGAAGTTATTTGATGTAGTCATAAGCTTGGTACGAATCTGAGCGGCTCAGCCTGAGACAGGCAGCTCGCCCCGCGCGGCGAGCTGCTCGCGAGCCAAATTGTTGCAAACATGCGCGGGTGAGGCAGCGTGCTTGCCTCGAGCCGACATTTCAAAATGGCGTCGGACACCATGACAGCCGCAGCTGCGTTTATCATAGTTCACCGAATTTATTAACAAAAATAAGAAATCGCCTCGGTGGTGGAATGGCTCAGAAACTTTATTAAATTTGTACGCGCCTCGCCCACAGAGAAGCGCTTGGATACACGCCCAAATTACGCGAGGCACGCACACTGAGGCGTATTTGAGCACGGTCAAAAGACCTCGCCCGCTGCTCGCGCACAGCGCGCGTACGTATTTGAGCAAAGTAGGTGATCCGTGCGTGGCTCAACCCGAGGCTGCCCTAATTCGTACCCACATTTAGATGTTTTGAGTAGGTATAAACAAATATCAATCATATATATAAATATAATTATAAATACCAATCAAGCCTACTCAGTCATGATCATTTTATGTGCTTTTTCTATTTTTCAGATTTTGAGTACTTGTATTTTATTTACTCTTTTCAAGTTAAATTTTTCTTGGATGTAGAAAAATAAGAGCTATTCAATGATACCTTATTCGATAATATAATGTAAAATAAAAAAATAAATATTTGCTTAACATGTATGTGAGTATAACTGAAAACAATATTTTATGAATAAAAGTATTCCCATTTCATTTTATACCATTGTCACCACATTCTCATGCATACACAATTTAGTTCCAAAATAGCCGCACAGTTGGCGTCGGTAAATAATACAATAATGGCACTTAGTTAAAATTTGACAATAATTGTAATTTTATAATTCGTTAGACAAAAGCTTCTACTACAGGTACACCATACTCTCGTACTTACATAAAATAACGATATCATTTTTCATCTGCTTGAAGCACAGTCGACGAACATTTCCTAGCATGTATTCATCAAACCCGTAATGTAATAAACTGAGCTCGTCTTTGTTTCAAAGAGATAAGTGTCGGGGGAATTCGCTGTGCATAAGTATAAGAGCCGGGTGTTTTCGGTACGGGAATGTACCCGCCATGATTGGGCGTCAAACGGGCCGCGTCTCTGTCGTGGGACGGGCTTAAATGGCGTAAAATTAAACCGGGCCAGAGTGAGAGATCCCACTCCCGTCATCGTCGTCTCTCGACCATTCCCTTTGCCTATTACACTTTTGATTGAACCCATAAAACGAATTCACTATCGTTAATTTTTAGGGTTCCGTACCTCAAAAGGAAAAATCTCTGTGTCTGTGGTGGTATCGAGTTGAATTAAAAACCACAATTACTCGTACTCAGGTCTACACTCCCTTGAAGCTGTGAAATTAGACTTCTAAGTTAACGTAAAAAAAATATACGGCCGTTTGTGCCACAAAAAACGTACATTTCGACACTCAAGTGAATCAAAATGACTACTACCCATAGGTTAGGTTAGGTTATAGGTTACTTCCCATAGACTTAGAATCCTGAAATTTGGCAAGAAGGAAGGTCTTAGGTACAGTCAAGGTTATAAATATGTATACACTTTAGTACCTTGTCTATTTAACGTCATGTTTCAACTGCCATATGAAATTGTCACAGCGATTAAAGTGACAAGGTACTAAAGTGTATACATATTTATAGGTCTACCAGAATCTCATGGCAAATGGGGAAATAAAAAATTGTAGATGGCAATACTGGGGAAATTGGACTAAACGGTATTGATACTGTGTAATTTTTAAACCGACTTCAAAAAAATGACGAAGTTTAAGGGCCGTATTAATAAACTGATCTCAACTCTAATGCTCGTCTCGAGATGCATCAACAATGACAGTGTTCTATGGTTTGACGTTTACTTTGACGTATCTTGTGACCGGCATCTCACCCAAGATGAGTTTATTAATACGGCACTAAGATTCGACGAATTTTATGCTTTTAAGATTATCAACAAAAAATACGAGTATGTACACTAGAGGTCTATTACATTAAACTCCCAGTATAGGATAATAATTTAATATATCTGAGGACAATTTCATACATACCATGACTCAAACTTATTAGCTCAATTCGTGAACAGATAGATTATTGCTCACAAATAAAATAATAAATACACCATTCTTTCTCACAAATTTTAATACACTGAGTATAAAAAATAACTTAAAATCTCATCCAGAACTAGAAAATGATTCCAAAAATTCTACTTCCATTTCTTGTTCTTCATCTGCTGAGGACGATGAAGAGAGAGAAGTATTTATGATAAACCTCTCTTCTAACATTTCAATTATTTTGTCTTGCTTTATGAAATCGTTTTCAATTTACCATTATTAGAGGTGCCCTCAGTTATTATTCGACGAATGGTAGTGCTGAGAACCCCTGTACCTACTAAGTAGCATTTATGTAAGACAAAATATACCTAAACCTAAAAGTATCAAAACAGTTCGTTTCAAAATAAGTCAACTCCACAACACGCTTTAAAATCGAAGATTGTGTTTGATTTATACCTCCTTCTTCGCGTATTTTATTATACACATTGTAAACAATATTCCTCGCTTGAGATCTAAGCGGTTTTCTCGACTTTTTCACCAGATAACAATAGTTGAAACGAATTTCAAAATGTTAGCAACGGTAAACAAACAATTTGACACTGCCGCCAGTTGACAGTTGCCATATGAAAATCACTGTTTTTTTACTTTTAAAAATGCCATCAGATTCTGGTAGACCTATATGACCTTGACTGTACCTACAGCACAACCGATGTATGGAGACAACAGTTTATCAACGGCAAAGTCAAGTTTGTCCCTCAATACAATTTTACATTCTTATAAGTTTGCACTCAACCCTCGGTGCGCGAGTCCGGCTCGCGCTTGACCGGCTTTTTAGGGTTCCGTAGTCAAACTAGGAACCCTTATAGTTTCGCCATGTCCGTCCGTCCGTCCGCCCGTTCGTCCGCAGCGTAGGGCAGAGACTCATAATGAAAATGTAAAAAAGTTTTTTTTTAGGGTACCTCCCCTACACGTATCGTGGGTATGTGTCTTTTTTCTCGTCTACCCTATAGTTTGAAAGACCTATCCAATGACATGGATAGGTCTTTCAAAAATATTACGGGTTTGTAAATCAGTTTTAGGTTAAGTAATCTGTTTATGAAATGTTAATTTTTAAAACGCACATTTTTGTTAGACTCAAGTGTCTAAGTGTCAAACTGCAAATACTAAAAAATTTAAAAAAAACTTCTTTGTAAGACCATATAACGTGAAAATTCTGTGTAATGTTTTTGTTTGGTGGACAATAAAGTGTTTTGTATTGTGTATTGTGTATAACAAATATTAAAGGAAAACTATCACAACTAAATAGACATAATTGGTTCTTGAGATAGAAGCGATTAGTGTTTATAAGACGGCATCAATTGACTTTAAATATAAAATTTGTTATTACTTGTTGATTTTTATGTTTATAGTACTTAACGGCTTCGGGACCCTACACTGAGCATGGTCTGACATGCTCTTGCCCGGTTTTTCAGTAATAATACCTCATATTCATGGCCACAAACTAGAACTGTACTTACGAGTATATGTGCTTACGTAAAAGAGACGTTGTAAACCAAAACATAAGAAGTCTCTTACCTTTTGGTTGACGTTACTTTAACATAGTCTATAGTAGCCTAGGAATCAGTTGGTTGACTGTACCTACAGTGATCGACAGTAAAATATTATCCAACAAATTTACGCGGAAAGATACAAAATGTCCATTATTTTCGTAGTAGCAGTAAGTAGTAGGTAATTGAACTGTTTCTAAATGTATTGATAACTATTATAAGTTTGAAGCCGCACAAACACCACAGCTCGCGCTGAACACACATCGCCTCGTTGTTAGTTATTACACGCGGAACTTTCAACTATACATTGGAGATGAAAGGCGCCCCTTTGCCGAGGGCAACTTTGTTCGTAGCGGTGTGCCGTTTGGCAGAACAGCCCTGTTCGTGGTATCGCAAAGATCGTTTGCTACTTTACACTTCTATGATTGGGAAGCCTCACACACCCATGCAGAAAAGATTACTTTATTTTACAAGCTTTTTATTAACTTACATTGTGTGTATGTACTCGTACTCAAATGTAATTGGGTGAATCAACTATTAAAGTACTCCCTATTTTAGGACATGTTTCACAAATGATATGTTTTAGGAAAACTATATATATATTTGCTAACGGCTTAAATTTTCATTAAATCAGACAAATAGGCTAGAGTTTAAACGATTTGATTTAAAATAGTACAGGTTTTTTTAATATTTATATAGTTGGTAACGCAGGGGAGGATGTTGTCCCTAGGTTTTGTATGAACAATGTGCATATTCCCCTGAGTTACCAGATTTTTTCGAAGATATTTTTATTTTTGAGGTGTTAAACGAGTGAGGTCTGTAAAATTGGTTGTCTGTTTTTAATATTCATACATTATTATTAACCATAAGTCACCTGAAAAGTTTTAATACCACAAAAGAAAAGGAGTACCTTAAAAGTTGGTTCACCCAATTTGACTATGTTTCGGGTCAAATCTTTTGCAAGGAAGATTTCAACCACTTCCCGGGGACCGATTGAGCTGAAATTTGGTATACCTACTTCGATGAGAATATAATAATATGGCATCATCGAACTGGTCTGATGTTGGAGTCGGAAATTGGTGAAAGGGATCTCCGCTATACTGAAAGTAGATTCACCCGTGTTTGGACTCATTAGGTTGGTCTTGATAAACAGTAAATGACTTTGCCAAAAAGTACAGTCGTCAACTAACCAAAAAATGTTTTTTTGACAGTAAGTTTTTTGTTATATTTTAATTCAATATATTTACTATAGAAACGTATATTTTCTTAATATTTTTGTCCTATTGTTAGGTAAAAAGCTCGTTATCTTACATTATCTATCATTTTTTATCCTTATCCAAACGTGTGCAAATTATGGAATTTATTTGGCAGAAATTTCAATGCCATGCCAGCACAGTAGCGTAAATTCGTAACTTGTAATTTATAACGCGAAACCATTAGCGCTTAATGATTATCCAAAAACCCTTAAAAGCCGTCAAACCTTTAGTAAACAGGACCTAAATATGTCATTTTTTGTGCTGCAAATTAGTCCTATTCATTTGCATGGCGGTAATTAATCTTCTTCGACAATTTGAGAGAAGGGCTCTGATAACAAAGAGTGGCCGACGGCGAAGGGGTCATTTGAGCTTTGTTCGGCTGAAAGAACAAAAGAGGCTGCGATATCTTTGTTTAGTTTTGAAATATCATCCCGAGTGCTGTCAACGGGTCGCATTACGGACCGTAGGTACAATTTTACCCTTTAATTCTGGTGGACTACAAAACCAGTCGTAAATCTAGGTCTTAGTTTAACCTGCTTTGCTGTTTTTTGCAGCGAATACATCTAGAATAAATAAGAGTTTACGGAAAAAAAACCGTTGCAGAAGGAATGTGAGCAGCGAAACTATAAGCAAGGTGAGAATTAGCTACTACTTTTCCCGCCATACTATTTAAGTTTACTAGTCTTTTAATAATCTTTAAACATGAAACAAAAAATGTATTTGTGTGTATGGAATTTCCTACATCTAATGTTATAAATATCTAATAGTAATAGTTATTTCCTGAGCTGGGATTCTACACGGTAATAACGATATCGTCGTGACGTGTTTCCGTATTGTCAACGTCTTGATAACTCTTATGCCATTTACAATAATGGCGACCGAGTCATAAACGATTCTAAAACACGTCAAACGCGATATCGTTACAACGCAGTAGAATAGAGGGCTTGGACTGTGTATAAAGTTTTAGCTACAAGCATGTTTATTATAATTACTTAAAAAGATCTGAGTATTAATATATTATATAAAACATTGCTCGTGCTTCATATATCTTCAATAAATGGTAGTTCAACGATGTGGGAAGGAGCAAGGTTCAGGATCGTTAGATCGAGCGCCTGCCGAGAGTTTTTAATTTACAACTATAGATTATGTGTAGATATAGAAATATAGAAAAGAGTATCTGCCTAGAAAACTACAAGTGCCTTAAATATGTTGTAGAGTTTTAAAATAATTAGTAACTTAACATTTTTAATGCCGTGTCAAGTCCAAAAGTGGACACGTTAATGAGAGCTGAATAGTACCGCAAATTTCAATCTTATGGTTAAGCAATTAGGTTAATTATGAGCTGTCAACTGTGACGTGCTGTGACCTGTATGCGGAAATGGGTCTACGAGTATATTGTCCGCCTTAATCATTTTAAGTCATAACTATCGCAAGTCATCATGTATTTTTTAATCATTGTTATAAAAGTATAGGTTACTTTTATAACAACCGAGCTTTAGCACCATGTTAGATAGTTAAGAAGTTTCAAAAAAGTTACGGTTTCAGCGATATAATAAAAATGACCTTCGTTAATTAACATCTAGAAAAATATTATACTTTATTTGAATTATAACATTATTAATGTACTTAATGACTAATATCCACAGAAATCAAGCATAAAAACCCGGAGTACGAGTACACGAGTAAGTAAGAATATCCAACATCGTTTCACTCCAATCATCGACTCACTCTTAGATAACAATCTTAATCGAGCGCGCAACTAGCACCGGGTCAGGAAATGGAAGATTTAAGTTCGCGCAACGCAAGTTTGTGTTGGGTAGCGCAAGCCTTCAATAACACGGGTTTCCGCGCAAGCCTCGGCAAACAACGTGAATATTGCTGGTTTATTAATCTTATGTTTCCCTGAAGACAGCGCAATCGTAGCATAATATATTTGTCAAGCGTTCATAGGCTTATTCGGCGCGGGGAGAGCTCAACAACCTATTTGCATTTCTCATTTACGCCCCTCTTCTGCTACTCCCTCAAGTACAAATTCTATATCGTGCAAGCACGTTTAATGCTTAACACGCGTGCATACTAAATAAATGTGTTAAATAAGATTTCATCTTTTTTGTTTCATACAAGCTTTGGTGACGGTGATTTCCAGTGAAGGTTTTAAGACCGTCGTCTGACCGTATGCTCAGATCAGCTTTCGAACATCTGTTACATAGATACTTAATATGATGATCATCATAATAAAATGTGGATGATATTATCAACCGAAAGACATGCATAGAGCCTACCAATCCTTTCTTAAAGATAGCCACAATAATCTGTGACGCAACGAAAAATACAGCGCATATTAAAAAAAAGATTGCAACTTAGTTTTATGTTAGTTAAGCTTTTAATTTTATTTGTGTCTAATTTTATTTCATCTCGCACGTGTTGAATTGGTAGTTCGTTCTTGGCAAAATTATTTATTTATGTACAACAGGTTTGCTAACAGGTAAAATACTGCATAACTTACAAAATAAACATAATATTTTTGCATTGGTTGAGTATCCACCCAATTACAGGCAAACTCCAAATGCATAACAGTTACACGCTTATTATCTAGAATATAAGTTACACATTATAATCAATGTTATCTAGTTGTTATAAAGTAGTGAACTAACTTTAAAAATTAAAATAAAATCAAACTCTGTACATATAGGTACTAAGAAGAAAACAAACATATAAATTAGAAATTACCCTTAAGTTCGTATAAATAAGTTGTTAATGTTATAATAATTGTCATTTTTATATCTACCACATTAACTTTAAACAAGATAATTATTATGATATGATCCTTACATATTCTAGGTATTATAGCACTATAACGAGACCAACTTGTCCGAGACGATTTGTTCTATACGTTTTAACCACAAACATTACAATTCTAGTTTGACTTGATCGCAATATTCTAATAATTACGAGAATACCAGGAGACAAAAATCATGAATTAATTTTGACATAAATCTCATCCTTTCAATACTTCATGCAGTTGACACCGTTAGATCGGTAAAAAGTAAGAACATATCTGCAATCCCTGACAAACCCGGTGATGTATAAAAACCTCCGGAGCAGGACGCGGTAGCGCGGAAGCCCCTCTACACATAATAGCACCCTGGGCTGCCCGGGGCGCGACCCTGCTCTCACCACCCGGACGCTATTTTCAAATTCCCACCACAATTTTATAACGAAAAAAAACAGAGACATACATACATAACATCACGCCTCTATTCCCAAAGTGGGGTAGGCAGAGCTACAGAATTACCAACAACTCTAAAAAGACTTGGTGATAATTCTGTTGCCACATTTTGCATAATCAGGCCAAGATGTTTAGGTACCAGTGTATCAGTGATAGGTTGCAAGCCCATCGTCTAAAAGTACTACAAGCCCTTATTCCCTTAGTCGCCTCTTATGACATCAAGACATGGAGTGGCACTATTCTAACCCGGCAACCACACGGACTAAAAACAGAGAGTAAACTGTTAATAGCTTTAATTTAACCGACCTGTACATAAGGACGAACTGAGTAGAGTTGGGAACACCTTAAGAGGATTGCGAAGCGATGCTAAAATCGCGTAGCCGTTAAAAATAATCCATACAAATTTAGCTCTGGGCGATAGCGTCTAACCCCCTAAATCTAACCCAATTTCCACGATATTTAAATAATTTGTAGTTCTCGTGAAAAACAATGTTTGTGCGTTTCGGTTTTTTTTTTAGTTTTATACTGGAGATTATTAGTACTACAGAGCTGTAATTTGGCATAGTTATATATTTACATTACGACGCCAGAGCTGTAAGGAAAATGAGATATTTTGTTTTACATTGTACTTAACATCGAGTGAGGTATTATATGTATGTGTTTTATCAATTTTTTCTTGAGTTGGGCGTCTCCCCCTCTTCGTTGTCTTCGTCCCTACAGCCAAAACTACAAGTACTAATAATCTGTAAAATATCTTTAATAAAAGTAAATATAATTAATTTAAAAGGAAAAGTATCACGAGTAAATAAATAGACTTGATTGGGTCTTGAGATACAGGCGATAAAGGTCATTTATAACTACCAAAAATCATCCAAGACGGGGCGCCAATTAACTTTTAATAGATAATTAGTTCATACTCGTGCTTGTTCCTCTTTGTGTTTGTAGTACTTAACGGCTTCGGAACCCTACTTACACTAAGCATATATTCCAACATGCTCTTTTCCATAGTTATTTTCATAGTTTTATTCTGACAGACACATCGATGACGTGTTTCGTTTGAAAGACAGGAGATCACTTATTTATATTGTATCAAAAATATTTCAATCTGTCTATGTAGAATAGTAACATCGGACTTAATTTAAAAAATAGTAGATTGAAGGGCAAGGGCATAAAACAAACCATTTTATCCAAGACTTATGGTATCCATCCAAACCGTTAGGCGAGGGTGGATATTTAAGTTTAAGGGTGGTTTTAAGACTTATACACTCTACTTTTCACTTCGATTAGGAGGAAATAAAACAGTAATAAAATAATGTACAAAACTTTTTCTTGTATTTAGGCGGCAACGTCTGTTCTATTGTATTTTTAACTATTAGTGTGTTAGGTGTGAGAATTATTTCCTCTTCACTTCACAACATTTTAACAAAATTCATTTTGCGAAGAAAACAACTAATTAATAGTCCAAAACGAGACAAAACAAGAACCTCTTTCCCGCCACTGTTTTTTTTTTTAATTTTCTGCATGATACTTTTAACTTAGGTCGAATGGATTACTGCCAAGTGATACGTTGAATTTGTATGTTTTTTGTTAATAATGCTTGTTTTTAATAGTTTATAATTTCATTTGTGTTACATGGAACATTGAAGGCAAATAAGTTAAAGTAAATGTATTAAAATAACAAGTTTATTTAGTGCAGTCACCTCGTCTTTCTGGCTGTAGGGCTTAATTGTCTTAGTCTAGATGACGACAACACTTTATGCACTAAAATATTAAAATGAGATTTTGTGCAGCCTATACCCAGCATAAAGAAGGCTAGAAGCTATTTTGAGATTCTATATCATCAGATCATCACTTTCTTTGCCGTTGCATAATTATTATGAATAAGTGAATATTATTCGAATGCCTAACAACTTATAATATTTATTTTCCAGATTGCTGGGGAAAAAACGACATAAATCTTCGTATTATATTTCCAACTACGACCCGGCAAATGAGATTGTTTTTTAAAAGCGCTACTAAATTGTAGCGTGTGAAATAACCGCAAGCTTGCCAACTAGAGACTAGGTAAATCATGTCGTTATGCCTGCAATCGCAAACGATATTGTGATGCTAAACAGTTTATTTAGTTAAGAGACTGCTTTAATGAGGACATTTTCTTGAATTGCTTGCGTTACGTTGTTTATGTTCCGAGGAAATGTTTGCAGGGTGCAGTTATTAGTTCGACAAGACATGTTATACGGTGGTACACTCTCCTTTTTATGTCTTAAATCCACAATTCGTTCTAGATATCAATTTCATGAAATTAAGGGTTATGTGGTTATTAATGAATACCACAGTGATACAAGAACTAAGACTGATCGAAATTAAATAAAATATAAAAAGGAGAGTGTACCACCGAATAACACGTCTTGTTGAAATAATAACTTCACCCTGCAAAAAATTCCTCACACTATTGCGAGAACACTGCTTATTTAGGATCAAGTACAGTGCTTTTAATTTATAAAGTCACACCCCGCTACCTAATTTTACGTACATTGACTTATCTGTGCATATTGACCATTTGTCTAGCAGCACGCACCTTCGTAGATTAAAAACAGTACTATAAAACATTAATATCGGATACTTTTTAGGCTTAGTAATAGGATCCCGTTAGACACCCTTTGGGCAAGGAACCCTATCACTAAGCCTAGCTGCTGTTCGTCCGTCCGTCTGTCGTACCTGTAAAGAGCGGATTGATCGATTTTTAGAATATGTGTTATTAGGGCTACTTTCCTAAGAAATAAAAAAATAACGTAAGTTAAAAAATAAAAGGGGTCTCCTTACGAGATACCTTTTACCAATTTTTTTTTTGTTGTATCGTAAGAAAAGTTAAACACACAAGCGTAAAATTTGGTATGATTATAGTACAAACCCTAAAGAAAAACAACAAAATACTAAAAACCGGTCAAGTTTAATTTGTATTCGCTCTAATTCGTTTCGAAATCGAATTCTAATCGGAATAAAATAATATCTACTGTGCGATGGTACCAGACCCTCGGTGCGCGAGTCCGAATCGACTGCAGAAGTGGGACTATTATTTTTTAATCTTGTATTTTATAAAAGAGTTCTATGTGCCATTTATTAAGATCAAGGTCTGCACGGTATTTAAAGGACTCTATAGACTATGGTTTTAACAATATCGTGACAGGCCGCCGTGGGTTTCTAAATCTAAACTGTGTATAGATCCAAGCAGTTCCTTCAGAAAAACTGTGCTGTCTCCCACAGAATGCTCTCTTTCAGCTTTTTTAAGATCTGTTGATTAGCATTTATTGCTCTGATGTTATTTAATCTTAACCCGATACGGAGTATCGAACGAGGCGGGAAGAAAGGCAATAACACGCCTATTTATTTGAAAGCCAACAAGGCCCGCAGTAATGAAATTCCTCGCGAAATATTAACGCATTTTTCCCAACAAAGAGGTGATGTATTATCGGCGCTATGTTCCAACGCAACATTTTTTATTGATTCAATGACGCTACCATTTAATATCGTCCCGTTTAAGTTGCCTGCTGGATTATCGTTTAATTTTGCATTGATGATTTTATGCGTACGTTACAGTGCCTACATTTGCAATCGAGATAATATTTTCACAAAATCATAAACGTTTCGGGGAATAGAACGATCGCTAAACTCAACTGTTGGCTGAAATTGGCCGTAATATTTATTGGCAGATGAAATACAAAACTTCACTTTCCATTTAGGACTGAAAATCAGGTATACCAACCACGAATCAAATAAAAAAAGGGACAGCCAAATTGTTTTGTAAATCCACGCCGTTTATTCATCGCAATCCCTACAAATTACGCGGGCTGTAACTGGCATCGAAACAATCGCAGCCGATGATCCGGCCCGTGTTATGCAAATCTGAGCTTTACTTCTAACAATTGATGCCTACTAGCGCCATCTGGTGACAGTTCATAGAATCTTTATAAAGTACCTACTGTATCCGTTTACACTTACAGCAATTTACTGATGAATGATCGTTTGATGCGCGCCGACGATAATCGATCTAGATGAAAAGCTCAGGCAGGTTTACAAAGTTATTTCTAAGTAATACCTATTGAGGACTACAGGCGACGTCTAGCCGACGATAAAATTTCTCTATAACGAGTTTGTAGCTGTGTGTAATTTGGTTTCGGTTTTACGTAATAGGTCCGGTTGATTGCGAGTTGCTGCCCTTGTATATGGCAACATTTACATATCAACCATAAAGTGACGGTTGGTTTTTGTAGCTATAACGCGTTATAAATTTTTAAAAACAGTCTTACTATTTATAATGTCTTTAAAATCCACGAAGACACCTTATTACGTTTTATAATCTGTAAAAGGCGCGACTGCTTTTATTGAAAACAGTATTATTCTCTGTTCAGTATTATTGATGCGAGGTTCCAAAAATTAAAGGGATTTGGTAAGTGCTCCATTACCTTAAAAGTTTTGTAACCCCAGGTGTAGTCGGCATTCGGCAACTTATAGTTAGGTAATTGCTATCCAATTGATGCAAGTGATCAATATCTTGTTGAAAATGCCATATTCATTCCGCCTATTAAGATATTGCATCCCATAGTTTTTTTGTTATTCAGGAGTATTCAGGACTGACCAGCGATTGACCTCTGTCTCATCTCTTGGTAAATGATGATAAGGTCTAGGACGAAGCTCGCTAGTTCAGTAGAAGCCTATTAACTCTTGTTTTGAAGATATCTTAAGTATCATCTTTGCTTCAGAGCTGTGCTCTTGTCGGTGGAGTAATTTCTATTCTTCCCTATTCCGAGCCTTCTCTTTAACACACCGATAATGTGCGACGCCTACTTTTTCTTTTGATTAGTCTAGGTTAGCTCTTCTTGGTCTCCTTCTTTTCCTTTTTCTTTCAATTATTATCTTTATGCACTCGTCTCTTTTCAATCCAGCTGCATTATTTTCAATTCTAGATGTACAACTGAATAAAGTAAGCCTTTTGCGTATTTTAATTGAAATTCTAGCTTTAAATAAATGTTTTTTGGAAATAAAAGCTGTTTTTGCTATGATTATTCGAGTAATGATATCCGGTGTGCATCTCGAGTTATTGGTGATAATGATAAGTACCCAAATATTTAAATTGCTCCGCCTGTTCTATTTTTTCTGTATCATAATTCTATCCCTCAGGAATACACAGAAAGCGAATTCCACTCTTTAACAGTTTGCAATAAAAAAAAAGTAGCGGAACGCTTTGTGCGAACAAATGGTTTTCTACAGCATTTGGGTGAATTCGCTCCCTTCGCCTGGACATCCGGAGATGAGATGGTGGAATTAGGTAATGCAATAATGTGTGCGTACATTCTCTAAAGTGTAACATTTAAAAGACATAGTTGCACTCTACTCTAGCTCGATTATCGAAGTTCTGAAGTTTTTCCTCCACCAACAGCTCATTAATTGCCAATCAAAATTAGTTTTAACCTCATTGAAGACGGTCGTGAGACCGGCCCCTATGGCCAGGCCTTTGCTAAAATGAATAGAAAGTTAATTTGACGGCAACTACCTATGTAAAACAATATTTTCAGACTAACATTATCAAAGTGACCTGATGCGTGGTAATAGTGTAACCAGACGCCTACTAATTTTCAATTTGATAACAAACAATATTCGATTTGGCAGTAGCTACTTAATCAGGCTGAAGTCGCTGAGGCGTGCATTGTGGCTGGATTGGCGCCAGCGCGGCACTACGCTGTACGTGTCTTCATTATCACACTGCTAAATCGTGTCTAAATCATATTGCGATCCATTCGTGTGCTGTTTGTGGAGCTGCTTCGTGAATTTGCACCTCAACAAGTAAGTAATATCATTATTATCTAAAGTCAAAGCTTCTATTACCAGAAGCGCGTCATCGAGCAAGTGGTTTACGCGATGGCCGCATTGTTTATAGAAAGTGATCGCGGCTACCGTTGAACAATAACCAAAGGGTCGCCGTACGTCTCCGGCCTTTGAGGCGTAGACAGAGCTGGCCACAAAAAAGGGTTCCAATTTATAGAGTAATGAAACCCCTTTTATTCAGAGTTCCATACTAACATTATTCATTGTTCGGGAGCTTCGTGTTCTATAGTGAGGGTCATCACGTCATCTTATTTTTTGGTACTTTTTCAAACTTGTCATTTTAGATGCCATATTAATAAAATTCATCATTATCAACAATATATCATTACATTTCTGCTACAAGTTTCTAAAAATAAACATTTTGCAATAAAACACTAAGCTTGGGCTTTTCCTAGTAGAAAACTGCTAAATGCGTTTTAGGTACCTAAATATACGCCAATTATAAGTTCTTTTTTTTTTTTTTTTATGTTAAAGAGAAGGCACACGAGCACTCAGGCCACCTGATGGTAAGTGGAATCTGAGACCCATAGACATTTGAATTCTCAAGACTATAATCCCAAGACCTCAAATGCGTTGCCAACCCTGAGGACTAAGATGGAATGCCTCTATGCTAGTAATTTCACCGGTTGTCTTATCCCCACACCGGAACACAACAATGCGAACACTGTTGCTTGGCGGGTGGTTAATGGATAAGATGGTGGTAGCGATCCGGACGGACCCTGCACAGGGTCCTACCACCACCAAGATCATGATTCTAAATACCCTTATATCCAACTTTGTTAAAGCAATCTCGTAAATATTTATATTAAATTTTATTCTTACCACCGATAAACGGCTTCCAGGCTTCTGGAAAAAATTAATAATGATGGTACTGATTAGAAGAGTTTAATGACTCTATAAATTGCAACCCTTTTTCCGTCGCCTGCTTTTACATCAGAAGGGATAGCAAGAAGTAAACAAAAGATAGAAATAGATTTGGGCATCCGAAACTTAGGTAAGTATAGTACGGTAATATGTAGGTGCGTAGTAACCAAGACGAAGTAATTTTATACTGCAAACAATGATTAGCTACAGCATAGCTTAAAGGAGCTTCCACACTGAGAGCATTCGCGTGTGATATTCGAGTGGTGTGGACGATGAGCCGAGCATTACTGTGGTCCACACCATCTGAATATTCGACGCCGAATGTTCATTACCCGCTCAGTGAGGACGCTCTTTTAGCACAACGAACCAGCTTCTCACGTTCTTTCTTTATACTTTACCGTTGTAGAGTTGCGTTAATAACGCTCCGAGAGACAAGCAGATTGTATGATATGGCAACTGCTTGGCTTACTACTACATTCCAAACAATGTATGCCATGGTCGCCATGGATAATTGTTAGCTCTCCAAGCTCTATCACATATGCAAAAAACTTAAAGTATAGCTTATAGTTTACATGACATCTGCATGCACAACTTTGAGTTGAGATAGGTGCAAATGGTGCGTGTGCAAAAAATAAGTGTAAACAAGTAACATTTCCGAATCAGCAGAAAATTTACTCCCTACCTTTTTATCTTAATTTGCACGACTCTTAATGTGAAATTATGTGAATCTCACTTGGCTCTTTAAAAGTTTAATACTCGAAGCGCAGTAGGCTTTATGCCACTCGGCAAACAAAGTACAAATTAAATTTATCACTGCATAAAATTACTGGATTACCTTTAAAGAACATCAAGCGGTATAGCCGTGCGAAATCTGCTGCTCCCGCTCGGCCCGCTCATTACATATTCCGTTTCGGCGAGCGAATATTTCGACAACAAACATTATGGTAATTCCGCCACATAACCATCCATTTTACACCTGTTTAGGTAAATACGCTGCCTAAGCTTCCGAGACGATTTTGGTTGCAAACTAAGCATCATAGACATTTTAATAAGCTTGGCTAAAACAAGTAAATACCAGTACGCTTGAATCGAATATTTGCATGCCAAAGTACTTAAAAGCGTAAAGAGTATACATTAAAATGTAGTTAGTGAACATTTTGTAATGATTTATTTAAAAAGGATGGCATAGCGTGAGTGTCTTGTATAATATATTATGTGCATTTATATAATTGGAAAATAACACTATTGAAAGAAATAAATAAAGAAATAAATAGATTATTCGTGACCAACGACAAGCACAAAAATGTAAACTAATGGTTATTGAAACGTAATTTGTCACGAAATGGTCACAACTCAGCGTGATGCTGGCAGGGCCAGCGCTGTTCTTCCGTAGTGACCATTGGGTGAAGGCACGGCGCAATGACGCCATGATCGCACATGCAATAGGTATAGAAGGGGAAAAAAATAAAAAAATAAACAAAACACTTATAAAAAAAAACAGTTAAAAATCAAAAACAACAAAGTATGCCACGCAACTATACAATGTTGTCGTGCAAATACCGCTTTACACAGCACCATACAGTGTGTTGGTTTAAAAAAAGAATAGAAAAAAAATAAACTAGACCTTATCTATGATACGTTAACAATAACGAAGTATCCCTTATTAATATTAGTCTGTGACAATTATATAATTGAAATAGTGAGTCATCTGAACCGCGAGCGAAGCTGCGCAGCGCATGTTAATTAATAACATTTAAGCAAACGCTGGAACAGGCTCTTAGTATTACTGTTTCGGTCGAATTCTGGAGTAGCTGTACATTTTAGTACCTACCTTGTTGCAGCAGAGCAGCTATTAACCCTTACAACGCCAATGACGACTAAAGTAGTCATGAGCTGTCGTGCCTACAACGCCACCGACGCTTATAGCTGTCACATGTACAGGTTAAAAGAGACCTTCCTTCCTTAGATTAAGTTAATGTTGTATAACTTTTAATACATGTTTGGCGTGTGAGTGACGCATTTGTATTTGACGTCAGGCATTGAAAAGGTTAATTCAAACAAGTCTCACTTTTATACGTTACTGCAACATGATACTTAAATATACAGTCACTTCTGAGTTCGACTGTACATACAATACAAGGCAATAGCACCGCCGCGACATAACTAACGAGTCGCTAGTCCTGACGCGCGGCCAATTAGAGCTGCCAACATTCTCAAACACGATGAATTAATGTCGTCGACGTAAAACAGCCCCCAGCAAACACAACTGTCCTCCGAGAGCCTCTTAACGAGCCTCCTCTACGGGTCTGAAGCACAAACGTACTTTACATTTAAACTGAAATCAACTGGGTAGGTACCTACTGTTCAATTAGTGCACACAAGATTTATTCAGTTTTGTAGTAGCAGCCAAGGTTTTATGAACCCTAACCCTTGAGTGCAGTCAACCAATTTGATTCATAGGTCCAAAGTGACCTAACTACATCAAAGTGACGTTTTACTTCAATTCTTAAGAAGTTTCTTTCGATTTAAATCATTAAGTTACTTTGACAAACTCGTATTTTCAGAGTGGCCTATGAATCAAATTGGTTGACTGTACCTACTGATGTTATTAGTGAGTTCTTTACTAAAGTGTATAAAGGGGTATCTCAAAGTATACCTTCATTAATCCCATGGATGGCTACGTAAATTCTATATATGTCGGATAATATTGAACAGCAGACCTCAAAGGTAAGAGCTATGTAATGGGCGAGCAGGCGCAGCGAGCCACTCGGGCGAAGACGCTCGTGAATACCAGAGGCTATTTCAGCAACTCTGTGACAAGGAAAACGTATTATTCGACGCATACTGTAGGAGATACCGTATACCAGGACCCTTAATGTGAAATTGCACTAGTTCATCCTGCAAATGTATTTTCTTTCTTTCTTTCTTTCTTTCAAATCATACACAGACTGGGCTGGGATTCAACACGGTAATAACGATATCTTATCGTCTTTGACGTGTTTTCGTATTGTCAACGTTTTGATAACTTTTATGTCATGTAAGTCATCAGTCATCACTACATAGTATAAAACAAAGTCGCTTTTTCTGTCCCTATATTAATAGATAGAGTGATTGAAGAGGAAGGTTTATACGTATACCTAATACGGAGCGAAGCGAGGGCGGGTCGCTAGTGTACAATAATGGCGGCTGTCACATAAACGATTCTAAAACTAAAAGATGTCAAACGCGATATCGTTATAACGCAGTAGAATAGAGGCCCTGGACTAATGTAATTTTAGTAGTATAACGCCATTTACATTTTGTGGCGTCATTTAAATTTATGCTTAGAATACTGGTTTTAGAACTTACAAGATACTTTTTTCGAGTCCCTCTCGAGACACAGGGTGTGTACTAACAGCGACCGTGTACACTATGTACACACTCGTGATTTGCGGAGTGACAAGCACTCATTGCGGAGCCCCCGGGGCGCGGTGGCCCTCGAGGGCGCCCTATTGTTGACTTACACATGATATACCAACCAAGTAGCGTGCTGTACGACTCTATTAGTGTTGGCATCAGCCCTCGCGACGGTACTTTTAGCTAACATGACACTTTCTGATATGTATAAAGTATTGAATACAACCTACCTTACCTATACCTTGGGGGAGGCCTATGTCCAGCAGTGGACGTCTTTCGGCTGATATGATGATGATGATGATGATTGAATATAACAGGGCTGGGATTCTACACGGTAATAACGATATCGTCTTTGACTTGTTTCCGTAATGTCAACGTTTTGATAACTCTTATGTCATTTACAATAATGGCGACTATGACATAAACGATTGTAAAACACGTCAAACGCGATATCGTTACAACGCTGTAGAATTGAGGCCCTGAAGAGTTATATGTTCTGATATAAAAGTCCATTATTGTCGCCTACACGAAATATGCTTATAAATTGTTGGCATTCATTTGCGTCGTGTCTTTACAACATTTTATAAAATGTCCAGTTCATTCACTTTCATTGAACCCATTCATTTCATTTATGCGAGATTGCAATCCTGATTTATCTTCGAATCGCAGCGAACAAGGGCTCTCTTTTATATACGTAGCAAGTGGGTGACGAATATTATTAGGCAATGATTTACACACTCATAAATCTTTCGGCATTGTATGAAATACCTTGATCTCTAGATTTATTAAGAGGGCAGTAAAGTATGCCCCTCACGCTCGGGCGTCGCACATCTACCCTTGAAGCTATCACATATACAGGGTGACTTCAAATTGGTAATACAAAACACTTGATTGTGACTTAGTTAATGCCACACAGTATAATACATTAACCCCTTTGTTAAAATTAACTGTATTTAATTAATGCTAATTTTCGAACAAAACAAATAATTAAAGTCCCAAAGTGTGGTTACACTACATTTACAATACCTACAATCTTATTTTCTTTGATAAGTGACAATTACTAATCAAAACACGTTTTCTTCATAAATTGCGACAGGTGACGGATAACCAAAGAGGAAAGTGTTCATTTGAAACTCTTGAAACTTCTTTGTTAATTATTATGGTAGGATAACCATGTTAAGCCAACAAAAATGGGATAATTTAAAAATTAAAAAAAAAACTTCTGATTATTTTAAAAGTATGAGACTTAATTGAGGGGCTAAGTTTAGGGGAAATGTGTGTAAAACATTGATTTTGTATTACCAATTTGAAGTCACCTGTATAATACTACTCTTTCGTGTTTTAAGTTTGGTTTTTCAATTTATAATAACAATAAAGATGCACGGTTTATCTTGGTCATAAATGAACAAATTAGTAATTTCATAAACGGCCGATTTTACGAACTAATTAAATGAACCATGATCAAACGTTGCCACCGCTTGTAATACGCACACCTAAAATGCAGCTTTGGTGAAACCGGCACCATAGCAAATAAGTGGTTCACCCTGCTGGCATACCTAATTTTGTAAGTAATAATTATTTGTGGCTTTGCGCATAAACTGTTATCGCAGAATCTAAATTAGCATAGTTTGATTACGCAGAATTACGTCAGTCCGAATATTATTTGATCATATTTTTCATGCTCCGAATCATGGCTACGCTTAAATTAAATGAGCATAAAATAGTTTTGCCGAAAACTATCGTTGCGGTACTATGTTTTGTCGTAAGTGTCATAACCTGATTTTTCTGGTAGCAGTTAGTTTTTGATAAGGTCACAGTTCTAACTTAACCTAGTACTTTTCTGGTAGCAGTTCGTTTTGCTATGGTCGCAGTTCTAACCTTACCTACTTTTCTGGTAGCAGTAAGTATGTCTATTAAGGTTAGGTTGAACGATAAACCTAGCCTACTTTTCTGGTATTAGTTCTAACCTGACCTAATCTACTTTTCTGGTAGCGGTTAAGTTTGTAAGTATGCCAAGTTAGTTTCGGACAATCGATAATATTCCAAATAAAATTATGCTAAACGGAATTATGCACAAGAGTAATTAGTCATAATGATAGTATGAGAACATAATTTCGGACTAACTCATTATCGAGTGGTAAAAAATTATGCCAAATAAGGTGTCTGCCTTACCATTCGGCGAAAACCGATTATGCTAAGTCTGTTATGCTAAAACAGTTTCGGTCAATAAATGTTATGCAAAATTGAGGGAACCCCAAATAAATACTTATTGTTTTTCCGTAATTAAATTTAGCCGACCGTAACGGTTTAAACATAAACTAGACGACGCTCACGACTTCGTACGCAAAGAGTTTCTCACTTCTTTCCCTATTTCTTCCCGAAGGTCGACTTTGGAAATGGCCTTTCTTAGTGGACCCCTGGAGTACCCCAAGGAATATTCACTCCAAATTTCAAGCCCCTAGGTCAGTCATTCATGAATGTTATCTTGTAAACCTAAGATGGAACAAGGAGAATTTCATTTATAAAATGGTCGCAATTAATCATTTTTAGCAGCTTGTGCTACAAATTTAATAACGTTCCTGCGCCTCGTAAAAGAGCACGCCACGGTTACCACAAAACGCTCGATGATTTTATGAAAATTGTTTTGACGTACTGTTGAGCCGTAACCACCAAACTACATTAAGTCCAAAAGTAGCTACCTAAATTCCGCCCCCTTACAGTAAATCTTATCAGTATTAGAGCACTTCACAAAAACAAACGTAAGAGGAAAAAACGTGTGGAGGTATCGGTCAGTTTTCCGTCGCTGGGAGCGCGCAAAAATACCTGCGTCACGTTAACTGCCGCCATAAATCCTGCCCACTTCCGAGGAGATCTCTCTTCGGGACGCCCGCGCTTCCGCCCGCGCAAGGATCTCAACAAATTATTGATAGGAATGTCCTTTTATTTTTTTAATGTTTTATTAGTTCGATGCGATTTTGCTGTATTACGAAAAGGGTCAAAAAATCAACGAATGATTTAACAATTAAAGAGAATTAAAATTGAACGTGATGTTACGCTACAAAATGTATTCTTTATTTTTATTTCCTTCACAAAGCATTTTCCTTTACAGACAAATCTCTATAATACCCCAATATTATGCAAAATACCTGCGAGGTTGTAATATTTAATTGTGCCCGGGGCGCGGCGCAGCCAAGTTAAATTCCCAAATAATAAAAATCTTGAAACGTTAGATTTTCTATTCCTGTTTTAATTTCGCTGGCATTTATTTGGAACATCGCTTAAATAATCACGGAAAAAGGCGGAAATTACATTTGCACTTTAATATGACTTTTTAATAAAAAGCCCAGGTGATAAAAAGGTTCTTCTTTGCTCTAAACGTGCTTCACTGGCAGGCACTTTGTTGATTTTATTGTCTGGAGTAGTACCTTCTGTTTCCTGCGAATGGCTTTTAACTGGGCCAATTACAATGAAATAGATTAAGTTCCCTGAAGCCGGTGTGCGAAGAAAACAAATTTTAAACCAAACAGCGCAGCTTAACTGCAAACAACAAACTTAAATGAAAAGCCTTCAACAGCTTACAATTTTAACACCTCTCTGTGTGCAGAGGAACAAGCGACTGTAGGTTTTTGCAAGTAGTCTTCAAACAAGTCACTTCCTGGTAAAAAATATCGACTCATAAAGTCGTAGCGTGCTTGTAGAATGTTTACCAGGAGATTGTGAAGACCGCTCCGAACTATACTTAAGTTACTAAGTTTTAAATTCCCAAAATGACGATGACTTTTAGTTCAAATACTCGAAGTAAATAAAGAAGGCAAACAATATTTTAAGTTTATAAACAATTTACACATACATACATGCATACTTTTGCGGTTGGATAAAAAAAAAGATATTTAAAGAGGATTACTTTTAGTTTTAGTAAACAATTACCTATTGTATTCCTCAGCCAGGCTACCTATCTGAGAAAAGTGATGGATGATGCTTATCATACTGACACCACCTACGTTCCAAATTTTTTTATGGCCATCAAAATAGCATACGTATGCGAAATTCAAAAGCAATTGGACCACTAGAATTTTGTGAAAATTTTATGAGAAGATTTAATGTATTTTAGGAATGGTCCCCATCATCTAATTTTCAACCAACAAAGACTGAGTAAATTATACAACAGCTGGGTCTCTCGTGTGTGTACTGCGCCTTAATACCACTGTACATCTTGATTCCCCAAATAAACTCCATTAGTGCTTGTTCTCCCGGAGACTGGTAGGTTTCCATTTCACGTGAATTATACATAGTAGTGAGATGTCAAGACTCTTGATAGTACTAAGAGCTTGGAGGCTTCTATTCCTGAGGCTGAAAATATTACATATTGTTAAGTCTACGTGCACTACTAGTGTAACATCACTTTAGTTCGGAAGTAACACTCGGATGCATTGTACAAGCAAAGCTCTATTTGTTGGTGTGTTTTCTTTTAATTAATAAACCAGAATTAAATATTTTGTTATTTTTTTTTTCTAATGTCACTTACAATTAACTAGGCCCAAAAAATCTACAATTTATATTTTCACCAATGTCCCCTTACATAATAACCCGATGACATGCATGACATACCTAAAAAGATACGACATTGAGAACAACATCAAACAGGAAGAACAGTTTTACTGTACAAGTACTAACGAATTGAAAAGTGAATTAGACAGATCATAATAATTGGATTATTTCAGTGCAAATGAGAGGACATGCAGATGGGCGAGGAGTAATTAGAAAGTGACTCGTTGGCTGCCACCCTGTGTGAAAATCCGCCTTACTAAGCACAAACAACCAATATTAAACCCTCAATTTTATTTGAAATGTCTAATGAACTATATTCAACCTTGAGATTTGAACCACTACTTTTCACTACGCTTGCTATGAACAACACTTAACGATCAGTTAATAAAGTTTTAAGTAAATCGATGATTATTTCGTCACGGCGTCCGAGTACCTGCTAGTGGAGGGAACTCAATTAGCAACAATTATTCCAACAGCGACGCGACGCTAACCCAAAAGTTTCCTCGACTATTTCGTAATTAATTTTGTTCCCAACGACCTCCGCCTGCGCCCGCCGCAGTTTGACTTTACACGAGGTTGGCTCTTCCTCAGCTGCAATATTTATAAACCACTTAACACAACCATAATCCAAAATAGTATTTTCTATATTTAATATAGTTTGTAGACAAAGGTATTCTTGTTTCAATTTAATCAGTTTTCGCAGAACCCCATTAAGTTTTATTGATATTCCTCACTGAGAGAAGCTAACTTTAAAAACAACTATTATAAAAGCGTTATATCAAATGAAGCAATAGACGAAGTTTCCAATGGTTTTCACGCCCGCGATTACATAGTGGTCCGTAACGACCATATAAGGCCGATTGCTTTCTTAAACTTATCCCATTCGTACACCAGCCTCAAGGACTCGGAACTTCTTTATTGTGCCGAAGTTACGAATGAGAACGGTTATTTCCATTTCTATCGGATTAGTAAGCCCGAAGCAATAAATTATTATTGTACCATGGCATAGAGGGGATCCGTTATGAAACTCGGGTGATAAATGGCACCGCAACTATTACTTTCTGACGCCGCTGGGCGGGGCGCGGGGGGAACAAACGGTTTTATAATAACAACCAATTTACATTCACGTATCATTTAATCGCACGCTATCCAAGCAATTCGTTTACCGGTCGTCCTGTTTATTATAATATTTTATCGAAAAACACATTAAATACTGACACGTCACGGCAACGCAACGAGCCCATTTAAATTATAAAGTGAACACTTGCTCTGCATATTGCAATCTACGTCTGGATTGGTCGGCTCGGTGTTAAGTCCCATATTAACATCGTAAGGAACCCATTTCCATTATCATCCCCAATTTTGTGCTCCGAGGGCACTTAAGCACTTAATGGATCCCGGCTCCCCATAATTTAGAGGGACGTTGGATTGAATAAAATCGTAAATCTCAACATCAACCTAATGAAGGTATTTTAACGAAGATGATTTGCACCATCCTGCGGCTCTTGGCCTCACATGTGGGGGTCGTTGAGATTTCCCAAGCGATTAAATGCAAATCAATCATGAATCAAATTATGAATAAAAAATTGCCAACGTCAAAATTTCCTTGGTTGGTGGCGGGCGGTTCGTTTGAATATTGAATAACCGAAAGCTGTTTATAAATAAACTGCCTAGACAGTGCCCCGCCAGTGTGAGGAGGCAGCCGATCCGCAGGCTGGTAGAATGCAGCAGTCCACAAATAACCCGGATCAATACCGAGCGCGCCGACCCGAGCCCGAGCCTCCCTGGTGGCAGTCGAGCTGCCACATCAAATTATCACATGCATTATAAATAACCCCAGTAGTTTTTTAATTGATCCCAAATCAATTACAATTTTGCATGTGTTACAAGAGAAGGATAGATTCTAACAAGTGATTGAACGCGTTGTTGTAGTTGTGACAGAATAACGGCGATCCGCCTCGGCGTTGACGAAATCAAGCGGCGCAGGTAGAGTCCGCGTCTAACATGCAAATCCAAATACATTCCTGAAACCCTCTGGGAAATACAAACTCTAATACGGTCGAGCAATACAACATTGTTGAACGTGTTCCCGTGTAAATCCTGTAACTGCGGGTGAGCCGGCTCCCGGGTGACTTGTTGCTCGGCCCGGTGGTCTGACGGAACCTCAAATATACACGCATATTACCATACTAATAAAAGTGAAACTAGAAGATGTAATCCCAAAAGATTTTCCTTAATAAATATCGTTTACGCGACAACGTCTCACGCCAAATAAATAATAAATTTAGTGCCCTATACCTAGTAAAGGTTGGCGTCGCACGGCTTTTCTGAAAGAGATATTATATTATTCAGACGTCTTTCAGTAGATCCTACTTAAGTGTTATTTATATTTTGCATTTTAACCTTCGTCACAATAAAGTTATGGAATGTGTTTCTAGTTCTGGTCTGTATACATATTAACATTAATTTGCTGTTTTTTATTTGCCTATCTCCAATGCCTAGAGCCCCCACCGTAGAACTTATTTCAAAAATTTACTATGAATCGATTACATTTTGTAAATCTAATTCTTAACTGTGAAACATATTTGTGTTTGTATTTGTTTGGTGGTGGTAGGACCCTGTGCAGGGTCCGTCCGGATCGCTACCACGATCTTATCCATTAACCACCCGCCAAGCAACAGTGTTCGCATTGTTGTGTTCCGGTGTGGGGATAAGACAACAGGTGATATTACTAGCATAGAGTCATTCCATCTTAGTCCTCAGGGTTGGCAACGCATTTGAGGTCTTGGGATTATAGTCTTGAGAATTCAAATGTCTATGGGTCTCAGACTTACCATCAGGTGGCCTGAGTGCTCGTGTGCCTTCTCGTTAACATAAAAAAAAAAAAACTATAGGGTATGCATGACGAACATTTTCTTTAATAAAAAGCCATAAACAGCCAGCTAGATATCATTGTGCCAGAGAGCGAGGTGCATATGCAAGTTATTTGAGCATCAGTTACCTAAGCTCTTTATTTCTGGAATTTATAAGTTTTAAAATATACTTAAAAACAAGTAGTGTCTTTCAGCAGTCAAGAGTAAAAAGGATAGCGCTAGATACCTATTAGGATTTATTATATTGTTCTCTCTTTCGGAATGAAAACTAGAGTTGTTAACACCCAGGCTGATAACTATAACCTATCATGGCTAATTATATTTTAACTGATAGGTATATACAGCCCTTTGCAAAGAAAACGGGCACTTTTGAGTTTGTCAAGTTTAAACGAACTGTAAGGAAATGTGATATTATGGTCCAAAATTAAGGAAGTATTATTTACGAATATCAGTAATATTTTATATAAGTAATGTTGATTTTAACTTGTAGCATAAAATCTTATTTCATTACTCTATGTATATCTTAACTATACTCTACATAACCATAAGTCCCTGTTTTCTTTGCATTGTACGTTAACTATCTTTAAATGGGAACTATTAACCATATTTGGATATTAAACTAAACGAAATTATCTATTAAATGGTTGAGACTGTGCCCTTATGATTCCAATACAATCTTTTTCGTTCTTAATTTATTTTAAAAGTAAAATACTCGCATGGTCTAATGAACCTTATTCACAACTTTATTAAATTAGGAAGTAGCAGTTCCATCGATAGTTCCCTGGAGGACATCGAACGCAAACAACATAACGAACTTAAAGTGTACACGAAGCTGGCTTAACTATTGATTGAATTTTAGATACACTTCTGGCTAAGCTAATGACAGTTTTGAATTTCAGCTTACGCAGATTAACCCGAATAGGGATTTGCATTTTGTGGAAGCAAATTCAATTGAACGTTACTAAACTGTTACTAAATAATAATAATCGGAGCCATAAAATAATACCCGTATTATTAATCACTACATAGTATAAAATAAAAATAAATGCTTCTCGCTGTCTGTCTGTCCCTATGTATGCTTAGATCTTTAAAACTACGCAACGGATTTTGGTGAGGTTTTTTTTTAATAGTTAAAGTTATTCGAGAGGAAGGTTTATACGTATAATACCCGGAGCGAAGCGAGGGCGGATCGCTAGTTAATAAATGTAAACTAACTTATCCCAAATTGACATGGGGGGACCCCCGGCGTATTGGCATGTTTTTATGGTTCGGAGAAGGCAATCGAGCACATAGAATACCTGATAGGCTCCGAGGATCACGGATCAATGGTGGTACCGATCCGGACGGACCCTGTCGCGGGCTGCATGAACCCCTACCAAGCGGTATCGGTCAGGTGACAATAGAGTTTCGACATAATAAATTATTAAAGAAAAAACAAATTTGAAACACGAAGGTTTGTTGAATTGTGTATCTAAGCCAGTGTCACATGTTTTAAAATCTATACCAATAATATACATAAATGTGAAAGTAATTCTGTCGGTCTGTTTGTTACGCTTTCACGGATAAATCGCTGAACCGATATAGATGATATTTGGTATGGTTATAGTTTGACTCCAGGGGAAGGACAAAGAAAACATTCTATCCCGAAAAAATTTATGGTTCCTGAAGGAATAGCGACAAACAGCTAGACTTAAATGAATTTAAATCTGTTTTATTTTATTGAAGTCACGGGACACCGACGAGCTCTTGTTAGTTTCTTCGCTCTGGAAAACACTGCCATTATCTTGGATGCATTGACATCTTTATTTAAAAGATTCGGGTGCATGTCAGAACTATCAATATACTTGCACGCAACGACGGCTTCCCACATACTTAAGTTCGTAATATCTTCAACAAGACGTTAACGCTCGATTCCCTTGAAACTTCGTAACAATCCAATTAAAATAGCGTATCGCATTACCCCGTTCGAGGATTACGAGTAGGTATTTCGATTGTCTCCCGGTGCTGCCGTACAAAATGTATTAGTTCCTACAGTCCCGTCTCCGCACCGTCGCCGTCGCCCGACATTGCTCCGATGCTCAAACAGGCGCTGGCTAATTGAATTTCCCATACATCAGTATACTTCGCACACACGTGACAAGCTGCGATATCAAGTGCCTATTCAAAAAGATAATTGCTTGTTAATACTCACATAACATAACACAATCACGTTACCGACATTTACCCAGTAAGTAAGATTAATTTTGAATAGAATAAGTATCAGCTACCTTTTAGTATTCGTTTACCAGGTTCGCGGCTTTTTTATTGCATTACGTAAATGTTCCTATAGGGCGGTATTTTATCAAAAGGTAATGTTTATAATAGCTTGCCTCACAACAGACTACAATAGGCCATAATATCACGGGTTGGTTGGCTTCGGGATATTAAAAAACCTTTTTAATTTCCTCTTTCTTTACTAGCTATTTAAAAAACTACGGTGACTCTACCTGAAACTTATAACATTAAATATAGGTATTGCATGTCTTCGATTTAAACATGACTCCAGGGCCTACGCTACATCATGTTCGAGATTAACTAAACGATAATGCAAACTATGTCGTAGCGATGAAAAAATGTTTTTAAACAAATTTAAAATCATTTTTTCATCGCACAAAATGGAAACAAGGCTCTGATCATCACCTTGCATACTCGTAACAATGACAACATCGACGAGTATGTCCATTTACAATATTTTGCTAAAACAATCTACTATTTTAAAATCCTTAACATGAACCACGAGCATAATGATTGCAATGTTACTTAAACAAAGAAAGAAATCAAAGTTACCTGCTTACACATCTTATGTCAATAAGCCGGCTTTCCCCTAGTTACCTTCATTTTGTTTGAGGTTAATCTTTTATTCAAAACGGCGTTTCTTCAGGATTTCATCATTATGGCTATATTTAATTTATGCAAAACGTACAAATAGAGCTCAAGACGGGTCCACCATCGCGACGACGGGGTTATTCTCTACAGGGATGAATACTCTTAAACAACTCACTTTTCAATTCGTTGACGAAGTATGAAACGGAAAATTAAAGTTGTCCCGCGCGTTTGCAGCACATACTGAGCAGAGTCCTATTTACTTCACACTATAGCGCAACGTTTCTAAATCTGCTGTAATCTTCATTTTTTCAATTTTTTCCAAAGTTAAACTAGGAACCCTTATAGTTTCGCCATGTCCGTCCGTCCGTCGGTCCGACCGCAGATTTCAGATAAACCAGATTTTGATGTACCACATTTCAGAACACCAGATCCCCAGAATATTAAATATCAAACAAGTACGGTTAAGTGTTTCAGGACTTCGTTTGAGTTAAATACCAACTTTGTCACTCCTTTTCTCTTCTTTTGGGGATGAGATGTAAAAAGCGCTGAAATATATGTCTAATGAATTTCATTCTGGAATACGAGTATTCGTACCAAGATTCAAAAAATACGTCAAAAAAAAACACACATCAAAATAAATTTTATAAAATAAGGTCTGGACGCGATGAAAACTAACGGCTAATTGGTACAGTCAAGGTAATAAATATGTATACACTTTAGTGCCTTGTCACTTTAATCCCTGTGACAATTTCATATGACAGTTTAAACATGACGTTAAATAGACAAGGTACTAAAATGTATACATATTAATGACCTTGACTGTAGGTCGGCTTAATAACAAGGTATGTGTAGGTATACTTACTTGTTATAAATGTTATGAAATTAAGTTTGAGTGTTGTATTTGAGCTGGGCCTCTATACTACTGGGCTACAATGGTTATCCTTTGACGTGTTGCAGTATTGCTTTTAACTCGGCCGCCATCAATATCAAGTACAATACAGAAACACGTCAAAGGCAATATCATTTTAACCCAGTAGAATAGAGGCCATGCATCGTCGTCGGTTTTTGAGTGGTGGTAGGACCATGTGCAGGGTCCGTCCGGATCGCTACCACCATCTTATCCATTAACCACCCGCCAAGCAACAGTGTTCGCATTGTTGTGTTCCGGTGTGGGGATAAGACAACCGGTGAAATGACTAGCATAGAGGCATTCCATCTTTGTCCTTGGCAACGCATTTGAGGTCTTAGGATTATAGTCTTGAGAATTCATATGTCTATGGGTATCAGATTCCACTTACCATCAGGTGGCCTGAGTGCTCGTGTGCCTTCTCCTTAATATAAAAAAAAAAACCGGCGACCAAATTGAAAAAACACGCACTAAAGATTAATAATGCTCTGACAAGACTATTTAGACTCTATTTCTTTCGAACTGAAAAGTGAGATCTGCCTCAGGAGTATTTTGCGTGCAGCAACCGTACCGTACCATGGATAATACAGCGCAGCAGATACCAAGCTCAAGTTTAACTGGAACCATCGTAGAGCTACGAGTAGTCTATGAATTCTCAGTGATTTTGCATAAGAATACGAGTAACATAGCGGATAACTACGTCACGAGACACTGCCGCCGTCTTCTGCAGATTCATGTTCTAAGACATTTTGACGTGTACCTTATTACGTAGACTGGATTCTTAATTTTATTCAAGAGACAATTAAGCTTTGTCCGTATATCTGAGCTATGAGATTTGTCAAATTGAAGACACGTCAACTAGACATCTTTTGTTTTAATAACTATGCGAGTACATTACATACCGGGTGTTGCCTGTAATAGGAGCAATAAATTATGGGATTTTTTCCACACCACAAACGTAACAACATCGGCCGGCTGATTTGAAAGATGGATGGGACGATTCCTCCGTCTAAAGTGTTATTTTCTTAACGCGTGAGCGCCATCCATATCCATTCATACGAGTACCACTACGAGTACCAACTACCTAATCCAAACGATTTTGTTTAATTTGAAAGTAACTTTGTCTATTGGTTCGCTATCATGGCCCATCCGCTTCTTCTTCTTCTCTTTCCTTCTTTCTATCCCAAAAATCTTTTTATCCCAAAATGTCGGTCAGTTCCCAAGGGAAGAGCGATTAAACTTCTACGAGGACGGAGTCGCAGAAAGCAGCTAAATATAAGAATTATACAAATGGGTTATCCCATAATTTTGTAATGTATAGTGATTCAAAAACCATTTCGAGAAAAAGGGTTGTAAAACCATTCCCTGTTATCAGATTATTTTACAAAATTAGTATTAAATAGTTATTTCTAATTTATCATTTGACATTATTTGACCTGTAATTTAGTGACGTCACGATCTTCATTGGTAAGTTGTGTCTAATCTGTGATCAACCATAGTACTGCATATAATATGAGTCCGGAATGCAGTAATAAATAAATAATGTATATTGAATTTTGTCTTATATATTTCTGTTTTATTTTAACGCTTATTAAAATTAAGACAATTTTTAACTGTATATAAACATGACAAGGTCAGATCTTTAAAAAAATGGTATGATTGTAATAAAAGTCCGTTTTGGAACCTCCGCCCGTAGTCTAGTCTGTGGGTGAAATTGTCAAACTCAACAAACTAAAAATAAAATTTCGGTTTGTTTGGTGTGCAACGTATAACTACTCGTTTTCTGATTTTCTGCATTTTAACAACATTACTTCAAATTCTACGGAATCTGACGATCCTGCTACACATATTGACCATCGCCAGATCTTGGATATCGATATTCTTGCTTATAATGACGACCAACGCTGTACATTTATTAAACTTTGTAAGGGCTGATTCCACTAATCTACCCAAAGTGGATATAGTCAGGATATTGACATACTTGGGAGACAGCTCCAATCACAACGTAGCTGAAATACGTGGAGCTAAAGCTCTAATGTAAGTATGATTTAGGTATAAGAATATAATGTTCACAATACCATTTTTTTTTTAATACTTTAGTTTACCTATATTGACATGACTTGACATTGACATTTTACGTGATCTGACAGAAATGCGTACTCTCAAACGAATTCAATAGTTTTAAAGCATTTCTCAAACAAACCAGCTTGTAGTGACGTAATAAAAACATTTTCTTTAAAAATTAAAATAAATTAATATATTGATTTAAATGCAAAAACCGTGAAATTAGTGTCTTCAATTAGTCTATTTTATCGAAAAAAAAATTAAAAACTAGTGGTATTTTTTTTTGGGATAACCCAATTGGGCAGAGTCGCTAGCTGGCTACAGCTGACTCTATTCGGGGATACATTTACCTATATGAGTAAAAGCATGTCCCAATAGGCGACCATTACTGCAACTGGTATGTGTGTAAAATAAGTCCTGAGTAATTGATACACTCGATGTTTACAGCATATATATCTGAACCATTTGGAGCGGTAGGCTTGTGCCATAGGTATAAGTAGCAAAACGTCGTCAGTGAGGTTTAAGTTTTTAAATCTCACATATTGCTTATTACATACTAACGTAGAAAGCATTACTACCGCATTATCGTTACACTTATAATAAACAGTCGCTGCGAAATGAAGTTGAACAAAACGATTTAATTTCCATTCTTCTTATACTAATTGCACTTTTTCCTCGCTGTGACGCTGACGCCGGCGCGGTTTTTGCCTCGAACGGTTTATGAAAAACTTCACTTGCATACAAACTAGTTTCATTTGCGAACCGAAACAAGCGCTAGACTAGTTAAATCACTTTTGGTATGCATCTTTAGGTGTAGTGGCCAACCCGCAATTGAGATTCATTTGGAATAAAAAGAATCAATCTTTACGTTTTTATCGGAGAGTACATGCCTATTTCGATAATTTTGCCTGTGATTGATTAGTTTTTAAAAATTACTCTATTTTTTTATTGTGTATTTTATGGATGAAAATGATTTTCATGTTGCTAAAAGTTAATAAATTACCTAAAGTTTTTAGTTGAGATTCAACGATGAGAAGTATTAAGAAGCAAATAAAAATGGGTAACTTCTCCGAACGCTTTTCGACTTAATTGCGTACCGACTCTAGCAATCCAATTATAAATAAATAAAAAAAATACGTTCTTATCGGGATTTGTACTGGAATTTTGTTTTGGAAGTAACTTAATAATTAAAGCTTTATAAGAAAAATGCGATGAGAAGTTATGCTACAAGCCTATCTCTCCAAATGGTTTTCATATATATATATATATATATATATATATATGCTGTAAACGGGAACACCTTGAAATTCCGAACTATGTTTTTCCAAATATTCATTTGTCCGAATTTTCATTTTTCTAGCTAATAAGCTAGTAAGCTATGTTACGTTGGAGCTATTTTAAAGCCTGACAAGTTTCTATTTGGCCCTATTTCAATAAAAGTTTGTATTGAAATAGGGCCAAATAGAAACTTGTCAGGCTATAAATAAAATGCATAATTTAGTTTCTATACGTTAGGTTAGGTTTGATTTATGATCGATATCAAAAATAAAGTCTTCTATAAAAAAATGCATTAGGAACTATGAAAATTCGAAATTTTGATCATTTCGGAATTATGACTCTTCGGAATTGTGTAGTGTACCCGCTGTAAACATCGTGTGTATCAACTATTCAGGACTTATTTGACACACACACATGCCAGCTGCAGTAATGGTCGCCTATTGCTACGTACATGCTTTCACACATATATGTAAATATATCCCCGAATAGAGTCAGCCGGGGCCGGCGAGCGACTCCGCACAATTAGCTAAAACGCTGTGCCCGAGTCGAAATCTGTTTCGATGGTTCCCTGTTCAGCTCTTTCCTTTTTTCGCTTCTGGCTTGATTAACAAATATTGGTTCTCGATTTTTATTCAAAGTTATAAGCTTGGCGCATGCAATAAAACGTCGGATAGTTAAATTTCCTGTTACTCTTTAAAATTACAAATTGCTATGAGCCGTACTATTTTATGTTTCACATAATTGTAAATAATAATATACATGCAGCCAAATGTACCACATTTTTTACACTCATTGACGTACTTATTTCAAAATATTAGGTACAAAAACCAGATTCAAGCCTCTACACAACAACGTATGTTATTAACCTATGTAAATAATGCATTTGCATAAGTCCAAAGCTAAAGACAAAGGCACAATTAAGAATTTTGCAACTCAAGGAATAATGTTCAATACTGCCACAAGCGTGGGTAGCTTTGAATATACTTGGGGCCGATTTGAAATAACGGTTGTAAGGCAACAATATCGACATATACGTGCTTTTTTTTTACCTGTGCTTAGTACAGTTAGTCACTAGAAGTGGTCGTATTAACATTTTACTCGTATAATTTGCAGTTATAACTAAGAGGGGGTAGTTTTGTACAGAAATGGTTTTGTAGTGTTCAAAGGTGCCTCAGGAGGGGCACCTTCGAAAAGTTTTGAAATCCTACTAAAGCTGCCTCCTTGAGGCAGTTTTGCACACACTTTTGTTCAAAACTACCCCAACTATGTAACAGGGGATAATAGTTCAGTATTTATTATGTTTTGGATGTTTTTAAATAAAAATACATAAAATGTTCTAATTAGAATTTGAGCGTTTCCTAAAATAACTAAGATATAATTTTAGTATACGTACCTACAACTACATGTCAGTTTATATCGGGCAGATTATGAACATTTCTTATGACCGGAGTAGTTTTGAACAGACTGCTAATTAAAACTGCCTCCTATTTTTTTTTTCAACACTACCACCTATTTAAAAACATAATCATCAATAGCTTCCAAAAAAATAGCAAATTCTGATTGTTTATTCTTTGTCACTAAAGCTAATAGATTGTACTATCGAATAAATTAAGTTTCAATTACCGCTTCCTTCAAATACACCCTGAAAATCCTTAGACACTGGGAGCAAATCCGGTAACGGATGACATCGAAATCAAAATAATTATGCTACTGATTCTTCTTCTTCTTCTTCTTTCTTTGCCCCCGCGGCGACTTGAACAGCTACTACCGCGGGGATATGGCGTTTCCACGTGAAGTGATTTCGCCAGTGTCAAGTAAGTATATATAATTATAAATCAATATAGCAATAAAACACAATCCAATCTTCTCTAGGAAGATTGGGGGCAGCGTTGTACGGTGATTTGTAGGTCAGAGGTCAAGATAGTTTTAACCTCTGCACCACTGCGAGTCCACTTGAAACGAGAAGAAAGATGCCAGATACACGAAATAAGTCCAAGTCTTCAATCACTGTGCGACACAAAGGCATAAAAAGTACAAATCACTATCAGAAAAGAACTTTGAACACCTAATTACCCAAAAATTAAAGTCTAAAACAAATCACACGTCCGCCATCTTTTAACGTTGCAAATGGCCCTCATGCTACTGATTCGTTCATGTTCTGTCAAACGTCAAATCTGTCAAGTGACAGTTGTGTGGGTCAGTGTTTCGAGCCCAAAAAATGGATTAGGACCATAATCGCACTAAAAATACGTCTTTGAACGCATTTGTTCTAAAACCTACCTCCAGTAATAGCTGCCCTCCTCTCCCCTACATAATATCATCACGCCTTCATTTCCAGAGTGAGGAAGGCAGAGTTACAGAAATACCAACAACTCTAATAAAGCTTGTTGATAAAACAATCAGGCTAATATTTGGGAAATAATAATTTGTAACCTATAAAATGTAAAACTTTCTTATAAAAATGGCAAATTTATTCAATATACGAGTACTACGTAGGTATGTGACGACGCCTATAACGCAATTTAGTGCTGTAATAGAATTCCCCTCGATCAGACATGCAGCGAATTCCAGCGTGGTATGTAGCCAATTAACTTTAATAAACGGAAATTGAATTATTATATGCTACTAGATTTTAGATACGCCTATACATATATCGTTTTAAGTAAGAAAATATGATTTAATAGCTTTTCCGAGAAGAAGTAAATTACGATCCGGGTACAAGTACATAATTCAGCACCCAAAGTAAAATCATACTTGCCTTGGAAAAAAACGCTAAAGTAAACTAGTGCATACATCAAATTGAACCAACCTAGTCGCGGTTTTCAGGAATAGTATTTGTTAATAAAGTGTTATTTCTTGTTTCACGGTAATTAATATGTACGGACATTTTTACCTTCATCTTCTCTATACATAAATTGTACATTGATTTGAAACTGAATTATTGCTGCGCTGTTCTTTTTACACTGTTAGGGATGCAGCGGCTGCTATCGGAACCGTATTAGGAGCGCCGAGCACTTCAATAAACTTGTCATAAGTTTTGTATCGCGGATACATAGGACCTAAAGCGGCCAAAACATTCAATTGGCGTATCCTAGATTGGCCACGAGCCAGCGCCCCTGCATATTGATGTGCCAACTTTTAGCGCCGACTCAGCTCATCGAGGCAAACTTCAGCGCCCAACCTGCCAAACTGGAGCCCGTGCATTGCTTCCATGAGTTTAATGATGTCCGCGGCTTACTAAAAGCATGACGCTATTTTAAACCGCTACTACTACCACCATTAATATATCGTTAAAGAATGCATAGGAAACTAACGCGCTGCTAACTGACCCACATAGCCAGCGACGAACAATACGAGTCGATAACTTCGCTCGACACATTCGCTAACTGTATTTTTTAGTATCCCCAATTCCGTGAAAGAAATAAAAATATTGGACGGGTCTTGTTTTTGTTACGACATAAAACGTCAATTCGTCACAAAGTTTTTCAATATGACAGCAATGATTATGAGGGCGGATGGCAGGAAAACAAACTATCGTATTTCATAAATTGAACAGAGATCAAGTTTGATTTGATCGATCGCTTCGGCCGCCGAGTCCCCGGCCCCCGGGACTCGCAGACTAAATAATGGCAACGTCACAATGTCTACGCGGGCCACTGTTTAATATTGACTTTTAACAGAACTGGAGCATGAAGAAGGTAAATTAACGACCCTTGTCGCAATTAGACGTATTGCCTTTTTCAAATGTCAATGTTTAATAAGGACCTACTTATTTGCACAGGGTGCCTTGAGCTCTATTCTACTCGGGCTAAACTTAATTGATTTTGACATGTTATAGTATTAACCTCGTTATGATAGCTCTTATTTACTTGACAGTAATGGCAACCGATAACAATACGTGTTAATACAAAGTAGAATAATGTCCCTGATTTACAGTGCAGCAGGTACTTGAAAGTCCTAAAGTAACCCAAAAGTACATTTACAAAATGTTGTTTTTCCGCCATTGATTACTTACCTTTTAATTAAGTGTGATGCTTAATTTGTGTGTTGTTTAAAACAGAAAATGTTTTATTGTATCACTTTACGTTCATAAAAGAGGTTGATTTAGCTAAGAATAAATGATGAAAGAAGCCCCGACGGTCCCTTTCAACTCTAGCGGGGAGATGAAAATTCTACTTAGAACAAAGAAACATTTCAACTTTTCATGAGGCTTCGTTGATGCGTACCAGCAATTATAATATCAAAAGAATTGAATTTCAAACCACTGCACATTCATCATCATATTTATCCTCCGTTGTCTGGTCCCGACACTAAGCAGCGTCCATATAAAGCTCGAATTAAACATTCCATTTGACAATAATACTCGCTTCAACAACTACTTTATTGTAGAACAAAAGTGTAACCGTGGTTTCTGTAGGTGAGCCGAGGGCATATTCTGGAATTTTCTGGAAAATTACGGTTCACCGGACCGCGTTACAACTTTGCTATATTTCTGAGCGCAAGCGGGGAACGTTCTCCTCTCAACTCGTTTATGCGGCCGGCGCCGGCGCATCACGCCCTAGAGGCCCACCTCCGCGTCTTTTCTTGAGTCCTAAAAGTAAATGCCTTTTCCATACCGAATAAGTGGTTCAGTAGTAGAGGTAGTTTTATTATCTTCTTATTCGTATTTACGTGTGAGCATAAATGAACCGAATGTTGTAAAGTTCAAAGTTCAAGCACAAGGTTTTAATTATATTTTATCGTCCAATATTTTTCGTTAAGAAAGCATGAGTCATTGTCTGAATGAATGTGATTTCTAAAATAACGATGTTTCTTTTTTCCTTCAAGTTTTTTGTTTTTATGAAATATATACCTATACTTACAATGTTTTTTCAAAGAACCCTAACTCATGGAATCAACAATGGCACTCCGTGTTACCAATTTTATAACCTTCTTTTACGAGTTTCTGTTAGTTTTATTCATGCTGCCAACAGCAAGTACGGGCTAGAGCTGCCCTCAATGCATTCTTGATCAGAACTCACACGTTCCCTTTGAAACTTAACGCATTTTCACAGGGCCTATATTCGGGAAGGTCAAAACTTTCTTGTTAAAGGAACGCGTATAAATTGTAACCTTTATTTTTTAGACAGTAAAGTTCTATTTCGCAGTCAAATTGTAATATAATGGTTATAACACATATTGGCGTTCCCGCATAGACCCGCAGGTGCTATGTCGTAGCGCCCGCTCGTAGCCTGTAGAAAATATTAAAGGGGCGGCGTAGCGCGGCTACGAGGACTTTGCTCAGTTTCTAACTAGTTAGTAATGTTCGAAGGATATGTCATTGAATTTCACTGCTTATAAATTTTGTCGACGCTGTTCTCTTTCTTTCAATAATGTTACGTATATTTGATTACAATGTAAAGAAAACCTCGCCTTAATACAGTTACAGCTCATGAACTTTAACGGCCACTTTATAGCAAAATGGATGAAAGAAAACATCTAAAATAGAGGTTCAAAATATGCGACGTGGAGCTCTTAAATTCCCATAAAGAACATCTTACTCGTGTTCGTGCCGGCGCTTGCCGAGAGAGGTGCACACATTATAGGAACATTACATATGCCAGCGTCTTCATACATTATAGCAGCGGTAGAAGATAAAATACACTAATGTTCCGAACTGACTTCAAGCTTAATATTAGTACTTACATGCATTAAATCTTTCCGCACAAGTTGGTATAAATAAATACATTTCGATATTTAGCTTGTAGCTTGTACTCTTATTGTTTAGTATATCCACCGGAGGTAATGAAATAATTCGATGGTTGTTTAATTCCTCAACATCTCTTTTCTTTAACTTAATACATTTCCAATCTTTACTTCTAATTCTTAATGAGACAATTATTATCATAATGAGTATTTCTGTCGAGTCATCCCAAAAAAACGTGGAACGCCGGAGGTGGAATAAAATTTTATCGACCTTAAAATACCGTCGACGTCCAATTAGGTGCTTTTAAATGGAATTCGTATTTTCATTGGCGGCAGCGCGCAGCGCGCAGCGACTGCTATAGACAGGCCGTAAATATCGCAATAATGTCGCCGCCGACACGCTCTATCGGAACAGCTTTTCAGGCAAACGGCGCGGAGGCAGATCAGTATGGTTACCGTTATTTGTCCTTATTGTAGCTGCACTGATAACTCCGTCGGTGCGGTTACCGATCACGGTGATGTTGTGTGTCAATCGGTCATACATTACCATCCAAGAGGCGTATGCGTGTTAAGTGACAGTTCGAATAGTAGTGGTTGGTGGCATTTTGCGCTTAGCCGCGATGAATCTCAAACATACCTAGAACCCTTATAGTTTCGCCATGTCCGTCTATCTGTCTGCCTGTCTTTCTGTTCGCATTATGTCACACTTTTTCTCAGAAACAATCAAGCTGAAATTTTGTACACAGAAATTTACATAGCGCACCAAGACTAATAATTGCACACATAAAAAAGATTACCTCCCGTACATGTATAGACATTTTTTTTTATCTATCGTCATCGTATGAGACATGTTTGAATGGCTCTCAACAAACCATTATGGGCCTTAACAAATCGATATTCAACTCAAAAAGTTTAACTTTTGCTAGAGTAAAAATCTGGAAAATATTTTAAATTATGCTACATATAAATAACTTAAAGGAAACCTATCAAGATTAAGTATCTACTAAGTAACGGCGACTAAAATGTTTTCACCTACTAAAAATCATCTAAGGTAGCGTGAGCACTAAATAACTTTAAATAAAAAACTAGCTCATACTTCTGATTTTTGGAGATAGTTTATTTTGTGTTTGTAAATACTCGTAGCAACGGCAGCGCGAGGTTTTTGATTTTACAATCCATTATTCGCAATTGCCTAAATATACTTATATGATACTTCATATCACGATCAAGAGTTCTTATTGTCTTAATGCAAAAGTTGTTGGCAATGCCCTGTCTTCTCTACAAAGGCTTAATAAACTTTAGCAAAATAATATGGTGAGTATGTGCCATTAATTTAAGCTTGCGTATGCGTATACGTATGACGTATCGATAATATGTACGCTTATCGAATGATAGGTACGTCTAATGAAAGTTCGCGGCACCCTCGAGCGAGGAGCACCACGATCTGTATCACTCTGATTGAATAGTGAATGAAATATGAATAAACATGATTCGCGATTCAGTATCGGCACATGTACGCGCCAGCAGCAACACTGCGTTTAAAATGTGTTTGCTTTTGAAAATTAAAAGGCTCTTTTATTAAACTTTCAACTTTCATTAAAACGTCAAAAAAATATCTTATCCTTTAAGTACAATTGAACGAGCAAGAACTTGATTTGTAATCACGTTCTCGAAAACGGCTCTAACGATTTTGATAACAATTCCGGAATAGGGGTTTTTGGGTGAAAAATCGATCTTGGGAAAAATTCGGGTTCCGCCGAAACCTCGAGTTCCGAGGTATTTAACATATTACATTAGAACGACACTATGAAATTGTGATTTAATAGTGTCATCTACATGCTCCCGAGAAGAGCTCGGTCACCCAGGTACTCTTTACTAATAAGTAACGAAGCTTTTACGTATCATTTTATTTAGGCAAAATAAGTGGCAGGGTTCAAGTTAATAAAATTGGCTTCTAAATAAATGTAATCAAATGGGGACATATTAAAACCCTACAACGGCAGCCTCGCTCAAAGATACCCTACATTATCGAATACTCAATGAACATCTAAATTGGATTGAAAATTGCCGCAAAGCTTTGATATCGAAAACCCTGTCGTGATGAAGCCAGTGTGTGTCTTTTGTTCCAGCCTGAAATATAAATCAATTCAACGAACACGAAAAGGTCATTTGGACGCCTGGACGACGAGTGTTTAAATTTTCAGGCGTCCAATATCCAATATGGCAAAATAGAGTACCAAGCGCCCTCAATACAACTACTTCTTCGAAACTGTTATTATTTTCCGCTGTATCCTCAATATTCATTTTTAATTTCCATATTTCAGATTACTTTTATTTATTTGAAGTATTATTTACTTGGAAATTTAAAACTGAAAACTGTCGGTAAAAATGTTTTTGGCAATTACATTCATTTATGACGTCGAGAAACAAAAAAAAAGTTGCTAGAATCGAATACGTGCACTAGCACGCAATGGCGATGAAATAAATACTAAACGTTGTAAAATCTTGTTCGTTATTCTTATTTGCTGCATAATTTAGTGCAACAAACGGTCGCCGAGAGACAAACCACTGAATTATAATGAATATTAAATTCGTGCACACAAGAGAATTCAATTAAGGTTCTTGCTTATTTTCAGGGTGCGACAATAACTCATTATTTTGTAAATGTTCTCTAGAAACGATAAAACGCTTTGTGTTACTGTAAAATTTAAAATACAACTCAATTTCCATCTATCAATTTGTGACAAACTTGATTTCTTGTTTGGATATATGTGAACTTTCAGCCCCCGAGAGAATTTGTAAACAACAAAAATACTTTCTTAAACCCAATAAAGAAAATAGTCGGAACAAATGGCCACAAATTACTAAAAGAGCAGTACGAAGTTTGATTTGGACAAAGAAAGGGCGGGTGGAACAACAAAGTACGTAAACAAGCAGACTCATTGGTTTTATTTGAAAAGTTTAGATGGCCGCGGTTTACTAGCTTTTAGATATAGTTTTTCAAGACAAAATTCGTTCTAAATTCGGCATTGTCATTGAAGAATATCATTGGAATATTTTTTGATAATCCGATTTTGTTAATTTAGATGTTTATGATTACTCTTATACAAATAATTCAGAATATTTAAAGTATGCAAGAGTCCGTTTGTCGGTAATTGGTTCCTCCTATGAAGGAGATAAATGTGTTTATAAAATAATAACCGTTACCTCAAGCAAGGACAAATCACCCCTTGGGTGACTTGTCCTCAAACGATTTCTAGCTGGTTCGGCATTAGTAATTAAATTACGATGGGGTGAGACTGAACCACCACAACTATGTAGATAGACCTTATCATTATAAATCCTCGGCCTATAAAGGGTACTATAGGCCGAGGATTTATAATGATAAGGTACTTACTCCATAACCCACATTACCGTAAGTATAATTTTTTCATAAACACTTCGACAAAACCCTGAAGTTTTATATTTATGGTTGTCAGTTATAATAAATGCCACAAAGACAATAATTGAATATCTATACTAATATGTAAAGCTGAAGAGTTTGCTTAAACGCGCTAATCTCAGGAACTACTGAACCGATTTAGATGAAATTTGGTATGGATATAACTAAGGATACTTTGAATCCCTTAAAATTGAACAGTCCCCGAGAGAATAGCGGTAAACGAGGTATTTGACAAAATATAGATAATATTTAATTGTGATTTAATTGTGTCGTCTACATACACATAGGGGGAGTAGCGCAAAACTAATTGTACGCGGACGAAGTCGCGGGCGTCTTCTAGTTTTATAATAAGAGCAGTATCGTAGTTAACGTAAGGATTATTAGTTAACTTATATTATTTGTAAAATTATATTGTTTTATTGTCCTAATGTTTATTCATAGTCTACGCCAATCTGGGGGGTTATTATGAGCTAGCTTTGCAGTTCATTTTACGGTCAGCGTAAAGGACAGAGCTATGGCGGTTAAATAGCTCTGTCCTTTTCTCTGAGCGTAAACAGAACTGCAAAGCTAGCTCATGATAACCCCCCTGTAGTGAATTGAAGAAAATCGTACAATTTTCATACCTATCACATTTAGAATGAAAGTGGTACGAGTAGAGTACTACATTGTCTTCTCATTAAACACAAGATTACCTTCGACGTAATTACGATCAATTATCATTATTAAGTTGTCCACACACAGAAGACGAGGGCGGCGCGGAGGTGGGCGTATTACCGTTACAATGCTCGTAACGTAACGCAATCTCCGAAAGGCCTTCTCACAGAGTGCAATGTATACGACAATATGCCCGCCTCCGCGCCGCCTCCGTCTTCTGTGTGTGAACAACTTTAATAATGTAGATCCACAAACTTCATAATATTATCTGTGCATTATGAATCTGGCCATTAATTAATACACGTTTCAGCATATTTCACAATGTGCACGGCTGTTACAATAGGGGTGCTTGCGCCGCGGCGGTGCTCAGCTGACGATTTACAAAGTAACGCTTCCCCGCCACCAAATTGCCAGCTTTATTGCTCCGCCAGTGCGTACGGATGACAAGCAAATTCTCTCCAGCGAAAATGGCTCTATTAATCCACGCGATCGATGGCGTCAGATAAGACTGTTCCATCATCATTGAGCAGTTAATTAATCTCTGTCAATCTAGGCGCCCGTTTACAGGTCTGTTCTAAAAGCAATATAGCCTCCCACTCGTTTTGTTTTGTGATCCTTTTGAAGTGTACGCGGTGATCATGAAACATTCAGTAAATACTGAACTGGTAAAGCATCAACCCGGCTATTGCTTTCGAGCTCATCACCATTACGATGTCAATAAAACGTTGGTCAGGTTGTGATGTCGTTTAACAATCTACTTTTCAGTTGAATACAGCTCTTAAGCAACAGCTGTGGTAATGGATCGCTTTACATTTACGAACTGGTTTACCTTTGAATATTTTTATCTATTCTAGGCTTAGTTTTATTTTTATTTTTAGGGTTCCGTACCCAAAGGGTAAAACGAGACCCTATTACTAAGACTCCGCTTTCCGTCCGTCCGTCTGTCTGTCCGTCTGTCACCAAGCTGTATCACCCGTAACCGTGATAGCTAGATAATTTAAATTTTCACAGATGAGATTTTTTTGTTGCCACTATAACCACAAATACGAGAAAACAGAAAAAAATATATTGAAGCACTTAATGTTAACTCCAAAATCAATAAATACGTATTACGCAATAAATCTTACAAAGTAGATCAATTTTGTTTAAAGAGTTAATACTCATAATCAGCAAATTACGACATTACCGAATTGACCGAAAGGGATATTCGATGATTAAAGCCACGGACAGAGATTCAAGGAAAAAGATGGGGCGGCCTTCACCCAAGAGGGTTACTACGATACCTAATAAAAAGAACCGGGCAAGAGCATGTTCAGGGTAGGGTTCCGAAGCCGTTAAGTACTACAAACATAAAAATCAGCAAGCAATAACTAAGTTTCTATTTAAAGTCAATTGGTGCCGTCTTAGATGATTTTAGTAGGTATAAACACTTCTATCGCCTGTGTACAGTCTCACTGTACATTTTTCCGTTTACGTTGCGACCTACTTTGGGCCGCCCGATAGCATTCAATATAAGGTAACGTTTTAGGTAATAATTTAGTGCATAACTAACTAGCTTACAATACGCATCAACTATTAACTATTTTACTGTAACTTTTATTACGTCAATAAATCAACATAAAGTGATCAATCTTTCTCTGCACTCCAACAACTATCTACATAACTAAAACAGCAGTGTACAGTATCAACTGGACTGTACATTTTATGGTCCTTCGAACTAACACGGTATTTTGGACGTTTGTGTCTCTGTTGCGGTAGCGATCGGTTTGCTGGCCTCCCACAAGCGGGTCTCACCAGTGAATTGAGAAGGCGCAATATCGTGATAGAGTGCAGGCGTGCTGAATACCTCCAACGACCATCCCACTCGGGCGCACGTGAGTAACAGTAGTGTCAAGTTGCAAACGTGAAGAAGGATTGGGAAGAAGACTCTACGACCCTGTGTCGTAAACCAACCAACTGAACAACTATCGACGGAACTACTGGGGAAAACTCTCCGAACTATATCTACTAATCAAACTTTTAAGAAGACTTACCGTTCAACATGAGCAAGCTTCAACAACAACAAGAAAACTTTGAAAGCATCAAATTTTTTTGTGCCAACTACAAAAAGGACGGCGCGTCTAGAAAAACTCCAGATTATCTAAACAGCCGGCTGACAACTCTCGATGCCCTTTGGGCGGATTTTGAAAATCTTCATGTGGCTCTCCACAAGGAGGTTGAAGATAAGAGCATCAACTACTTTACAGAAGAGATATACGAGAAAACAAAAATGATGTATGAGTCAACTAAATCTCATATACTGGGCTTACTGCATAAACTACCCGAACAAAATAGCTCCGTAAAATTTGATTTGACGGGATTGTTGGACGCCACAGTCACAACTGAACTAGGCGACGATGTTCAACTTTTACTTGGCAAACAAGAGTGCAACTTCAAAGCTCTAGATCGTGCAATGTCAAAAATAACTATTCTGGCCACAAACGAAAAATGGGAGTTAGAAGACAATCTCAACATCTTAAAGCTGAAATGGGAACCTATTGACAAGCTCCATTGGGAAATAGATGGATTACTTAAAGGCTCTTATGAAAAATATTACACCATGTTCGTTAACATCGAAAGTAAATACGATAAAATGCGTAGACAACTTAGCAGCAAGATTTGGTCAACTATACACTACCAGCAAGCTGCGCCGAGAATGCAGATTCCAGAATTTTCAGGAAATTATAAGCAATGGATTTCTTTCAAAGATCTTTTCATAGAGGTTATTCACAACAATCCAACTATCAACAAGGCTCAAAAGATGCAGCATCTCAAAACCAAGCTGACAGGAGAGGCAGAACGATTGGTCCAACATTTGACCATAAGCGCCGAAAACTACAACGCATGCTTGGACATACTTAACCAACGCTACGATAATCGACGCTTACAATTTATTTCCTTCATGAACACCATGCTGCAACAACCGAACATACAACAACCCGATGCCTACAACCTGAAGAAAATGCATGACGTAATAACTGAATGTTTGAGCGGACTGTCCAATATTGGGCTAGATACATCTACGTGGGGTCCGATCATTGTGTATTTAATGACACAAAAACTTGACTCAAACACTCACAACGAGTACGTGAAGGAACTTCATGACCACAGAGAGGTTCCGGTCTTGAACGATTTTTTGTTCTTCTTAGAAGGCAAATTCATGGCATACGAAACCATGAAACGCCCCAAAAAAGACGCCGTCATGCAGCAAAAACCAACTTTTGGTAAAACCTTTAACCAGGAATACGCAACAAAGAAAAACCATTTTAACTACAACAAGACGTTCCCGAAAACTCATCATACAACTTATGGCCAATGTCCTTTCTGCGACGGAAGTCACGTGTTGATGCAATGCCAGAAGTTCGTTGCCCTAGATGTGACCCAAAGAAACAACACAGTTGCGAAACTGCGGATTTGCAAAAACTGTTTATTTAGTCACGGCGACAAAGAATGCAAATCTAACAAAACGTGCAAGGAATGTAATATGAAACATCATTCATTATTGCACAATAACGCGTTGAAAATAGCACCGACTAATAACGCAAATAACAACTCAAGGCAACGACCGACGACTTCAACTCAACCTCAGGCTTCTAATCATCATTTAGCTACAAAAGAGATGGAAGTCCTTTTAACTACAGTTCAACTGAAGGTGCAGAAACTCGACGGTACTCTTGTCACTCTTCGAGCGCTACTGGATCAAGGCTCGCAAGTGAATTTGATTACTCAAAACGCAGCACAACTATTGGGTCTTCCTAGAAAGAAACTTACTGCTACAATATCTGGAATAGGAGAACTTTCCGGAAACTGTAAAGGAAAAATACAACTGACGTGCAAGTCTTTACACTCAGACTTTACGTTCAAAACGGAAGCGTTAATTTTGACAAAGCTAACAAACAACCTACCTAACACCACGTTCGAGAAGGCTAACTGGCCGCATCTAGAAAACTTGAAGCTGGCTGATGCAGATTTCAATGTGTCCCGTCCGGTCGACCTGCTGCTCGGGGCGGACGTCTACGCTGATATTATCATGGACGGGGTACTGAAAGGCGAAAACCAATCTCCAATTGCTCAACAAACCCACCTAGGGTGGATTCTTTGTGGAAAACTAATAACTCTCAACTGTCACGTAACTTTAATCAACATGAACGAACTAACTAAGTTTTGGGAAAATGAAGACATCGCCCAAAGCAGTGACGAAATCTCCAAGGACGAGCAATGCGAACAACATTATACCAACACAGTCAAACGAGATGAGGATGGAAAGTACATCGTAACAATGCCTTTATGCACAAATTTTGAAGAAAATCTTGGAAAATCGAAGCAAGTCGCCATCTCTCAGTTTTTACAACTTGAAAAAAGACTGGAAAGGCAGAAAAAGCTAGCACAAATGTATAAAGACTTCATGAACGAATACATTGAGCTACAACACATGAAGCCTTCAACATCGTCTTCAACCACTGAATGTTTTCTACCCCACCACGGCGTTCTCAGAGAAAACGCTACTACTACTAAGCTGAGAGTTGTTTTTAATGCCTCTCAAAAAACTTCTAGCGGCCACAGCTTGAACAGCCTACAAAAAAAAGGTCCTAACCTACAAAAGGACATCCAAGCTTTAATCCTTAAGTGGAGGTCTTATAAATACGCCTTCACCGCTGATATAGAGAAAATGTATCGGTGCATTTGGATTTCAGAAGATCAACAACCGCTCCAAAAGATTATATGGCGCAATTCACCATCCGATATGTTAAAAGAATATCAACTTTGCACCGTAACCTACGGAACTAAAAGCGCACCCTGGCTCGCGATGAGAACTCTCAAACAACTAGCAATGGATGATGAAGCAAAATATCCAGAAGCGGCTAAAATACTGCAAAACGAGTTCTACGTCGATGACCTCATTAGCGGTCATAACTCAATCGAAGAAGCTCGACGTTTACAACAAGCACTGATAAACTTACTTCGCGGCGGTGGAATGAATCTAAGAAAATGGTCATCAAACCACCCTGCTTTACTTGATTCACTAACTCAAGATCAGGTATCCACTAGAAAAATATTCGACTTCAAGCACGAAGACTCCATGAAAACGCTCGGACTCGGCTGGAACCCTAACATTGACACCTTTACATTCAACTGGCATTTTAATGAAAAAGAGAATAATCCCCTAACAAAAAGGGTGCTACTCTCCGAAATATCTAAACTATATGATCCGTTGGGCTGGATGTCTCCCGTAACGGTTATAGCAAAACTTATGTTCCAAAAAGTCTGGCTAAGTAAACTATCCTGGGATGAAGCTCTACCCAGTGACATCAAAAACGAGTGGCTGAAACTAAAAACTGAACTACCACAAGTAAACAACATGAAGTTAAACCGATGGGTTGGAACCTCAGAGAAGGAGATAGAATTCCTAGGGTTCTGTGACGCGAGTGAGAAAGCATTCTCTTGCGTCATTTATACCCGCACAAATAATGAACTCGGCAAGCCAGTAATAACTCTTTTAACAGCCAAGACTAGGGTTGCCCCCTTAGCACAAAAAACATCACTACCAAGATTGGAACTGGCCGGTGCTTTATTATTGTCTAAACTTATGAAAAAGGCAATAGAGGCGTATAAAGATTATAACATCACTCTAAAAGCTTGGTGCGACTCCCAAGTAGTCTTGGCATGGCTACAAGGAAATACAACAAGATGGGAAAAATACGTAGCAAATCGAGTTACAGCGATCAAACAAGTTATTCCCGCTGAAAAATGGCAGTATGTAAAGTCCGAACAAAATCCAGCAGATTGTGGTTCAAGAGGGCTTTATCCGAGCAAGCTGATCAACTTTGAACTCTGGTGGCAAGGACCTGCGTTCCTGAAAACCTACAAGAAAAACGAAGAAGCCCTTGACTTAACTTGTCATTTTACAAAAGATAAGGGCACTTTAACTACGACGCAGGCAACCCTAGCTGCAAAACAAAACGAAAACTTTATAAATGAACTATTACAAAAGCATAGTTCATTTACACGAGTAATCAGGGTCACGGCGTGGATAATGCGATTTAGTGCAAATGCACGCAATAACAAGAAATGCGACGCTAGCTACCTAACGACAAGCGAACTCATTGCAGCAAACAAACACGTGATACAACACGCGCAGAAATCGGCGTTTGCGCAAGAATACAAATTGTTATTGAAGAAAGAAACTGTCACGAAAAACAGCTCTATTTATAAGTTAAACCCTTACTTGGACGAAAAGGGAATTATTCGTGTCGGCGGACGACTCAACAAATCAAACTTGCCACCTGGAACGAAGAATCCTATAATACTTCCTAAAAAAGGGAGAATAACTCAACTTATTATTCTTCATGGGCACCTGCAGACTCTCCATGGGGGAGCGCGTCTAACATTAAGCTACATAAGGCAGCGATACTGGATCGTCAGCGGCAACAGAGCTGTAAAAGATCAACTACGTCACTGCGTACGCTGCCTACGCTTCAAGCCGACAGACAATTATCAACTAATGGCAGACTTGCCACCGCAGAGAATTACCCCATCAAGGCCATTTACACATACCGGGGTTGACTTTACCGGCAACGTAGAGGTCAAGCTAAACAAAGGCAGGGGTGTCAAAACTTCTAAGGGCTACATAGCAGTCTTTGTGTGCATGGCCACAAAAGCTGTGCACATTGAGCTCGCATCTGACATGAGCACAGAAACATTTATTGCCGCGTTCCAACGTATGTGTGCCAGGCGCGGTACACCCAAACATATGTACTCAGACTGCGGAACTAACTTTATCGGCGCGTCAAAGGTTCTGCGAAGCGAGTTTGAAGAGTTCAAGAAAATTCTGTCACCAAGCTTCTTCGACGAAATTGGGAAGATGGAAGTGGAATGGCACTTCAACGCTCCTGCGTGGCCTACAGCAGGAGGGTTGTGGGAAGGAGCTGTAAAAGCCCTGAAATATTATTTACGACGGGTACTCGGAGATCAGAAGCTAACTTACGAAGAGTTCACAACATTACTAGCAAAAATCGAGGCCTGCATGAACTCCAGACCGCTCTGCGCACTCACCGAAGACTTAGATGAATTCTACAACTATCTAACTCCAGGTCATTTTTTAACCGGCACGCCTTTGATGTCATTACCACTCTCAGATCACAGTGACGTAAGAGACATTGACTTACGTCGACGATGGCAACTCACTGAGCATATGATGCAACAATTCTGGAAAAAATGGTCAAGCGATTACCTATCTCAAATACAAGTCCGTAGCAAGTGGAATAAACCAACGAACAATATCAAGAAAGACGACATCGTACTTGTAAAGGAAGATAATTTGCCACCGGGAAAATGGGCGCTGGCTCGAGTACTGGAACTCCACCCTGGGGCCGACGGTTACGTACGAGTGACTACATTAAAAACTAAAAATGGCATCATCAAACGTCCCGTCGTGAAACTAGCTCCGCTACACGTGGAGCCCGACATTGATGACGATTCAGAAGAAAAACAAATAAATAAAAACGAAGTACGTCAAACAAACGTGAAGAAACCTGCGCGCTCTGCGAAAAGAAACATAACTGGGAAACAATGCTATCTATCGTTATTTACAGCATTGATAACTATAGGCGCATTAATAACTGGGTCAAACGCCGCCGCTACCGCGCGCGTCACAACAATGGCTCAAATTACAAGTCTCGAACCTGAGCGGCCTGTCTACTATGACTCAATGGGCAAGATACAAGTAATTCACAATGAATGGACTTTACTTATGTATTACAACTTAACTAACTATTGGGATGGAATTCGTCGCATCGAGGCTTATCTTGTTGGAATAAACGACTGGTGCCAAAAAAACTGATCCGAGATACTGCAAGACTACTCAAGAACAGTTGTACCATGAGATGGAATTACTAAAGTATTACAACAGTATTCTTCTCGCTCCACACAAACATCTATCTAGCCGGAAAAAACGTGGATTAATCGACGGAGTAGGCTACCTAAGCAACAGTTTATTCGGCATCCTGGATCAACGCTTTGCAGATAAATATAAAGAAGATATTCAATCAGTTCAAAACAACGAAAACTATTTACTTGAACTTATAAAAAACCAAACGTTAATAGTAGAACTCGAAAACAACGTCTTGAAGAAAAATGAAGATAATATCAAGCGACAATTTGACGTCATAGAAAACTTCATGGACCAGACCAACGTCCAATTTACGAAGATAGAATCAGAAATAGAGATAGCTATGGCTACCTCCTACTTTGCCTCAGCATCTTTATCAGCTTATTTACTTATGAACAACTTAAAGGACATTCAAGAAATGCTCTTCAATACACTAACTGATGTTTATAAAGGACACATCGACGTGCACCTAGTTACACCAGTCAACTTCATCAAACAGCTGAGTGACATCTCTGGAAAACTGCCGAGAACTTTATCTTTACCCGTCAACATTAGAGAAGATATCAAGGATCTCTACAAGTTACTGTACGTCAAAGCCAGAGTAACAGAAAACTTTTTCCTGTTCGAGGTACATATACCATTGATTTCGGACGAGGACTTTACATTGCATCGTGTCATCCCTTTACCACTCAAAACTAACTCAGAAGCTGTCATCGTACGAACTAACTCGAAATACATCGCTATAAACTTTCAGAAAAACACTTATATTCCATTGATGGAGGAAGACTTGAAGCAATGCGCTCAACTTAAACCGATTTTTTTTATATGCAACAAAAATCTGCCAGTCTTCAATCTTCATAACAACAACATTCCATGCGCAGCGAAATTATTAAGTCATCGCACGACGTCGCCTTGTGATGTCACAACTACGTCATGCAAGGAGGCTTGGATCGAGTTGCATTCACCAAACGCATGGCTTGCAGTTTGCTGCGGATCATGCCCACTACGTACTATCTGCGAGAATGATGTTACGTCACACACATTGACGTCATCGAGTATCGTCACATTACCCCAGGGATGCATGCTGCAATCGAAGTACTTAACTATTTACTCGCATAATCAATACAATAGCAAAGTGACGATGGAATACAACTTCAACATACCGTCGTTTAACTCATCAGTAAACAAAATTGTGGATTTATCATTTCACAATATTTCACACTTATATTCATCTGATGACCAAGAAACAGCGGAGATCAGCAGCAGATTACGTTCACAAAAGGAAAACGAGAACAAACTCCCATCTGCGCTCACGAGCCACGATGTGCATCAATATGCTGTCAGTTATTCTCTCCTGGCAGCAGCCGTCTTTGCTGTCATTCTGTGGGGAGTGGGAAAGCATTACCCACAACTCTGTAAGAAGCGCAAACAACGCAGTCAATGTTCACTACGATCGGTGAAGCCACATTACGAAGATATCGAACCACAACCGATACCTCAAGCAAGAAGCTCCCGCCAAGAGAAGACACCGAGGGTGCTGACCAGCGAGGCGCAGCACACGCAACAAAATCCCGCATCGAATGATAACGTCGCGTTCAACTTTGATCAATCTGATTAATTTTGTATTTTTATTCTAATAATTTTCTTTCTCTTGTGCTGTATTCCTGTTTCTTCTTGTAGGGGTTGCCAATATGTACAGTCTCACTGTACATTTTTCCGTTTACGTTGCGACCTACTTTGGGCCGCCCGATAGCATTCAATATAAGGTAACGTTTTAGGTAATAATTTAGTGCATAACTAACTAGCTTACAATACGCATCAACTATTAACTATTTTACTGTAACTTTTATTACGTCAATAAATCAACATAAAGTGATCAATCTTTCTCTGCACTCCAACAACTATCTACATAACTAAAACAGCAGTGTACAGTATCAACTGGACTGTACAGCCTGTATCTCAAGAACCAATGATGTCTAGTTAGTTGTGGTAGTTTCCTTTAAGATTCGTTACGTATATGCGCTGATATTGTTATTTTTTTCTAATTTCTAGTATTTGTGGTTTTCCTTGTATTTTTTTTTTTATATTTTATTGTATCACTTAGTTACACCGTGACTAATATGCATACCTACATAATTACAGCTTTCTACTACTAAGAGTCTCGCACTAGGCTGCGGATGGACGGACGGATGGACGAAGGGACGGACATGGCGAAACTATAAGGGTTCCTAGTTTGACTACGGAACCCTAACAACCTAAAGCACAAATAAAATATTTATAACCTCAATAGCTTCATTATTACTTTTTATTACATAATAATAAAATGAGAGTTTTCCGATGGAAGCGGAACACTGTCAACCCGGTGAGAAGTGATCTCCCGAGAGTGATCATCGGCCCGGGCGCACGGCTCTTTCGCCAGGATTAAAGCGGCGCTGCCGGCGTGGCCGATCCCATCCATCTCCGTTAACGCTGTTGCGATGCGCTCATCCACTCGCCAGTATATAAACGCATCCAGCTATATTATTCTTTACCGTCTACTATCAACCTAAAGCCAAATTCCAATGCGGCGCACGATACGCACACACATACACGTGAGCCGCGTGAATCAATTGTTCGAGGCGTGTGTCCCTAACGTCAGTCCGTGCGTTTGACTTTATACCAACCTGACGTTCGTGCATACTCGTAGCGTGCGTCGCTATGGAATACCTCGAAAATCAAATCTACGAGTTAATTTCGGGAAAATGGGAAACTGTAATGTTGGTCAGTGTTAAAGAATAAATACTCAATTGCCCAATTTTCAAACCTAAAAGGCTGCGTAGGGCTGGTGCGAACGCTGAAGGGGCTGAAAGCATTAAGGTTGGCAAATATTGTGATCTTGGCCCAGGATATATTTTTAATCCATTCGGCGTCGAGATCCTTGATCCGTGGGGACCTAGCGATCTAAACCTCTTCAAATAAATTCGGAAGAGGCTCATTGACGTCACGAGAGACCGAAGAGCGGGCAGTTTTCCCGCTCAACGCATTAGTTTAACTATTCAGTGAAGAAATGCGGCCAGCATCTTTGGTACAATGCCACGATTAGATTTTTAGTTTTAGCTGTGTAACTTCAAGTTTTTATTTCCATTTGTAAGTTATTTACATATTGTCTTACCTAAATTACCTATTTACTAACTTAAATAAATATAAAGGCTGCAATACCGACATGGTAACGCCCTTGGAGCATTGGACTTCAAGGAACTTAATACAAACAATACTTGGCAGAAGTTCGTTCCAAGTATGCTAGTTCGCCCAAGGTCGAGGTGTTCGTGAGCCTTAGGATAAAATCGATAGATTCATGGTAGAGCTAGTGGATGAAATCGTCATGGTGGCCTTTATAGTTAAAAAATACGCACAGCAGAGTATTAGCTCAGAAATCTTTATCTACTCACACGCGGAACACATTATTTTTCATCATAAATTAGATACACTTTTGCAGTAAATATAGTTTTACGACGGCACATAAAGTTAATAAGTAAATTGTATTAATTAATTGCAATGTGATTAAATATAGTAAATACTTTTTAAATTTAAACATTATTTCAACATCGGTTATATACCAAAAAATACCCTTTAATTTCCTTTATCCATGGGCATCACCGATGAATTTATTTACTGCCCTCGTTAAAACTTCTCAAACTCGTAAAAAACATTTTCGTGTTACTTCTCAATGCCTCTAAAAGTTTCATCCAGTTTTGGAATGTTTTGTCAATAATTTAATAAAGTTGTTTAAAGTCTTGTTTAGGTTGCTGTGAAACTCTTTGCGGAGGAGGTAGTTACGAGTATCAAAAGTCAGATTTTACATTGTTAATCAAATGTAACGGTCTGTGGTATTGTTTAACTAATTTTGTCACCTACTAAATATTTTTAGTAACTAAAATATAGATGGTTTTGTTATAAAAAGTCGCCTAGTCTACATATTGTAAAATCAGGGCACCTATTCTACTCGGTTCAAAGAGATTGCTTTTGACATGGCATGTTATCATTATCACTTTCAAAAAATCCAAATGACGGAAAAACGAACTCCGTGAGAGGTCAAGTATCAAATTAAGATTAACCCAATACAAATTGTCTGTCACATACAAAAAATCATATTACATGGCTGTCAAAGTTTATAATGCTCAGCCAGACAACTTGCGTAAACTTACTGGAAACTTACTGGATTTCCCACTGTGTAACCATAATATTGTAACGAAATTGAACTGCCAAAGCCTGTCAACTTGAAATTTTATTGTAGTTAGTACGACAAAAATTGGTACGCTTAATTTTAAGGACTTTATCTAAGGAACCAAATTCTATGACCATTACCATCCAATCTGTGTACGCAAACTTTACTAGCAAATAAATATAATCATTCATTCATTCATCATATTGTCAACGTTATCATGATAGCTCTTATTTACATGACAGTAATAACGGCCGAGTCAAAAACAAAACGATAACAAGTCAAAGGCAATATCATAGTTTTACCCACTAGGCCCTGGATTACTAATACCACAATAAAAAAAACACGTCGTAGAGAGATAAATCAAACGAAGTAATAGTTTCCACACTTTTTATTCAGTGTCTCACTCACCACTGTATAATAAATACCTACTTCACTTCCACAACTTCACAACAATGTCCTTAATAATTATTATTTGCGCACGGGTCAGTTAGCACCAACGGTCTTCAACGATGTAAGTGGGGTAGCTCCTGAAAATAAATAACTTTGTTACACCAAGCACGGCAGTTAAACAGGTTCCTTATTAAAAAGGTAGTCAGTAGGTGAAACAACCAAGGTTCTGCATCTGTCTATAAACTTACAGAGATATGTGAGCAGCCAGTTACAAAAATGATAAAAGTATAGTTTATAGAGAAGAACGGCTTCTTTTCAAAGCCGTTAACTATGGCAACCAGTGATCGGACATAGTTTGTAAATAAATTGCAATTAATAGTGAAGCAATTAACTTATGTATGATAGATAACGCTTGAACTTTATCATTTAAATAATATCTTAAACGAAAGCCCGAGTCGTTTTACTTAATTTTACCTGTAACCACCGTAGCCACCACCGTAGCCACCGCCGTAACCGCCGCCGTAGCTGCCACCGTAGCCTCCGCCGTAACCACCGCTGTAACCGCCGCCGTAGCCACCGCTGTAACCGCCACCGAAGCTCCTGCCACGCAGAGCGGAGGCCGCCAGCGCGCCACCGACTACGCCGGCCTTGACACCCAAGACGCCGATGCCGAGTGCGCCAGCGCCGAGGAGGCCTGCGCCTACTAGGCCGGCAGCACCAGCTCCTAAGAAATTAAAATAATATTATTTGACTTTTTTCTTTGTTGTTCGTATTTACGTCGATAGTTCCCCAGTTCTTATCTCCACTCTAAACATCAATTTTTCTAGTTAATGAACACTAGACGTGTTACGATGCGAATGCTATACTTGTTTTTATTAATGGCGTTTCACCATGGCATTTAGCTTTAATTTCGCCAATACCTACAGTAACCTCATTATATATATTTTTTATTTTTTTTTATGTTAAGGAGAAGGCATACGAGCACTCGGCCACCTGATGGTAAGTGGAATCTGAGACCCATATACATTTGAATTCTCAAGACTATAATCCTAAGACCTCAAATGCGATGCCAACTCTGAGGACTAAGATGGAATGCCTCTATGCTAGTAATTTCACCGGTTGTCTTATCCCCACACCGGAACACAACAAAAATACAAAAACAAAAAAAAAATACAAAAATATCTCGCACTGTTAGAATAGAATAGAATAGAAAAATATATATGCAACGCTTACAAAAAAATCAGTCAAAACAAATGACAACTAGAATAACACATTAAATATGGCGTTGAAAAGGGTCTCTAATTTTAGCATTGTGCCGCAGCCAGCCGCGGAGCTGGTTTTCAGAGGGACCCTGACTTACAAACTAACTTAAATATAAAGGGATAGCGACACAATAATCAGCGACAGTAAAAAAAAAAAGATAAACGATAAAAAGACCAACGTTTCTTTGTGTTATGGGGCGTTTACATTGTTCAGGTTTGTGTAAACTTTTGACTTTTTCAAAGAAGATACCGAATGAATCCGGTTAAACCGAATGCGTTGAACGAATTCTGTCACCGACCTATGCAAACGCGGCATTAGTAATAGAGAAGTTTATTTTAATGCCAAACGACCACCCAGGCAACCTAATTGTAGGGTCAGATAATTTAGATCCAAATATTACATGGTACATTATTGCTGATGACTGTACTCGTAGAAGTTAGAGAAGAACTGGTCAAAACAGAAAAATACCATAACACAATCCAAATTTGTTATAAAAATATTGGGTAGATAAGAGTATTGTTAATTTTTATTACCACGGTTAATGGTACAGTCGACTATAAAGAAAAGTATCTACTTTCGGACACACTTACACTTTACGTAGCGACTATTGTGTATTTATTATTAAATTTATATTTTACCAACTCTATGAAATTAACTGTTTCGTTGTTTACCTGGCCTGGCAGTCCCGAGACAACATTTGGTATAACCCCGTAAAAATACAATTCACACGAGTTTAGTTTTCTGCACTTCCATAGATTGTTCCAGCTTTTTGTCGATCGTGAATATTGTTCAGTCGAATTTATTTTAAATTTTGGTGCTACGAGTAGTAATAGTTTCCATTTGCTTTATAGCTACGGGCATTCATAGCGTTTGACTGGGGCTTTTTCACAGAGATTGAATCGATGTTGTTATTTATGCGCTCTTTTCAACAAAAAAGGATGAATATCACCAGAAATCCGAACAGCCTATAGATCGCTTATTTTATGAGAGTCCTTGAACCGTAGCGCTCGGCGTTAACGGCTAGATGGCATCATCAGTATGAATATGCTAAAACCACATTAACGTATTCACTGAATTTCGTTATCTAAATACCAAGTTCAAGGCTCACGTCGTCTGTATTATACGTCCGATCCGGGCTGATTTACATATTTCATAGTCAATAAACGCGCACACGCTCTGATTAGCTCATCTATATTCCCACTAGATAAAACAATCTACCATCAATCTCTGGGGCTAGAAAGTAAGTCGTTCTCCGGGGATCGCCGTGATCCCGTAATATATCCGCGCGGAATGTCGCGGGGCCGCATATCAATGACGCCGGGGCGGCGCGAACCCATTCGGTGCAATAAATGACTGTTTATCACTTACCAACATTTAATGTACATTGCGAAATTTAGACTTCACCCGTTCAAACAAATGGGTATTGCCGCGCAATGAAAACTGCACAAAGCAAACGGTTTTATGTATCTACCTATGCTATGGCTTTCGGAATTAAATATGGATTGCAGTTCAAAAATTAATCCACCGCTGGTATCGTTGAACTTGGTTAAAAAAAATAAACCACAGAAAAACTATACTTTTCCTGCGTAAAAGCCACTATCAATTCGAGCGCCGTAGCTTGATATTTTAAATGTTTTAGATTTTCGAATTCAGGGCCTATATGATGTGTACATGGCACAGATACATGTCAAATGCATGATGGTTTTACCCCGTAGTATTTTAATGCTAGAGCGTTATAAAAGCATAGAATGTCAGTTCAGTGGGCCTAGATAAGATGCATTTTGCAAACGTTTTCGTTACTGAAAATGTATAGGATCGACGTAAGGCGCTCATGTCAAAAACATACCTACATTTGACAGTTATTCAAACCCTTTACGTTAGCCTTATCCATCTTGTCTAGAACCCCAGCGTTTACTCAATGAGTGAGTTAAAGCACAAGGCGAAGAGTGATTAGATAAGAGTAGATAGAAGACTAGAGGGTTTTGCCATTGCACACTAAATAGGAATTTATATATCTGATGAAAGAAAGATGAATAATAATATGCAGTCTTGATAAATCGGAATTGACTTGAAGCCATAAGCCAAGACTTGTAGAATATTTTTTATTGATTATCAAAACCGTGGCCTGCAAAATGACAACAGTATAATGTTGGTTTTACCTCCTGACATTTACAGATTTAGAAAAAAATGCTATGACCGAATCTGATTATGGGTTGAAACGAGTTTTTACTCTTTAAATCTTTGCGTGATCACTTCATAGTATAAAACAAACTCGCTTCCCGCTGTTTCTCTGTCCCTATGTATGCTTATATCTTTAAAACTACACAACGGATTTTGATGCGGTTTTTTTAAATAGATAGAGTGATTCATGAGGGAGGTTTATATGTATAATAGTTTAACCCGGAGCGAAGCGAGGGCGGGTTGCTAATTCTAAATATTGGTGAAGTTCCCAAGTTGAATTACCTAGGAGTAGATGGCGTTTTTGCCTAACGCCCTGGACTTCTGCGGGCTGCACCAACATGAGCTGCGTGGGCTCCTCGGGCAGGGTCTGGCTCCGGCCCTGGGGCTGCAGCGCCCTCAGCAGGGGTCCCTGCTCCAGTGCAAGCGCCGCGGCGCACGCCACCAACACGACCACTACTACTGAATACACCTTCATTGTGATCTGCAGGGAAATGTTTTAAGTTATTTCATAAAATAATCAGCCTATAGATAATGTTTCGGTTATAAGGGTAATGCAGTTATGCTAACTTCTAAGTTGCACTTACACGGGCAATTTTTAAGCTATAATTGCCCGCTATCATTAGCTGTCTTACTCTGATTTGGTGTAATAGAATGAGACGTCGATACTTTCAAAGGATAATTATTGATCAATTAATTTCTCGTATAAATGCAACGTGACAATTATTGAAATATTGATGTACGAGTACATGAACGCGTACTTAACAAAAAATGCACAACGTATAAAGGGTCTTTTAAAAAACTGAAATTATTGGTTAGGCTTTTTACTCGTAACATTGTACAGAAAGCCCATAAATATAAGAAGATTATTAAATAACAACGAGTAAACCACTTTTATTTTTATTGGTTAAATTCTAAGAAAACCTTTTCAGTCATCTCTAAAGAGGCTTTTTACTTAGTCAAAAACACTTTGAACACCCAAATTGAGTTATATACAGGTTACACAGGCGTTTATTTAATTTATTCTTTTCAAATATCGGGGTTTTAAAAAAAAAATGTTGTCAAACATTTTTACGACTAAACTCTTATACCTACATAAATGACATTTCGCCAATTTGATCAATTTCAATCTTGTTTTACTGATGGGTTATGGCGGTTCAAGAAATTTTAAGTAATTTTAATCGAATTTTAAATAAGTTATGCTTTATTTAAGTGCTAAATGTTATTACCGTTTTGCCTGTTTATCTACAACGCTTCCCTATAAATAATTTACATATTTACTTTTTAATTTGAAGCAGTGTTTGATTAACTTGGAACATAAACAATGTTAAATTTGTATTATTTGAACGTAACTTTAGTTTTAATTAACAACAAATGTATTAATTATTACACACACGGCAGTAAATACATAGTTGTTAAACATTTGCATACAATTACAAGGGTGAACGTTTATTAGAGCTGGCATCCTAGTTACTAATTAGTCCACAAACGCGAAAGCAAATTAAACTGAAGTGTTGGGAAATTTGGGACTTTTAGCTTGTTAAATTCCCTGTTTGAAAATAGTACCTACCTGTTAAATAAATGTCCGACTAGCACACACTCAAACAAATATACTGGCAGGGCAGGTCCCGCCGCGGGCTTATATAGGGCGACCCGGCGACCGCACGCTCCGAGCGACATGTAGCCGTCCCGCGGAGATATGTCACCGTCGCCCCACCTCGCCGAACCATCATTAAATCAATAAATATAGGTAGCTCCGATAATAGGCCGGGCGAAGGCATTCAATATTCATTAGACGTTATTACAAACATGATATTGTTGATGGGCATAGTTCCCAAAGTCGGAACTTCTCTCGCATGCGGTGTTGCCACAGGTATTAATCAAAAGCTCCAGTTTCAGCTGCTTGAGGTTTCCTCCCCGCTTTTCTATTACGTTTCATTGCAAAACACATTATCTCTCATAATTATTGCTGTTTAATTAAATTATGGTAATTTAACAACGACACGCGGCAACATAGCAGTTTTATTGCTAAATGTACCTCCCTAATGGGTATTTTGTTAACTGTTCGTTATGTATTCCGTAAGTGACCTTTTTTCATCACGCTGTAGCGTTTTAGGTTTCCTAGGATTTATTAAATACGAAGTTACCAGCTGACTGTCTAATACGTGACGGATCACAAATCAAACCAAATAAATATCCCACATGCACATGTATTCTGTATTGGGTTGTGTGGTAAATTCGGAAAATTTCATGTTCCAACTTTCTTGCTTTCTTTCAATGTGAATCTTTGTTGTGACGATTTTTCATTTTCTATTTAATTTATCCTCTTTTGGCTAGTAATTCGTCAAAGAAAAAGAACAAGACTGTATGCGCTACAATTTGATAATTGAATTATTTCTATATACCAAATAGTTACTGAAGTACGACACTTCAAACATTGGGCAGTTAGGACTAATTGTAATAAATTTCGAAAAAAAAAAAACCGTGCATGGCGTGAATAATATGATAAGTCGAGATAAAAGTTAATGAAATTTATATTTAGAACAAGTTGCATATTGTTCAACATACTTTTTTTTTCAACGAGATATCAACTTATTCACGCCAGCCACAGAAATATTTGTTGCATTTTGCATTAGGTAAATGCCCCCATGTACCTTATGCAAAATGCAACTAATATTTTTGTACATGGGGGTTATACTGATACTAAAAACCTGAACTAAATGCTTGTTCTGTAAGATCCTATGCAAAGTAGGTACCCTTAATTCATACAAATTTACTCAACTTTTATAATATCTAGATTATAAACGTCCAAGGTGTAAAAAGGCGGACGTATTAAGAGGTTACGTACATTCGAAGTCGTAAATACATTTATGACTTCGAGTAATTCTAATAAAAGCATTTCTAGGTTCGAAACCCTAAAAAATTGCAAGTATAAGGATTTTTCGTGAAAAACGGCAAGACTTTATTATTTTAAAGTCCTTAAATATAAAAACCTAAACTATCAACTAATAAATGCGATGATATCAAAAAGCTTACGTACAAAAATATATGAAAATATGAAGCCCCCGGAAAAGTAATGGGGGGATATGACATGACGTTTCACGCCGGATGTCAGTGTCACCTACAAGTAACATAGCGACGTCTCCGTGAGATACTATTCACGCTTGCAATAAGGGGAATGACCTGTCACGGCGAGGTGGAGCGGCAGGTTTAGTCAATGTCGCGGACACCGGCGGCCGGGAGAGCATCTCAAACTTGATGAAAACTACCGCATTCCATCAAGACGACACAAGACGATAAATAACAGGCCTGCCCTTTTCGTTGATTGAGCGTGGCACACAAACACATCAAAAGTTCAAAGGTCAATATTTCTGTCTAGGCGGTCTGCGGTTTTTTTAACTTATTCGATTCATATGATATCTATCACCTCGTACCTAACAATAGGAATTATTTCAATAGTAATATTAATTCAACATAATTGTAAAATAACATATCTACATTGAACATTTGTGTAAATTAGGTACTTACTCTAAATTAAGTATAATTTATTGTATATGTCAACATTCATTAATATGGTTTCACGTTCCATCTAATAACCACCTCCACGTAAGGCTTTATATTATGAGGGTATGTCCGGTTGTCTGTCACTTCGGCAACATAAAAAAATGGCTATATCATTTCAAGGTTCCGGCCGTTGGTTGTACTTACTGGTTAAACCAACACAATAATCATTCAGATCAAAATTAACGCACACACGTGACGATGCTTGTGTGAGGACGAAAGTCAGTTGAGAGAGTCGTCTATATGTAATGTGTACTCACACGTATACAAACGCAAAGACGAAACGATTTAACTATAGTTAAGTGATAATTTGAATTATTCTCTTGTTTAGGAATTTAAAAGATGACATCATCGGCCGCTATAACCGAAACACATGGATCGAAATGTGAGAGATATACCTAAAAAATAATTTTAACCAAAATAGAATTCAAATGGGCTCCTTCGACTGTCAGGTTAGAAACCGTATCTTTTGCCGCAGGTGTGACGGCTTTTTAATAAATTCGAACGAAAATAACCACCACGGAGTTAGAAAGAGTGAGTCATTTAAATGACGACTTAGTTAATATTAAAAAGAAAATAGTTTTATTTGTTACCGTTAACCTTAAAGTTATCCACGAATGGCAGTTTGCTATTTGAGAAAAGGCCGTAGTTAGAAAAAACTCGTTCGCTTAACTGCTACGTAGTGCAACCCCCAAGGCGTTTCAGTGAGTGCTTTGCGAGATTACACAACTCTTTTCAGATACCACCTGTGTTGACGCTCGGCGGAGCCACGGCGGGTATTTTATCCTACTCGTAACACGTTTAATAAGGCCAACGTCTCCATATCGAGTCCCATTTACATAGAATTTAAGGGGCCTTGTACTGAATAACAGTGTTATTTAGGACTCGGAACACTCATCGCGTTCTAGGTTCTTTATGTCTAGCCAGCTAAGAACCATATCTTGCCGTAGAAGGTCAGTGATTAAAAGCGTAGGTTAATCTCTAGTTTTAGTGCTACGTCATAATAATGGTGGTTAAACAATGAAAATCTGCGACTCAGTCCATGTAGAATTTTTTAATACGGATATAAAGTAGGTACGTATTGCAGTCATTACAGACATTGTAGTTTTCTATGGATTTCATGGCTTCGTCTGCTGGAAGTGTTAGGTTATAAATGTTATAACATAACACTTTCGACACCCATGAAACACACAATACGTTAAGTATCCATACATATTACTATCATGTGTGGTTAAGGTGTTATCGTTTCTGGTTGCTGAACTGAGGGGATGATGAGGGGAATTTTAAAGTTCTTGCGCCGTCATAATACATAATTAGGCAGTGAGTACGTATCATACTGCGTAATTAATGGCAATACTCGTATATGCGTCACCAATCATCAAACATTGTGTCACCGAACCATGACTTTTAAGTAACATGACTTGGCGCATTTTTTTGCCGAGCATCCAACTTTTTTTTAATAAGAGATGAGGATATAATATACAACAAGGAACAAGACGGTGCATAATAAATGGACAAGGACTAATGAGTAATGAATTATGAAATCAGCTTTTTATTAACGGCAACCATTCCAAATGGGCATTATTTTGGGAACGAAGCTTTTGGTAAGTAAACAGTTTTTTGCGAAGAAACTTATAATCGACTAGCGACCCGCCCTCGCTTCGCTTCGGGTTAAAGTATTAATAAAGTATATTATAAACCTTCCTTTTGAATCACTGGATAAAAAGTACCCTACGTTCATCAGGAATAATGTCGGCTACTAATAGTAAAAGATTTTTTCAAATCGGTCCAGTAGTTTCGGAGCCTATTCGAAACAAACAAATAAAAACAAATCTTTCCTCTTTATAATATTAGTATAGATTAAACCTACTTGTACCTATTTTATCGTAGACAAGTAAAAAAAACATTGTTATATTGGAATGTGTCGATGCTATCTGATTATAAAAAAAAAACGTAATTTAGTTGCAGCGGACTGCTCATTTTTAAGCCGATAACAAGATATCTTGTTATCGGCTAAGAGATCCTCTACAGGGTTCCTGAGTAATAGTACCGGAGGGATCCTTTTACGCCATTCGCTTCAATATCACAGGACTTACGGTCACTATATTACTAGTATTCAATTATTATATTACTTTTGAGCCGCTTAATATATGACAATTGTGTAAGCATTTATTAAATACTTTGCGGGAGATTAAGTCTTTAAAGGGTCATAACGTTGGCAATGTAGGAGTTCATGTTTATACAATAATATTTTATTGGTTATGGCGGGCAATGATAAATTAAATTATAAATTCAATCCGCAACTCGATGACTTATGTATTTTGCGTCATACGATAATATTACAATCACTTTGATTCTGCACCTTTAATAATTGCAACTGATATTCTATTACAAGCACCGAGACGTGTTCGTCGCTCCGAAAAAAGGTGCATTTGTATAGCGAATCATCGTTATCGTTATGTGTTAATATTTAGATGATTTAATCAACGAATGCGTGTTGCTATAGCCTCATCCATAGCAAATAATAATAAATTCAACCAGTTAAATGAGACCCAAGGTCCCAATAAAAAAAGCCACGTGGCACATTGTTGGGTTTTTTTGAGAACCGGATGTTTTATTGATTTCAATAAAATTATCATTACATACATTCCTGTGACCATATAAATGACCATATACATCCATATCATAGAAATGAGGTGTAAGAGTGTGTATTGGTCCTCGACTGTACTTTATCCATACAATTTATCCTACTATATTATATATAAATGCGAAAGTTTGTGTGTGTTAGTTTGTAACTCGCCACGGCTCGGCTCGGCTGGACGGATTTGGATGAAATTTGGAAAGGAGATATGTATGTATGTAAACACTTTATTGTACGAAAGAAAAACCTAAACAATACAATGAATAAAAATAAAAAGATGTACAAAGGCGAACTTATCCCTTTAAGGGATCTCTTCCAGCTAACCCTTGAGAGATTGAGAAAAGTGAAAGGTTGTGCATCGAGTAAACAGGTGATAGCTTACCCTGGATTACGTATAGGCTTCTTTCCATCCCGAAAAATTAAAGTTCCTGAGGAAATAACTGTAATCGAAATCTACGCGATGTAGCGAGCAGAAGCTGATATTATAATTTTTAAAGTAACTTTGTCGGTTTGTTACATTTTCACGGTTGAACCACAGAACCAATATCGATGAAATTTGTTAGAGATATTTTGACAAAGGGGACTTTTTATCGCGAGTAGCGATAAACGATCTATACGCGGACGAAGTCAACAGCTAGTCTCTTTTGTAAAAGTAGCCCTCGGAATACGGAGGGGGTACAGAAGCGATTGGCAGTTGAGTATATTTTGTTTTTATTGTCTGATTTGATACTCTTAAATTGACGCAAAATGAGATGACTACTTTGTTTGATAATCCATTTAGTTACTTTAAAAATGGTGACTTATATACTGCTTTCTTTTCCGCATCACGTTACTCGTCATAACCATAGCGTAAACTAGTACAACAATGCTATAAGCAACTATAGGCAACCCGTGGTGATGCAATGACTAGTTATTTCTTCGAAGCGGCGGGAATGCTCATAGGTCAGCTCCTCAGCGGTCAATACTTTTAACTTGAGACGTACAATTTTATTTTTAAAACAATTTTATAATTCTTTAAATTTAATACTTTATACTTTCTTTACCTGCGAACAAGTTATGGTATCTTTTTGATATTTGTTGGGTACATTTTTTTATCAACGTACGTCATGCAGACTTATACCATCTTTGAGGTTTATTTCGTTTTCTAAACGGTTATTCATTCTTATTTTAAACTATCTCATCATTTTTCAACTGCAATTTTTTATCCTTTAATTAGTACCTATTTAATTTCAAGAATTAACATTTTATTTTGATGCTAAATGGCATACTACACAATTTTCGTATCTTCAGAGGACTTCGATTCTGGTATCTTAGACCCTCAGAGGTCATACTTTTAAAATCTTATTATTTATTTTAGGTATGCCATTAAACTGTATTACAGGTATATTCCATTTATCCGAAATGCAAGACTGACTCTTGATTTTAACGCCGTCATCTAAAGACAAGCTATGGACACGCTCTTTTATCCTTCATTTTATTTCTAAAAATAAGTTGATATGACCTTTTTGTCAGAATTTTGCCCTGGGCATAACATCTCCACAGCGCTAGGTAGGTACTTTAGATCTCCTAGACTTGGTTCCGAATTGCACTTCGTTAATCATTAGAAACTTTTGTTTTCTGCTATTGGGTCATTTCCTATCTTTTTTTGTGACAGGTAACAAATTAACGATCTTTTGATTCCCTTGAGAGTGTAAGTATACGTTTTATGTATCTTTTTTTATACTTTTTACAGCTTCAAAGGACTGTAGACTTGAATATGGTTTTAATTTGAACCCTATACCTCCACGCGTTCCCGAGATAAAGGGTCTTGAGAGACATATGGACGGACGGACAACAAAGTGATCCTTTAAAGTTCCGTTTTCTCCTTTTGAGGTACGGTACTCTAATAATAACTGTTTTCAGGATGATTATAGAATTTTGATTTTTTTACTGGGATTTTTGATTTATTTTTTATTTAAGCTTTGGTTGTATTTTTTACACGAAATTTAAGGTTTTCAACTGCACTGGGGATAAAGTTATGAGGGTGGTAAAATAGGACCTCAAAGGGTTCGTGTAGAATACACACTGCAGTGTCGCACGGCTTTTTCTTCGAACTTGTCTAGTCACACCACCGTGTGGACTCTAGATAAATATACTTGTAAGTCCATATAATATAATTAATTAGCTATTGCCTGCCAAGTTTTAGTCAGTGTAAGATGTACAGCAAAGCTATAGGATTGATATAGGTAACCCTGTGCCCACTGCCTGGAACTTTTCAGGTTTTTATCAGGTCATCATACGGTCTTTGATCTACTATTGATCAACGACCTACAAGGTGATAGCTCTTAAAAGTATTTTAGGGTTCATGTGAAGTTGGTTAGACTAGTATAACTGCGTACGAGAGTGAGTGAAAGACAAGTATAACCGAAGGTTGTTTAAAGAGCTATAAGCGCTGCACTTGAAAGAAAGAAAGAAAGAAAGAAATACATTTGGAACATGTGGCAGCTGTGTTAGGGTAGATTGCTTGTATTGTTAATAGCACCAGTGTTGGCAGCTTTAAGCTAACAGGCTCCAAAAATGGTCAATTGTCTCTTAAAGATCATACGGTTATAAATTGACTGTTGGAATATAAATGAACAGCCCTTATCTTCTTTAAAAAATAATCAAGTGTTCATCACGTATGAAGTCAGATCACGACTTTATATTTTTTTAAGATAAAAAGTAAGTATTTACTTACTCGTTAGAGAAAGTAGACCAAATAAAAACAAACATAGTAGTAAGGAATTATTTTATACAAACAATTAATACTAGACAACTAGAAGTACAAACGTCCTGTTATAAATATTATAACAAACGTTCCGATTTATAACTAGAAACAAACAGTTAAAGCCTGGGGATGATTACGTTTCAGTCTGTCCAACCAGCTAACAAGTTCAACTTACAGTTGTCGTAATATGGCAGAAACAACATATTTACCGTAAAATTCAATAACATGAGCAAAACTTTACAATTCCAGTCATATGTGACAAAATAATCAAGAGAGACCAATGCAATCGTAGTAATGCGCGAATAGTTTAAAATTAATGAAACAATTTAATTGCTGTGTCTATTTATCCATCCAAACATTATCACCATTTCACTACATGAACATTATTCTCTCTTGAGTTTTTTTCCTACATTCAAGTGTCAAATACTTGTCGGTACGCTAACAAACGAGATTGATTACAGAACAATCATGATGAAATTGTATTCAAAAGCTATTTCCAAACAAACACTAGAATGTACACAATCTTAGGAAATACTTATACGAGGCACTTCGTTTTTCTGGAGTACGCTTGAGGCGACGTCAGAAAACTCTCGCGTCCAGTGTCTAACCAGACCAGCTGGAACACAAAAAAAACTATTAAAACCACACCCTAAAACTTACGACAAAAATAAACAGTTTCCAGTTTCATTGTGCTTTACCGTCTAATGTTTCATGTTTTATTTAATCACATAGGAATCCGCATTCCTTTGTGAGGTACCATAAAAATTGGGTTTTTCCTAATCGTAGCGGCCAGCTGCAGATATACTGGGCTCGCCAAATATTCATAGATCACCTCATGATATAACATTAAAATTGAGCGGCTATTCAAAAGAAACCGGTCCGCTCGATGAATAATACAAATACTCGAATGCTCACGTACTTCCGAACGAAATCTGTTTGTACGAACCATTATGTTGTAGGTAAAGTTAATTAGTATTTAGGTCACGTGCTGATTTATCATTAAATATGGAAAGTAAACGATATTCAGTACCGACGATTACCCAGTCTTCAAGCTCACGAACTGTGGACACAACCGTGGTCGTGATCCGGTAACCGACTAAGCGATCTGTCTTTTCCTTTTACCTACTTATGCCCAACTATTTAGTGGTCTAGAAAAAAACATAATACTATAGTGCTGTACTTTTAAGTCATTTACTAGTACTTTTATTAAAAATGTATAGTGTCAGCCTCTTGTGAAAATAATGGTTTGATTACCACTCGCGTGCAACCCAGTGTAATAATCACGCAATTCATAGAACACGAAAACCAGCCAAAGAGCGCGGATGAAACCCATTATCTAATAAATTAACTTGACATCGATATTTGCATCAGTCAAGGTTTTTAATGAGTCACGATTTTAATTAAGCAAGGTTTTTAAATAGGTAAGGAAAGTTATTGGAATTTCTTACTTTTACAGTGTCTGATTAAAGTGTACTTAACCTTCCTTAATTAATAATTAAAATTGAGTTAGCGAGGTAAGTCTGTCATAAAGCGTAAATTAAAAATGAAAATAGGAAAGCAGTTGAATTAAATTGATGATAAAATTTCACATAAAGGAAGAAAGTATAAACTAACGAACAAGTAATATGAAAGTTTCACCTAAATTCTGCATTCTGCTTTTCTCTATTAGAAAAGTTATTACGAAAATACAGCGTTACTTATCTATTTTTATCACAAGTTTATCCGGTCTACCTTTTTGTAGGTATATAACGCGCAACTACATATAGGTAGGTATCTATTTTTGGCTTTGTTTTTCAACATGTTCTTGTAAAGTTGTAAGGTACGAGGATGAAGTATGATTCATAAGAATAGGCTCATTTAGTTTTTACCCGACTACGGCGAAGCAAAGGAAGGGTAATGATTTTGACACCCTATGTATTTAATTTCAATGTTCTAATGATATTGCCGTCACTTTATTTAATAAAAAAAATATATCGTATATGTAGGTATTGATATAAATTTTCAATTTTGTCAAAAACTCTATTTACTTTCTAGTAAATATATTTTCGCCATAAGCGTGTCGCCCTAACCTAATAGAACGCGAATGCGCTACCATCCAGGTTCGCGGGAATTTGCGATGAACGCGCATTCGCGTTCCATTACGAGACGACGCCATAGGATGGCCTGAGCTTGTGTTGCTTTCATTAGCCGTTTATTGTCAATGTTGCCATCGTATTTAAGAGATGAAAAGCGTTTTCCGATTTAGAGGGAAAAATGAACACCTAGCATAATGACAAGCAGGCAACAGCAAGTATGGCAAGGTATGACAATCAATAGTAATAAAACTGCAGCTACCCCTAAACTGCTAAGAATACTATAGAAGCCCTTTCTTGCTCATAGTTCGTGTTACTCGTTGTATTTAGCTTCATTCAATTCGAACCCTTCGAAAGTAGCGCGGTCGTTGAGTCGTTGCACCAATTTGTAAAACCGAATTAACGATCATGCAAGCGCGTGTGTAGCGTAAGTGCATTGAAGCTCCGAGGACTAACTACGTAGGTGGATAAAATAGAGCACTTTGCCACTGCACTCACCTATGTACTTCTACGTCATACGATGGGGCATGGCTGCAAAATGTATTATTAGTTTAATAAATTGGGTTAGTAACTAAATATTAGGCTTCGTGTATCTAAATATTGGGAAGTTCATGCCGTGAGTAAATAAATAAATCTATGCTCGCACTAAAGGTAATTACAAAGAATAAACGCATTATTCTCAGTAAATAGTAAGCGCAACATTCTTATCGACTAACTATTTATTACGACTTTAAACATTTACTCTTTCCTTTGGTGTCGTTTCTAGGGAATCAAATTCATTTTACTGGTTGTCACATCTTATAACACCGTACTAATATAATAAATCGAATAAGAGGTTCCAAGACCGCCGACAAACTGGGATTTTCCCCTAGCAACGGCACACGCCTTTGATGACACTCAACACATAATAAATTCCCTTTGCGTAAGAGGAATTCTCAACAAAGGCATTTAGCACACTTCACCTCGTACAGTGTCACAGGATTGCAGATCGAACACACAGTTTGATTCTGTCAAAAGCGATGTTAATTCGAATACAAATACTTACTTGTGTTAAACTCGAAGCATGATATGATAATTGCGAAAGCTAACGAATGGCAACGCTAATTGACCGTAATACGGTCATTGTCAAGTCATCATGACGATTGATTTAGAGCTTGTGTGAGTAGTTATTGTATTAGGAAAGCATGGAGCCCGTTGTTAGGACCAATCACCTGTTATACGAATACGCATGGCCGCCGTGGTGTCCGCTGTGGACGCTGATGGTGGTCGGTACTGACTTTGCTTTGCTCTTGAGCGCAATGGCGCCGGCCACTCCTGCGCCGACGGCGCCGATCTTGGCCGCCTTCAACCCAAGAGCTCCTGAAATTATTATAGACAAGAATACAGTCAGTAATAAGTCACGTTATTATTTCTCATTAAAAAAATCCGTTATTAAATTACTAACTTAACATTTAAATTAATTCAATCATAATTGACACACAAATTAAGTTTTTTAATGACGAAATAATACCTAATAGATTCTTAAAACTGAGGGCGTTACAATGCTCATTAAGCTATGATTGCGCTATTAAAAGGGATTTTTCCAAGCGAAGTTATGGCAAAATTATGATACGTGACAATGGTTCTTACAAGGCATTACTCATACAGACGCAAACAAGATATCCAAAGAGATGTGCTAAATGGCAATGACCTTTTTTACAAAAAACAGGGTCTATACAAGGAAAATGCTAGGTGCGAATAGTTTTCGATATCATTCATGACAATTAGGCAAAACTTTTGTGTCTTAAACTATGCTTTAGTTACTTAAAATCCAACTATCTAAAGAACGAAGACCAAAAGTATACATGCATACAAAGAAAATTTTGTAAAATATCTTTGAATATCTATTATAAAAATTCAACGTACCAAGTAACAGTTTCTTCTTGAGCAGCAACAGTCCTCTCTTGGTCCTGTGGCTCCTCTCGAGCTCGGGGGTGTCGTAAAGAGCCTCTTGGACCTGTTCATCTGGTATCTCGACCGCCTCCAACGCCGGGTAACGCTCGTAGTGGGCCCCCGCCGCCACTACCGCCACCAGGCACGCGAGAACGATGATCGTGGTCGACTGCATTTTTCTGGTTTCTAGAAACACGCGTAACAATTGTTAGCTGATGCAGTCAAGCGGCTTCGACACGTTAAGTTACGTATAATATGATGCTTCGTAATAAATTCACTGCTGAAAACTGTTCAAGATCTACAGTTATTTTATGTAAGGAATCTTATCTAGAAATCTCAATTCAGAATTGAATTTGAAAAATCTATAAACGCTCCAACGTTAAAATACTTTCTGATAAAAGAACGTTGGGCGGAAATTGAGACATTTCTATTTGGTTTTCGTTCAACGTTTCCTAGCCATCTCCTTGGCGAGCCGGCTGCGGTTGGCGCCAGGAAAACATTTTACTCCTCTATCAGTACAGCGATATCAATATACAACGCCGATACTAACTACAGCGCTAGCACGTAAGGTTTGGAAAAAAATATTTTAAAAATGTCGCCAAAATTATCTACAGATTGAACTTAATATGTGCGTTGCTAAAATATAGTAATCCCGCGTATCTATCACCGCATTAAAGTCTTTATTAAAAGTTATAGATAACGATACAAAAACTTGATGTCATCGCGGGCCCTAAAAGAGACACAAGGCCGACTTGCGATGCATTTGCATAACATTTAATTGATAGCATCACATTGAACTCTCGTACCGGGTTACGAGAAAATATTTAAACGGATATTAAGTTTATAGTAAGTAGCCTAAAGAAATGAGAAGCAAATAATTTCTATGATAATTATTTTTAGTTTTAATTATAAATGCTTATTTTATCTAGTTAGCAAACTATTTTTCGGCCCGCAAATATAACAAATCACGAAAACCGTAATGCAATAATGACGTTAAATAAACACTCCGCGGCTGTATGAGGCGAGGTTACCTTAGATTGTTTGTTTGTAAGGTACACAACACAGCACTGCAGTCTCAGACACACAGATGACAAGGAATCGATGTCGAATTCTTATATAGACTGCAAAAGCGAAGTCGAGGGGAGGGCGTATGGACGATGCATGCTTAATTGCTTATGGCAGAGTGCGCACGGGCAAGACTCGAGTTACGTCGGGTTCAAGGAAATGCTGGACACGAGCATTGTGACGCCAGCAACGGCCGATAGCTAATCCACACGCATTGTTTGAACGTAATCCTGAGCGCCCGTGGACGACGCCGCCGTTAAAGCTGCCAAGTCAGATTTATCGGTGTTTATATTTTGGAAAATTTAGAACTTTGCTATTTACAGTGAATTCCTTTTCAATTTCAACACCACAAGTTATTTGACAAGTTCAAGAGTAGCGTTTAGCCTAGTTACATAGTTTGTATTGTATATTATGTACATACGATGTTCCAGTCATCAATTTACTTCCGGCATTAATAAAGTATTTATATTGTATTGTGGCTGTAAAAGGTGTGTATGATGATCGGTTGTTGATATTCGACATTTAAAAAACTGCGAGCACGTCAATCATTTTAATGGATGGTAATTGCAGCTTCCTCGTGAATTTACGCGAACCCTTATTGAGGCTTGCAGCCAATTCAGCCGTAATGAATTCCGTACTTCATTTAGGATTCCGTTTATTGTGTGACAGGCCTATAATTAACGAAAGTCAACATCATAGTGCATATTTGAAGGAGAAGATCCTCGGAATGTGTGTCGAGACATGTTCAAATATTGAACAAAAACTTACGAGCGTGTCAGTCGTACGTATAATCAACTTTGTAAAAGCACATGTATTAATGGAGTATTTCATTTTCAAACTTGTATCTACTTCGTTTTGTTTTGATGCCAGATTATTTAATGAATAAGTAGGTACGAAGCCAATATCTAGCTAAAATTAAAGCGATTTTTGGTGCAGGTAAACTCGGAGATTTTTTTAAGGAAATACGAAAATGAATAGGTATTTGTAGTTGGAATCGCGAGCACTTTAATTAATACTAAACTTCAGATTCTGTCATACATATTTCTTGTAAGTAAATATTTTAATTTTTCTTAATACATTGACTAAAATTATCATATAGATTTATTTCAGCATAATACAATAGAAAATAACAGGTTTATTAAATATAAATTAGCGCCAAATTACACTAGGTGAAAAATCTAAACTAACTTATATGAAAACTTAAGTAATTCAATCATGTAATGTTAAATGACTAAATTAACTGTAAGTAAATAAATGTATTGAGAAAGTATAATTGCATCTCCATTGCAGTCCAAAAATAATATGTAAGCCGATTAAAACTGAAGATACAATACAGCATAACTAGTAGTATGGAGCCTCAGATGTTTTTGAATTTATTTTTAGCTTAAAGTGTTATCGCCGAGGCAAACATTTATATCCAGGTTACACCAGAGACTAAAATTTCCGAACTTCCTTGAACCAACTTGTGAGATTTACAGTGTTACCGTGTACCGGACGACATCCTGCGACTTATACAACTAGTAACATAATACCTAGTTCTTTAGGAACTTGTTTGTGTCTTTCTTTACAAAGTATGCTGCGCTAAATATTTCATAGCTCGTCAATTCCGAGCTTTTTCAAAGACGTTCTTTATTTACGTCTTGTTTGATCTTGAACATCTTCAAGTGATTCTGAAGCACATTAGTGTTGTGTAGACAAGTACGTACGAGTAGGTATGTATGACATTGACTGTATGAGAGGTCTCATACCAAACGTCATATCATTAGCCCAGACATTTCACTTAACTATAGGTACATCTTAAACATGACTTCTATATTACCTAGATAATGTCAAATAGAGGACTTTAGCAATTTAACTTCTGCTCTAACCCGAATAATTTATACCTAATAATGCAATCGTTGTCAAAAATAAACAAGAGTTTACCTCTAACACATCGCACATTCTTACCAAAAGCCATTATTTCTAGAGAAACGACCTTCTATTAACTTGTTAAAGTGATGAATCAACTAAATCATCAATGAATATGGTGAAAAAAGGAATACAAAATTAAACTCTCATGTTTCGGGATTAAGTTTTAAATCGGTCTGGTCGGTAATTTTAACTTGTTGGCATAGCGTATGCAAAGAAACATTTCGCAATTGTAAAACCAACAAAGCACATCACATCATACTAACCTTAAATAATTTATCTATTGCCGTTCTAGTAAATGTTAATTATATATAGGTAGGTAACTAGTATTGCTTTCTTTATTAGCTGAGTTTTTTCTTAGGTGTATCCCATATGCTAAGCGGCAACCACTTCTGTCACCACACGCCATCACTATGTTGGTTGTGTAATTAATATTGCCATTTTGAGAAAGTAAACTTGTTACTTGTGTTTTTTTCAGATGGGATCCTGTTTTTTACTCCCTTTACAATGCATTCGTGAGGGCATTTTTCTGAGTCGTCGACCTATAGCATATTATTGCCCTAATCGAGGCCTAACCTAGGCCAATAAGTCTAGGCCTTATATCGATTAAAACCTTTTAATTATGGAGTCGTTGTTGACGTTGACGTACCTATTGGCATCGAGAACATTTGAACGGCGATTGAAACAGCGGCCTGTGTCCGTATTTAGAACTTAAATTTCCTAGCACAATCTTTGAAGTTGACATTTTGTATCGTCATCGAGTAGGACAGGTGAAGTAAACGTTCATTAATGTAAAGAAACTTGAGTCTGTTTTAGGGGTCCGTGCTACCGATATATTCTGAAAAAGAATGTTAGTATCTACATGTTTTCGGGTAGTAAAGGTAATTTCAAAACATGACACATGATTGAAATGTTTCTACTCGAGCTAAGGTACCTACGTTTTTATCGAATTTACCTAGTTAACGGGTTTTTAACGTGTAGGTACTTGACATTGAAGGAGTTTAAAGATAGTTCTTCAATAAAAACAGTTACCAAAGTCAATCTTACGTAGGTAACTAATGTATTTGACAAAGTTAATAAAAGATCGGTGTTTTAATATTATAGATCAACGGATTGTGCTTAAGAATTTAAAGAGTAAGAGGAAAATGTATTAAATTTTATCAAAAGAGCCTTCAATCGAAGCACTTATTGTCCACGCCTAGCCATAAATTCATTTTTTGGAGCGCCGAAGGTTGTAAAGTGAGTAGCTCTCTTGATTCCATTCTGATGTCCCTACTGCATAATAAATTTACCCATCGTTCGAACTTCGAACGAATTCATAAATGTTTTTTGTAAGAATCCAATATAACTGTGCATCTTAACTTTCTGGAAAGGTCTTCATGACCTTGTATGAAGCTAATTATAGCACTAACACATTCAATGCCAATCGGTCCGATGTGATTTTCATACCAAATCTTAAATTAAAATTAGGTATTTGACCCTGATTTCTGTACACATAGCTAAGTATTTAGGGATAGTAGTATATAGGAAGTGATAAGTATAACATTATACGTACAAAAATCAAGTAAAACAAACAACTGTTGCACAATATTTGCGGCTGATTGATTACGATTAGCATGTTTTAGTTACGCGTTGCCCGGGCGCTTCCTACTGGGGAGCGCGTGCGCATCGCATGTAATTTATAATTATTACGACGAATTGCGTGGCCGAAATGATATAAGGCTATTTGCAGTTTACGCTAAACAAATTGCAGAACGTGCGTGTCCTGTGAGGACTGCGAATAAGACGTCCCCGTTTTACAAATTAGAAATTACGCTGACAGAACGGTAAACTTACCGCCGTATGCTATGCGTAATTTTAGCACGTAAATCACTGGCCCGTGCAACAGTGCGGGGTCTGTGGCTAATTTGTAAACACGCGCCGTTTTGTTGTACCTTTGTACATGCCGCCCGCGTTACGGAACCCTTATGATGGGACTTCGGCGTAAGTTTTTCAGTCTGTTACAACCTTACAACTGGTTAACCCTATGCTCTGGGTACAGTCGCCCGAAAATGAGGTTTGCCACCCTGAGGTTGAATTGCGTTCGCACTTCATAAAACAATAAGATCAATACAAGAGTGTGTCAATTTTAGGGTTCCGTACCTCAGAAGTAAAAAACGGAAGGCTTATACGATCAGTTTATTGTCCGTCGGTCTGTCCGTCTGTCAAGACCCTTTTTGAGAGGAACGTATTATATCAAGTGAACAAGTAAAGAAATTAACAGCAAATACTTATGTCTGCGGTCCCTTGAAGCTGTTAAAAATCAAGCTTCTAAGTCAACGCAATCCAAAGATACAGCGATTTGAACCGTATTTCCTAATACTTCGCAGGGGAATCAAAGCCTATAGGGTACTTCCCATAGACCTAGAATCATGAAATTTGGCAAGAAGGAAGGTCATACAAGTAAAGTAAAGAAAAAAATCGAAAATCGTTAATTTGTTTGCGAATTGGTTTCTGCGATTACAGATATATTTTTTGGTTGTAAACTTATCGCGACCTATACATATATGTATACTTACAAGTTTGTACGGCACCGTCGGTGAATGAGTCCGAATCGCACTTGACCGGCTTTTACTATTAATGTTAACTTAAGAAATTTAATATTGTAATTTCAAAGAAAGTAGGTAGTGTTAAAATTTAAAGAGTACTTAAAACACATTTATTTGGACGAATAAACTTCAGGTATTTCAGATTAGAATTGATAAATGACAATAACCCTGGGGTCATGGTGAAAAGGGTATGAGTCTTCTGAAGATCAAGTGAAAAAGGGTTTACTTAAGTCTATACTCCGGTTGTATCAATTCGGCTGTATGTTGCTTTTTAGGGTTCCGGAGCCGAATGGCAAAAACGGAACCCTTATAATTTCGTCATGTCCGTCTATCCGTCTGTCCGTCTGTACGTCTGACCGTCCGTCTGTCCGTCTGTATGTCACAGCCATTGTACTCAGAGCATATTGGCACTATATAAATGAAATTTGGAGGATAGATGTATTCTATGAACCGCTATACAATGATGTAGTAAAATTTAAAAAAAAATATATTTAGGGGTGGCACTCATGTAACTAGAACGAAAAAAAATTTTGCGTGTGGGGTATTTTTAGATAGGGCTTCCAAAATGATACAGTGGTTTTTAAGTGACTTTTTTACGTAAGTGAACAGTTGGCGAGATATACGCTTCTAAAGTCGTAATTTTCTGTCCGGGTGGGTAGCTTTTGAACTGTTAAATAGAACATTCTAATAAAAATTACAATAGTAGAACATACGAAATACTTCCAACCAAAATTGTTTTGGACACGATACGCTGTGTAGTTTTTGAGATTTTAATTAAAAAAAAATGGTTTTCAACCATGAACGTTCATCTCAGCTACGGAACCCGAAGTCCGACATGCACTTGGCCGGTTTCCTTTTGGCGACTAAGGTCTATAAGTAAAAATGAATACGTATAAAAATTACTAGAAAGTAAACTGGAGAAAAGGATTTATTGACTAAGTATAAAAATGCCAACATTCAAATACGTAATTTCTTACTTGAAATTAGGTAGTGTCGACGCAGCTCCGCTACCGCGGAGCTCCTATTTCCAGGTGGTCTGGCCCTCCGGGCCTGCTGCAGAACTGATATTAAACCTACCTACGTATTTAAATTTCGGCATTTTTATGCTTAGTCAATAAATACTTCTCACCAATTTTCCTTCTAGTCATTTTCATACCTAGTTTTTTTTTCTTATAGACCTTAATCGCCAAAAGGGCCGGTTTTTCATTGTTATTTTTGTGTGTTTGTTACGTGATTACCCCGTCAATTGAGGATCGATTTTAGATAAATATTAAATATGTATATAACTTATTTTTGGGTTTTTGAAGGCGGTTTTTGTGTTTTTTGTATAATGCTTTATGGGTTGCAGTGTGCCTCCGCCTCCGTCTTAAAGTCTGCAAGCCGCGTCCTTGTTTCTGTTGTGGGAAGGCAGTTAACGACCTAGGACGCCACGGTCCGAGTTGCCAGTCCAGTGCTGGTCGAGTTTACAGACATGCATCGATCAACGATCTGATCCGTCGGGCTCTTAGCACAGTTGCTTTCCCGGCTTCGCTGCAACCCACTGGCCTGTCTACCATAGACGGAAAGAGACCCGATGGATGCTAAAGTGCATTCCGTGGCATCTTGGTCGCCCCTTAGCGTGGGACGTCAATTGCGTTGGTTGACACGTCCAAGGTTTTGCTCGCAAGCCAGGGACGGCTGCAGACCACGCCCATTTGCTGCATTTGCACTGCAAAACTTTTGGCCCGTGGTCATCTGCCACGAATAAAATCATAAACAAAGTCTCGGACAAGTTAATCGGCGTCCCTGGCGAGCTCCGGCAAGGCTCCTTTTTTGCTCAACGACTGAGAATTGCAGTGCATCGGGGTAATGCTACGTGAGCTTCCTCGGCACGATGCCGCAAGTAGGGTACAATAGAGGACTTTGTTGTATATAAGTTAGTTTTTATCAAACCCCGGGGTTTTCGGTGCGCGAATAACTTGAGAAAGAGTAGAGATAAACAGATAGGTTATTCTGATAAAATACCATATTGTGCCTAATTAATAAATACCTTCCTGCGAATTGTAAACAAACTATACCATTTTATTTTAACTTAAGTAATAAGCACTTTAGAATTTCTACCAAGCCTTACGAGATAATAATAAAAATATGTTAATTAATTACCTGCTGTCAATTAGCAGTTGACACAATTTTCAGAATAAATAATTAATATTTTTTCTATATTTGGAACAGTTAGGCTTCGGCGTCTAGCTGTAAATATCCATTTCAATAAACTGAACGATCGGCAGTCGTATTAAGTGCAAATTAAAAAAAATGAAGTCAATTTTTGTTGCACGATTTGTTTGAGATTCCAGTTCTATTTCTTTGCCTTGTAACAATTCATTCATAGTTTTTAGTATGATATAGGCAGAATTCTTATTTAACACCAACTTTAGTCTATTAAAAAATATTATTCCTTTTAGACTCAAGTTTAATTTGGAGATGTACTTATTGGTAGGTTGTACGAACGATTTTTAGACTGTCGTTCATGGGCAGACTTGCACCTTGTAATTTTTTAATGGCATTTTTTTTTTATAAAAACCAATGAATAAATACGCTTTCCATTTCTAATTTTAGTGTGGATATGAACGTATGTGTTTTTTTTAATAAATATCTTTAAATTGAATAAATTATTCATGCAGGTAAAGTACATTCTGTTTTTAAGTCAATACCTATTCTTTGGCTAATGTTATTAATTCCCGCACCGAAAACCCCGGAGTATGGTTTTAATTAAAATGTAATTGTTGAACCATTTTTTTTTTCTGATTCTGTAATAAATACATTATTGATTGATATTTTTATTGTTAATATCACAAAGCAAATGTTCGAACTCCAAGCGTGCACTAATTAACGAGTCTTACTTCAAATACCTGTTAACAGTTAATTAAGCAAGAGATTTGTGGAAATTACATACAAAGTTATTTTCTGCAAACTTATTCACAACCACTTCCGCGACACTTAGACCTGATTAGAAATTTTAGATTGCTGTTAACCTAAATCATTAATAACGAATACATACTCGCACATTGATTTCTCGCTACACGTATAAAGTAGATACGTAGTCCAATTTTCACTTCCTTAAAGGTCAGTCCAACTGAGGGCGGCGTCCCACAATATTTTTAACCAAAAGCCTAATTCAGTTGGACTGACCTATTTGACCTATTTCGCTAGACAGTTTTTTTACATTTATTTTATTTTATACATTTTAGTGATCATAATATACTATTCTGTCGTCCCACATCTCAATTAATAAGAAACAAGCAACGCCGCGGGAAAGTCATATGTATAAACTATTTGCATGTGCTTCGTCATAATCGCTCAACTATCTTAATCGAGATATCTTATCGCCGCCCCTTTAAAATCTGTCCCGTTGAGGAGTTCAGGTGGCCATCAGTGGTCTTCATCATCTGTTCGACTTCACCGAATGATTATTTTTTTAATTTAAAAACATTTATGCTAGACTTGTCACTGAAAATACTAAAATCGCTATAAACATAATTATGTATTCCTACTACATTTGAGGATTTCCCTTGATTTCTTCAAGATCCCATCATCAGATCTCGACGTGCTGAAAATGGGACCAACTAGAAAGTATACACATTTAAACACAAAAAAACAAATCGATCCAGCGGTCTTTGAGTAATAGTGGAAAATACATTTTTATAAAACCCGACGAATTTAAAACCTCCTCCTTTTTAATTCGGTTAAAAAGTCATTCGACATGCTGACTTGACACAGACAATTCGCAATTTGCCGCCAAATCGTAAAACAAATGACAAATTAATAAAACACATAAATAAATAAATAAATATCACGGGACAATGTCACACAAATTGACCTAGTCCCAAACTAAACTCTAGGCTTGTACAAGCCCACCATCGCCCACACTGTTAACTGTCATCGTTAGACCTTATGCCTTTCGTAATAAGGTCCACCGATGTACAGAGTGTTTCTGTTTGTACTATGGGACAACGATAAACATACTACAACTAACACAACTTTATACTCGTACATACTCATAATATTGCCAAAGAGGGCAAAGAGTACGAATTCAAACTTTAAACTTTCGTTTTGTGTCGATTTAGAGTTGTTGATATTTCTTTAGGTCTGCCTATTCCACTCTGGGAATAAAGGCGTGATGTCTCTGATGTATGAATGTAGATATGTATGTTGTTTCCATGTAGCCAGTTCTAAAAACTTTCAGTGTCACCCTCATATTCAAAATTCAAATTCGAAATATTTATTCAGTAAATTTCCATACAAGTTTACTACTTATTTAAATAATAATATTAATTGCTCAACCGAATCAACGGAACATCCAGAAGGGCAATTTAAAATAATGCTTGAGTTTAAAATACAAAAAGAGGGCCCCTCCGGGATTTGAACCCGGGACCTCCTGCACCCAAAGCAGGAATCATACCCCTAGACCAAGAGGCCACTTGAACAGTAAGTCGAAATTACAGTATACTAACTACCGCTTAGATACAGGAATAATGTTTACATTCCAGAATATAAAAATTGTATTAGATTAATAATTATGCATAATATCAGAAAATGATATCAAGCTGTTATCTAGTTGAAAGGTTTAATTATAATTAAGTATAATTTCAATAACCAAAGTACATTGCAACTTTGTTTTTTTTTCGTATGGCGTGAGACTAATCGTGAGACGTACCTATCCAGGACACATTTTTGAGCACCTTTTTGTACTTTTTTAACTGTTATTTCGTGCATAGGATAAAGAGACAAGACTAGAGAGAGAAAGATAAGAGACTAGAACAAGAGTTTTTTTTTTTGTCCGGCATACTATAGTTTTAGTATCAGAATAATGTGCCACGATAATTATTATTTTGTAAGCAAAGACAGCGTCATCTTTACTTTAAGGTAGGAATGTAATACTCAATCATCATCACAATACATCAACTTTGCTATTTACCGCATTTGCGCCATCTATGTGCAGTAAGTTGTACCGCTTGCACCCCGCCCTTGTGAATCTTGTTCATTGCCCTGCCATCTCAACTCTAAACCTAACAACGTTAGTTACTTTTACCAACCAGAGATGTGGTTAGTTACACTACATCAGCTGATAGAGTTTGGCGTTTAGGTCTTGCAGATAACTTCACACAGGTTGATAGTGTTGCTACTAGCTGCCCAACCAAAACGTACCAAGACCAGCTCCACCAGTATTTTTTTGTACCCGCTTGCGCGAGTGTGGTGTGCAAAGTCGATTCGTTTGATATTTTGTTGACAAATTTTATTGACAAGTGAAGTTGTCATTGTTTATTCTTCTTTTATACGAGTGATATTTTGAAATCAGACTTGAGAGCTGTTATTATATTTGAAAACAGTGTGTTTACGAATTGTGTGAAACGTTCATCGCTTTTTTCTCACAAAGGATACACCGGAGCCCTCATTGTTCTGTACCCATTTCACCAGGAGAACCATTATATCACAGAACGTAAGTAAAAAATTGTGTTTCTTTTTCTTTTTTTTCAGTGAGCATGTTTAAATTATTTAAGTGCATATGGACGAACAGTGTAATTGCCCTATTTCGAGGATGTTTTACGCTGCTTTGATTTATTTCGGGCACAGTTTACTAATACTCTGTCCTTTCCACGTCAAAAAGAATAAAAGTAGATGAACGGATAATTTATTCATCTAACTATCGCAGCAGATAGATAAAAATATGCGTCCCGTCATATGGTTATTGATTAGTTTATTTTCGTTTGCGTTTGTGTCGGTGTCACAGCTGATTTGTATTATGGATGGGAACAGCAGGTTACCTTCTTTCATTCACGCGCATGATGGGGCATGTTACTGCAATGGCACAATCTAAAAATATCAGCTGATCAATTTATTTAGTTTGAAATTAAGAAACAAAAGAGTATTGCACAGTTTTTTTTTCAATGAGAGTACAACCAATTTTTTGATAAAAGTTATTGGAAAATCGTAAAAAAGTGTAGGTAGGTATGTATGTCAAACAATAAAGTACTGACTTCCACACTTCATTCTCAACATCTCTGTAATGACAACATTACAGCCTACATGCCTAGTAATTGCATTAACGCAATCAATCTTGTACCTATATATGGGTAGGTAGTGTTATTTTCATTAAACCAATAACAATATCTTAAATAAATAGTTTCTTCTTGCATAAACTGGTCAATGTGTAAAATGCTGTGACATACCTACCTACACTTATCTACCTATAATAAATTGACCTAGTCCCAAGCTAAAAGCTATAGGCTTGTACAGTCAGCATCAAAAGTAGATAAGCAAAATAAAATAACATGCTTAAAATAATCTTGACACAATGTAGATATATTATTCTCTTGACAAAAAAAAACAACTGCAGATCATTTTGAGCTCTTTGGTTGCGTGGCTACTTCTGCTGCTGACTGTACTAACATTTGAGTATAAAGTTTAGGTACAAGATAAAGATCATACTAAAATAAATAGAAAACGCCCAAAACTCAGAAACAAATAGGTACCTACTTGTATGTTTCTTACTCATCACATCACACAAATATTTTCCTATACCGGGAAAGAAACTCAAGACCGCTAGCTTTGTAGGCAGGGTCTCAATCAACTAGGCTAAAAAATAATGATAATAGTATCTCGGACACACATAATAACAAAAAAAAATACTAAAATTAAAGTTTGAGCAGTCTTTAATAAAGACCTTCTCCTTTTCCTGCCTTTCCGTTCTTTCCCTTGCAAGTCTTGTCTGTTTTCCTGGCAAATTGTTTTAGTTTGTCCATCTATTTCGGTTTTGTCTCCCTCTGTTCCTTATTTTATCTCCTGGATACCATAGTGTTATTCTTTTACTCCATTTGTTGTTACCTCTAATCCATTATCCATTAGGCCATTTAAGCTTATTTATTGTTATTCTCATGTCATGCAATTCTGTTGCTTCTCCGAGCTTGGTGTTTCTTATTTTGTATTGTTGTATTGTCTCTTTACTCCTTGTACCCTTATGTTCCATAAAACAGTTTTCAAAGATAATAGATAATGCTGCCAGATGTAAGTGTAATTTTTCATTAAAACAGCCAATTTCAGTAATACAGCTATATATTGGGTCAGACTCAGGGACGCGCCCGCTATACCATTCAAGGGGTTTTGAGTGGGTTTTATAAGAGTTTTACTTAGAAAAGCCTTTCAATTGGCTTTTTAAAGCGCTATTTATAAGGGTTATCTATGCTTTAGCTGTTAAGGTTTATCTTATAGTGAATGGGTAGTTTAACAAATAATTTAGTAATATATTTTTTTCCAAGAGGTCATTCTTTTAGTGGGGTATTCTATTGAGAGGTTAGTCTTTCAAAGGCTTTTATCGGTGAATTGATCGGTGACTGATTCATTTGATTAACCTTTCGGATGCCTAGGGACGGATCCAGGCCAACATTTTGGATATCTTTTTGTATTTTTTACTATCCTTTTTATGGTTTAAATCATGCATGTGTAACAATGAAACAAATACAAAGACCATTCTAAATGTTAAAAAGGAACATTAGGCACCAGCCTCTCCATATCCATATAAAATAGATAATAAAAACGTAATGCACATTTTAATGAGGGGGAAATGAAGGGCCGATTTGAAGGCCTTTGTCAGCTTTAAGCTTTTATATTTTAGTTAGCTCTTAAAGAAGGGGCCGGGGTTTATTTGTCTATTAACTAGTTACTTCATTCACAAGTTTAAATATAACCAAGTACTAAGATAATACCATTTCAGATGTGACTCTTGACAACATTTATAAGGAGACCTTTTTGAAAGAAAGCTTGTAGGCACCTATGTGCTTTAAACTGATGAATGTACAATCTGCTAAATGGCCACCATAGAACTGTTTCAGTGGCATTTTGTTTGGTAATTCTTGCGATTTGATTTAAATCGTCACTGTGACAGTTCTCAGGGGTCGATTCGTCATCACACTTAGGGTCAGTTCACAAAGACCGGCTCGGAGAGGAAAGCAGATTTTTATCACTTTGGAAACAGAGTTTTGAGACATTTGTAATAAGGTTTATTTTGTGCATGACATGTGCACTTCTTTTGTCATTAAGAATGCTTGAACGCGCTTCGTATAAAATAGAGAAGCCGACCGGGTGCTTGACTTGCTCTTCCGCGCTTGCGCTGCTGACCGGCTCTAGTCTGTGTGAAAAGAAGAGCGCGGTCCGATGCTGTCCGAGCTGGTGTCTATGTGAACGGACCCTTACCCCTGCCTCTGATAGTTTATTTGTCACTTGTGGTTCATTCATAGAAATACGAAGAAAACAGACATGTTAAGCAAATGGTAGTGGTAGTGTGGTATAATTCATGTGTATACCTACGTCCTTTTTATATAGGTACCTATTAATCTTTATCCCGGCAGAGATTTTCCGGGGGGGGGACTTAGACTAAGGCTATATATTTTTGCTATTAACATGAATAGTTTCACGATAATATTGAATCACAGACAGGTGCTTGAAGCTTGGTTTTTGTGTTAAACTATAGTTGATATTATAATGTGACTAGCGACCCGCCAGCGGCTTCGCCCGCTGCAATTTTCTTTTCTTTCACTTAGGGGTATGAAAAATAGATGTTAGCCGATTCTCAGACCTATCCGATGTACTTACACACAAAATTTTATTAAAATCAGTCCAGCCGTTTCAGAGGAGTTCAATAACGTACACCGTGACACGAGAATTTTATATATTAGATAGGTACAGCCTTCAAAAAAATATGCTTGAATTGGTCAACGTTCATTGCTGTAGAATGTCAGATTGACTTTGGACCTAAGGTGGGTCACAAATTTAAGTCTTTGAGTGTAGGTAATAGGTACCTATTAGTTTTTGGATTAAGTAAAAAGTCGACAAAACGCAGCTGTAGAATGCAATCATGGAAAATGATAACTTTAATTACTTATTAAAATTAAAATGTTAAAGATCATGAAAATTCCCTAATGAATTTTGGTGCACAAAAGATTTACAAGAATCCATAATGGCAAACGCATGTCTCTTATGCGTGTGAACTTACTTCTACACCATTGTCAGGATATTGATTAAAGTTTTATTTCCCTGGTAATGGATGGGTTTGGTAGGTAGGTACGTAACATTCAGATTGTCTTGACTTTACATTACGATGCGAATGAAGCAATGAGTCGCCAGAATGCTCGCGTTCCTATACAAACGTAGACTCATTATAGGTAATTATGAAACGGCATATCCTACCTAATAAAGTCAAACTTTTATTAAACTTTATTTATATTTTTTTTTCTTTTTTTTTTCTTTTAAGCTTTATTTATATTTTCGCCCTGAAAATAAGCGCTCCAATGCTCATTGCTGCATCCTCTTTTCACAGATATCGACTTTTTTACACTGAGCAACACCTTTGTCATGTCCTTAAGTCATGTCTCTGGAAATACTGATCCGATTCTAAAAGTTATTTCTTTCACTACTAGAAAACTTTACTATTCTTGACTGTACGCCAATAGGTATACCTACGCTACGTTCTATCCCGGAAATTCATAACTAGTTCCAGCGACTACAATAATACAATAATTGTAGACGCAGGAAAAAGGCTGTTAACACATAAACAAAACGTGAAGAGAAATAGGTGCACCTAAATTAGTTCAACGATTGTGATTAAGTACCTACTCATCGCCGATTATCAACAATTAATTTATTGCCTAATTTTGATCTTGAATTTTCCGTGCAATCGGACGATTCGGACGTTGCTTGTACTTGGTGGTAACTGCACCGTTGATTGTAGATGCAATACGGATGCAACTGAAGCGCGGTCGTACACGTGATATACATGCATTGCGAACTTCCAATGCATGCGAACATATGTAAATTTTAACCTAAAATGATTTGATTTCGTATACCATTTTGCTGCGCACGCTAAGCAGAGGAGCATGTGGGTCAGTAAGCGCTTCCGCTATGGCCGCCGGCGCAGATATGCATGGCTCTTGCCAACTATGCGCTCTTTGCGGCTATCTATAAGTAGGGGTAAACAACGAATCAAATTGTATCTTGCTTCTTCACGTGTTTAAGAAACATGCGAAATGATGTGGACCTTTCTCTTGTATTAAGCTTCTGCAAAGATCTCGGCCTGATTGGCCCCACACAAGATATAATTGTAGTAAATTTATTAACCTAAGCATCACGATTCGGGTAATACGTAATGAGGAAATGATTAAATGCCAAGGTTTTTCAAGTATTGTTGGTGTACATTTTTATACCTAATGGCCTCTAATGTCAACGAATTGCCACAGGACTGGAAGTTAGAAATATAATGTGCTTATAAAAGTAAAGAGGTCTGAGTGCGGCCGGGCCGGGGCCAAGCCCTGACGCAATAATGTTGCGCAAACGCAGCGCTGCGCTCGTTGCCGACAGACCATTAGAGCATCATGGAAGGCGATCTTGTTAAGTCACCACAAAACGCAAAGGCTTGGTGGTGGATATATTACCAAAGACAACTTCAAAGCACTTCATGCAAATAAGTACATGCAAAAAGATATCTTAACTCTTTGCAATAGCACAGAATAAGTAACAGTTCTACGTACAGAAGGTTCTCTGTTAACAAATTCCCGGTTTAGTTACGCCAAACGTGCCTAAATGTGGCCATCTCTAGCTAGGGTTGCCGGCAGGTCGACCTATTAAAAGAAGATTCAAAGCGCGAACGCGTGCGTCCCGTAGCAGTGCGCGGCAACCATACTAATAGACTCTATGCTTGGGGAGAGCCGGTATGTACCTACTTGTAGCGGCACGACGAAATCAAAGAGTGTACCACCCTTGGCAATAGCTACAAATAGACTGCCACCCGTATTATATAATATATAGTATTGTACTATACTTCGACTGTCCGTAGTTTATAATACTAATATGAAAGACATATTAAAGTACCTACGCTAAAATACTTTATTTTTAAGGACAATATAATTTCAAAATTCGTGGCATAGATATTGGTCTATAGACGTTTCTAAATGCAACCAAAAAAATACTTGACATTTCAGAAGTTGGTTGAAAGAAAGTGCTACTCTCCTGACTGCTGAGTTAATTTTGCTAACAAAAATTTGCGAGCGATCATAAATAAAATGTACTATATTTTTCTTGTGTGTACTATATTTTTGGGCCCTATAACTCACCATATACCATATATCTTGATAAGAAAGGTGGCAACCCTAGCTACAGCTCGCATGCTGCCAAGCTACGCCCCTCATAACAGATTTAGTAACAATTTGTTTCTTGACATATCCACACAAAAGAGTAATATCAGAAAGTGATTGCTATGTTATGCCGTGGGCAATCGTAACATAACCTACTCGCTCTGCTCCATATAATGAAAGTAAATAACAAGGTCGGTCTGAACGAGAACTGATCTGTGCGGATAACATTGTTAACTTCGCAGAATAGCCGGCTCGTCTAGTGAAAGACGTTCATCACGAGTTGCAGTGTACGACTTGCGCTATTATATTATTCTCGATGCAAAAACTATTATTTTCCTACTACAGTACAGTTACCTTGATTGAGTAATCATAGATGTAGCCGATTACCCGCTCATGACTAGACTGCAATCATAGATCTGACTTGAACGTAAACTGAATAGACTGAACAAAGTTGGTAATAATGAGCAAGTCTTTATCCATCTCTAAAGGAAGCGGTCAGTTGAGGGCTCAATAAACAACCATAACCGCTTGCGGTTACTCCCGCGGTTACTGGGATAATTCAGATCGTTGAGAAAAATATGAATGTCTACTTCTCCCCCATAGACCTTGTATGAATAATGTGCACGTGTAACCGTAGATTGTATCATTGTTTTAGGTAGTGTTTGTGTTTAATGTTGGAAGAGTATGAATGAGTAATCGTCGTACTAACTTCTTGGAAAACTGCAAACTGGCAGCTGTCATTCATGCCCACGATAAGACAATCGGTCGGACAAGTTAAGACATACGCAAGGATACCTAAAACCAAAACAAACAAAGAGCATACACAATTTCGTCATTTTTGGAAACTACGAAATAATAAGATTTCATTTTAACCTTAGGCTCGCGATTTCGTTCGTCTGGAACTCATTTATTCTGAGGTAGAAAGTATCCTAGGTATGTATAAATACGTAATTCAGGAGATTGGGCATAAAACCGTAACAACAATCAAGCAGACAGGCAAACTCAATTTATAACTCTCGATGTATAAATACGTAATTCAGGAGATTGGGCATAAAACCGTAACAACAATCAAGCAGACAGGCAAACTCAATTTATAACTCTCGGTACCTACCTACTATTATATTGGCATATTTTTGCTGTTTGATTTCCTTGTGTCCAATAGGCGATTAACTTGCTTTTAAATTAATTAATTGTAATTATAATTAATTACCTATGTTTTTATGCACGAACATCCAGCCTCCCTCATATACCTTTACATTTATAATGTTAATAGGTTTGGCTATTCTTAGTTTTTGCATTTCATATCGTAACATATCCCTGGGAAAAAGGATTAAAAAGGCTTCAAATCATAAAGTCATCAATCAAGTTTATGATTATATTTTGATGATCTGCTTGCGTTTACATCGCAACTAATGATAAGAAAGATGTTGAATGAATTGTACTAATGCGATAGGTACGTATCATAATATATAAAGTTCAAAACACATAATAGGTCATAATACATAATGGTCATAATATATAATGATTTTAACACGTGGTTCAATAAATCCTGAGATTAAGTACTAAAACAAGGATTTTTTTATAAAATTATGAATTATTCATCAACGTAGTCTCCTCCAAGAGCGATACAGTCCCTCCAACGCTTTTCTAACTTTTCTATCCCATGCGTGTAGAACGATTTGTCTTTGGCTTCAAAATAAGCCTCCGTTGCTGCGATAACTTCACTATTTGAGTCAAATTTCTTACCCTGGAGCATGTTTTTGAGGTCTGCAAACAGCCAGTTATCGCTGGGGGCCAAGTCTGGTGAATAAGGGGGATGAGGAAGCAATTCGAAGCCCAATTCATTAATTTTGGCCATCGTTCTCACGGACTTGTGACAAGGCGCGTTGTCCTGGTGAAACACCACTTTCTTTTTGTTCATTTGAGGCCGTTTATCCGAAATTTCGTACTTCAATCGCTCCAATAAGCACATGTAAGTCACTATTTATATTTTGCCCCTTGTCAAGGTAGTCGATGAAAAGTATTCCATGCACATCCCAAAATATAGACGCCATAACCAGGCTTTCACCAGGCGCTCTCCACTCCGCTGACTGCCGATTGGATTCCGGAGTGAAATGGTGTATCCATATTTTATCCATTGTCACATACCGACGTAAAAAAACATTTTTATTACGATTCATCAGCGCCAAACAACGCTCTGAATCATTGATACGTTGTTCCTGTTGATCAGTTGTAAGCAAACGCGGCACCCACTTGGAAAAAGGTTTTTCATAGCCAAATTCTTATGTAAAATTGTGAAAACACTACCAGCTGAAATCTTCACTATCTCGGCTATCTCGCGCACTTTTACCTTCCGATCTTCCATTACGATTTTCAGGACTTGGTTAATATTTTGTTAAGTCACTGCTTCATTTGGACAACCTGAGCGTTCCCCATCATTTGTGTCCATGCGACCGCGTTTGAAGTCGGCATACCACCGACAAATGGTTGCTTTAGAGGGAGTTGATCCCGCAAAACATTTTATTAGCCATTGCTGTGCTTCAACGGTATTTTTTCCATTGCATCGAAATTACAAGCGTCGCGTCACTTAAATGTCTGCAAAATCAATATTTTATTGTTCCATTTTTATTTTTTTACACATATCTTTTTTTGATGGCTTTTTAAAAATCAAAAGAATCTTTAATATATGGGCCATTTCCAAGTTAGTCTCGGGACTTATTAAACGATCTAGTATTTCTGAAACAACAAGGTTTTCAGGATTGTTATATTATAAAACAAACCTAACCTAACCTAATGGGTTCTATGACCTTTTAAAAAATCATGAAATGTTTACGGTTTCAGAAATACAAACATTATATATTATGACCATTATGTATTATGATTATGACCCATTATGCCATTATGTATTTTGAACTTTATATATCATGATACGATTCCAATGCGATACCTAGAAGGAAGGCATATAGGTAAGTACTCGTATTGGTGGAACTGCTGACGTTAATATTATTTAATAACCGGATTTTGAGTTTTTGCTTTGTATGAATAAATGAATGTCCTTTGTTGTGCTAAAATGATTCGTGATTAATAGACTGCGACGCGCATTATGAAGGCTATGATTTTGGAACGCACTAGACTAGGCGCTGAAAATAACATCGGCGCTATGTTACTTTAGTGATTTTGTCAAAATAAATAGTACCTAAGTAGTAGATAACCGGTCAAGTGTGAGTCGGCCTCACTTGGCCGGTTTGCACTATAATCACATTTGTGAAACTATTAACGTGTTTACAATAGAACAAAAACAAAAAAAAAGTTAAGAAACAGTTTCTTGTTATGTTAGGTAGGTATTTCATTTTATCGAATTTCACTTCATCGATTGTATCATTTCATAGAATTTCATATCAACGAACGCTTTTTCATGCTGAAACCATAACGTTTTCAGGATATCTTAAACATTACATAATTATTAGGTTAGGTTAGACTTACGACTACCAAAAATATTAACTCATGCGACGAGAAATGCCTTTCGAAAAGATTAAAATCCTGCGTATCGATACATTCGTTGAAAGGTGTTTCGATAAGATAATAGGTTAGGTACCTACCCAAAATATTTAAGTCGTTAAATACCTACTGTAGAACAGCTTTGCCATTACCATACCGTGCTAAATAAAAAATAAACAAATTAACTAATTACTTCAACAACACGAAATGCCGCAATAAAGTTAATATGAACGATTCGAATCAGTTTTTTAATAAAAGCATGTCGTTACGGGGTGCCCCGCGACTGTGACCTTGCCAGGTGGCGGGTTCTGCGGTGCGCGGCGAAGTTAGGCTCTGTTCACAACAGCTTCTTAGGGCTGTAATTATAAAATTATCTTGAGTGACATGTCCGTTGAAAGACGCGTCAGAAATGCCAGTTTTATATGACCTGACATTAGGCCAAGCCACAGTGGATACGTGCGCGGGACACGCACGTCCGTTTTTGCGTTCCACTGCATTGTACCTATAGTATGAATCCTCATACAATATGTCAACTATACAACGCAGTGGAACGCGAACGTGCACGTGCGTGTCAAGCGCACACATCCGGTATGCCGAAGCCTTAAATAAAATAAATAATCACGGGACAATGTCACACAAATTGACCTAGTCCCAAACTAAGCTCTAGGCTTGTACTATGGGTACTAGACAACGATAAACTTACTTAGATAGAGAAATAAATACTTAAATACATAGAAAACATCCAAGACTCAGAACAAATACTCGTGCTCATCACACAAATATCTACCCTTACCGGGATTTGTACCCGGCACCGCTGGCTTCGGAGGCAGGTCACTCCCAACTAACGTGTCGTCAATTGGACGCTATAATATCGCTAAATGTGGCACGCTGTCTGCCGGTCAACTCTTACCATCAAATCGGCTACTTATCAGCCCGAGGCATAATCGACGATAGCTAAGCAAAGCTGCAAATCAGCCGCCAGCTGAAAAAAAAAACTAACTGTACTGTAGCTTAGTGCGAACTTATCCTTACACCGGAGGTGTATGGACTCTATACTGCGAACTGTGTCCAACACAATCCGCATTAACTGTGCAAGGCCTGTGGTTAAGTTAACTGTTATAACCATTTTACGTGGAAATTGTAGTGAAATTGAATATCCGCTGGGTGGTTGATAATTTCATTACATTACCTGTGTAATCCGACATATTACAAATAATTTGCAAGCTGAAGTGGCAGTGGGCTGGTCACATTTCCCGTAGGATCGATAACCCTGACTAGGTGGAACAACTATAGGTACATATACCTACGCAGGCTGCCAGCAAGGCAGCGACTGGAGGAGAAGAGGCGAATCTTGGACTGAGTGATGTGCAAGAGGCCTATGTCCAGCAGTGGGCTGAGGATGATGACGTGTATAGTCTATCACGTTAAATGTAACTAAACGTAGCATCACTCGCAGAATAGATGGCCGATGGGGCCGAAGACAGCTCGAGTGGCGTCCGCGTACCGGAAGACGCAGCGTGGGTAGGCCTCCAATAAGGTGGACCGACGACGTGGCTAAGGATGCGGGAAACCGATGGATGCAAGCCGCGCAGGACCGGTCCTTGTGGCAAACCTTGGGGGAGATCTAAGTCCAGTCCTAAGGCTGAAATGATGATAATGATGAAACGTAGCATTAAGTATACAGGAATAAACTAAATTCAGTACCATTTCCCTGTTTGTTGTAGCATCACTACAGATTTTTATCCGTTTAAAACTCAAATGTTGACTAAAATGCTTGACTGCGCCTGAGTGGCAGATATTACTCGCAGGAACAGTCGAATTAACAAGTAGCTGTACATTTTAGTAACTTGTCGCAAAAAGTATTAAACTGAGAGTGGTTTTACTTTAGTGAGGCGGTGTCTGAATTGTACCGAAGTACAGTAGCTAGGTAGGTACTTTATTGTACATCAGCGGACCGCAAACCGCAAGAATCGCGTGCCTCTTCGCACGTTCTTATCGTCAAAATTCATTATATTTTATTATACATACATACATACATACATAACATAACATCACGCCTTCATTCCCAGAGTGGGGTAGGCAGAGCTACAGAAATACCAACAACTCTAAAAAGACTTGAAGACTTGAAGACTTGTGTATTTTATTTATGCAAACGTTGACGCCTGTCGATGCTTAGGTAGGTATAAGTTGATTTTACGAGTTAATGCTTTAAATTCGGGATTGTTTACCTGCAAAAATATTACCTAGTTAGGTGGTAGGTACGAGTATTCTGATTCGGTTTTTGTATTACATGATGGTGATGATGTAATTGTTGTTTTATCTACGATATGATGTAGGTATGCCGCTTCCTATTCTCTTGATTACAGTGATTACTAACCCGGAATCGGATATATTATAAATCAGAATATAAGTGAGGATGTTTAAATGATCAGATGTTTGTTTGCAATCACACGGAAACGTTTGAACGGATTTGGATGAAAGTTAGCATCCAGTCCATGTCCATGTCCGCGATTATAAAGTGAAATACCTTTTATTTGGGTCCGTAGCACAGTTTCTAAAATCTAAATTCCTAAGCACGAAATTACTAAAACAAAACTTCGAAAATCTAAATTTCTAATGTACCTACGATATTCCTAAAGAAGCATGTCCTAATAATAATAATAATAATAATAATAAAAGAAATTTATTTACCAACATAAACAGGAAAAGGTTACATTATAAAAATAAATCATTAACACGGTTTATGCAGTAAAATGGGATTGAGACTCAGCGAAATCGCTGATTTTCAGCCTCCAACCATAAATTAAAACTAATTAAAACTAAATGATCGAGCAAGTTCGCTGCCAAAACGATAATCAATAAACAAGCACTGTCTTGACATTTACAGGTCTGCGTACAAGCATACATACGGTCCTAAAATATTTTTTATTTTTCTATAATTACAATGGGCTTTAATCCAAAAATATGTAATCGTTACAATAACAATTTTTAGCTTGCAACAATACCAAAGATAATGCCGGCATCTGTGTAACTACTTATTGGGCTCCTTTACCATTGACCAAAGGCATGCCTCCTTCTGCTGTGATAGAAGCCACTTTTTACACATTTTTTTGAAAGTGTACAGCGTTTTCTTTTTCTTTATAGTAGGGGGCAAATCATTCCAGCATTTAGATGCTGCGAAACGAAAGCTGCCCCTAAACGAAACCAACCTATGCATACGCGGGACACCTATTAAACTAGTCCTGCTGTCATTTGTTCTCCATAACAGTTTGTCGTACAAATACTTCGGTCTCCCGGACCACTTAATATTAAACATTAGCGTTGCCAACTTTAGCCTGCGCCTATTTTTCATGTTGAGAATGTTGTAAGTGTTTAAATATGGAGTTATGTGCGACTTTCGATGTATTTCAAAACAATAGCGCATGCAAGAATTTTGAACTCGCTGTATTTTCTTTTCAGTTTTTTTGTAAAGACATGGACCGTAAACGACATCACAATAGTCTAAATTGGAGAGAACTAAAGATTCCGTTAACTTTACTCTGACGTCTGTGCTTAGAAAGGGACGAATCCTGTACAGTGTCTTAAGCGCTCCAAAACTCTTTGCTGTTTTAGACTTAACATGTTCCTCAAATTTAAGTTTTCCGTCAAAAATAACTCCTAGGTTTCTTACAATTAAGGACTCTTCTACTGGTGCCCCATTAATAAGGATAGAAGGTTTATGAGAATGTACAGCATTAGTTTGATGCTTAGTACCCAAAACAAGATACGTACATTTTTGAGGGTTTAATTTAAGACCATGACTTTCTGACCAAATCCTTATTGACTCTAGGTCCTCATTGAGTTTTGACACTGCAAGCGATATATCCGCATCATTGGGATTGGCACATATGACAACCTGCGTATCATCTGCGTACATATGAGCGAGCCCGCTTTTTGCGGTTTCAAGTAAATCAGAAGTGTAGATAGAATACAATGTTGGACCCAACATTGAACCCTGGACCACGCCCTTCAGTACCGGCATCGGCTCAGATTGGATTATCTTACCCTTATCATTTACGCACTCCACCAATTGCATTCTATTCTTAAAGTAACTGCCAAACCAAGAACAAACAGTTTCGTCACAACCAAAATATTTCAACTTTGACAAGAGAATGCCGGGGTCCAAACAGTCAAAGGCGCGGCTATAGTCGAGCAAAACAAGAATTGTTGTCTTATTTTCATCTGAGCCGGTTAGTATTTCATCAACAATATGTAAAAGTGCTGTGGCAGTGCTATGGCTCTTCCTAAAACCTGATTGACCTTGCGGTAAGACAATAATGCACTTTTAATCGAATGATCTTATTTTCGAAAATCAATTCCCTCGTACAAAATGCTAAATAACAATACTTTGTAACTGAATATTTCTAATGTTCAAAATACCTACGTACTTAAAGCCTAAAGACAATTGTACGCAAAAAAAAAAAACTGATATATATTAAAGTTCCTATTTGACCAAAATTTATAAAAATGTTCCTTTTTTTTTCGCGGTTCAGTGGTAGCTGGGTGAATCAACTTTTAAAGTCCTCCTTTTCTACACGCTAATAAAAACTTACTAGAATATGTGAGACTGATAATGGTTTACACATTTTAATATTAGATAATCAGATTTTCGGATTTCACTATTCATAATCATAAACCAATTCTATAATTTTGTAAAAACATGGTAACGCAGTGGAAAATGCACGTTTTTCATACAAAACCCGGGGACACCGTCTTCCCCTGCGTTACCTGATATATTTGTGTAAATCATAGAAGAATTTTTAAAATTGTCAGCTAGAAAGTAAGTTTAATTGTCTGATTTATTCAATATATTGACCACTTGAAAAAAAAAAATTGCATTCTACCAAATTAAGGTGACATAGTGAGACATGTCGAAAATTGGGGAGTACCTTAAAAGTTGATTCACCCAGCTCCCATAGAAAAAGATGACGTATGAATGAGTAGGTACCAATGGCGGCATACAAAACCGTTAACCACTAAAAGCCACCATAATGACAAATTTCGTGTTTCGCCTTACGTCGCGACGCCAGTCGCACTAGGAGTTAGGGATCAACAATATTACAAATAAGCTACATTCACATTAAATTACAAAATCAACTCTATTTGTATGCCTTATGCCTTAAAAAATTCCATTATGCCTTAAAAAATACTACCTAAGTGATCTCCAAGCAGCAAACCAATTTAACTGGAACAGATTATAATCTGTCCTAGTTAACTAGTAATGGAAATCCCAACTAAGTACTTGTGGTTTCCTTGAAATAAAATATGTATAATATATAGTTTAATAAGTTAGAGCTTTTAAATCTAAGGGCAACTGGACACGAGACAAATGTCGTACGAAATTTCTCACATTAGACATTTTATACTAGGTTAACGGTACGTATAAAGTTCAAAATACATACATACATGCATACATAACATCACGCCTTCATTCCTATAGCAAGT